>JANAVB010039620.1:6460030-6782530 GCA_029216955.1 Iris pallida
TTGAGACTATTTTCCATAGCTATTTGGGTGGGAATGTCTACCCGACTATATTTTGATATCATCATTTATCTTATTTAGTGGACTTATTATATTCTCTGTGTTGAGCTGTGGATGAGATTTAGTTATATTATTATGGCTTATCATGTTTATTATTACAGCTTATGTACCAATACGGGGATTACCTTATATTGGTGTATTCTTTGTATAAGTACAGCTGGCATGTCTATGTACTTAGTCCTACGTATTTTGGGACTGGGGGTTACATGTTTTTGTGGTGGCCCATGCAGGTCCTCTAATAATATTGTTGGGTTACATGACTGTGCCCAACAAGCCTGCAAACTAGGAATATGATATAGGATCTCATCCACTTACTACTATCTTCTTTGATCTCTACTCCATCTTCTTTTCCTATAAACTTATTGAATTCCCTTCAGCTTGAAATTGTTCTAACCAACTCTAATTTTTGTGCCAATATAGGATGAATCTTCGAAGCGGTCTCACTACTCCCCTTGCCATTATTGACGGGAACACTACTGCTCAAGAGGAACCAGTGAATCCGCATCAGCCAGCTATGTCCTCGACCACTCCAGTACCATCCGGGCCATCCCTCCAGCCAGTGATGACCCCAGCTACGACTCAGCAGACTGGCCCCGAGGATCCTGCATCCCAGGAAGAGTACCTACCACCACCACCTTATCCACCTCCGTTCCCACCACAGATTCCACCCCAATATCCACCACAATAGCCACCACTGTATCCACCATCTTATCCGCCCCAGCAGCCCCCACCATATCCATCACCATATCCACCATCATATCTACCCCAGTATCCTCCACAGAATCCACTTCAGTATCCACCCACATACCCCCCCACCATATCACTTTCCATATCCTTCATATCCTCCACAGTACGGGCCATAGGGTGCCCCACATATCATGCCATAGGTGCCATACCTGCCCCCACAGCATCCCATGCCTCAGACTGGTGGGGCTACCACAAAGCAGATTCTCCAGAGCCTGGTACAGGCTTAGATGCAGCAGAGCGAGGCCATCAGAAGGAGTTTAGAGACAGCATTGGCCCGAGCACCACAAGCCTCTGTGGGTTCCATCGAAGAATTCCGCAACATGAATCCTCCACACTTCAAGGGTACTGAAGACGTTATTGGGATCACCAATTAGCTGGTTAAGACAAAAAATCTCCTAAAGGCTTCAGAGTTATCCGCAGATCTATGGATGACGGCAGTAAAGTTACAGCTGGAAGGAAATGCTATGATTGGTGGGCCGCAGAGGAGAGGCGGCTAGGAGTTAATCAGACATGGAAGGAATTCAAAAAACTGTACAATAAGAAGTTTTTCTCCGACACTGCCAAGGATGCTCTATATGACCAGTTTCTACACTTGGAGCAGGAAAATATGACAGTTGATGAGTACGACGCCGAGTTTAGCCGACTGAGTCATTTTGCACCAGGGTTGGTTACGACAGAACTGGAGAAAGCCAAACGATTTCATAGAGGCTTGAGTATAGAGTTGTAAAGGTATACCAGCTCCGAGTCGAGGGTCTCCCAAGCAGCTGTTCTGGCAGAGGCTAGAACTCAGGAGGCCATAAGCAAGAAGGCGAATCGACGAGTTACATCGACTATGGGATCAGCTACGACCACTACAGGAGGGCCAGTGAGACGTCCTCCCACACATCAGCATCAGCAGAGGACAGGGCCATACCAGACACAGGAGAAGGTCACTTGCCATTACTATGGTAAAGTTGGTCATGTTTTATGAGATTGTAGATGATGGTTGGGGCATTGTTTGGTTTGCGGGTCAAATCAGCACCAGGCTAAGGATTGCTCATTTCAGAGGGTCACTCCACATAATCAGCAGCAGAGGCCAGCTATTACAGGACCAGGAGCACCGTAACTACCTTTACCCCCCTCAGGCAGCCCAATTTCAGCAGGCTAAGGCACAGGCGAGCAACCAGAGAGTTGGGAAGGCTTTTGTACTAGCTACAGAGGAGACAGAACCAGAGGTAGACGTCATAGCAGGTATGGTTTTAGTTGCATCATTTTTTGCCATCATATTATTTGATACTGGAGCCACCCATTCATTCATAGCCACTAGCTTTGCCACCAGACACAGTTTACCCATGTCATCTTTTTCTATAAATATTAGAATCCTCACTGGAGGAGGAGTAGTACATGTTAGTGGTGTTTGTAGAGATTGTCCTATAGTGATAAATGGTAGAGAGATGAAGGCACGACTTCTTATATTTTCGATGCCGATGTTCGATATGGTTCTTGGAATAGACTGGTTGAGCCAGCATTTCGCTCTCATTGACTGCCATAGGGGCAGTATCGTCTTTAGACCATCGAGTGATGCGGAGTTCGAGTTCACCAAAGATGAAGCCTTGAGGAGCGATACACCTGCATCGGGGACTCACATGATGATGTAAGATACCTCTCAGCACCCTATCATCATCGAGTTCGAGGATGTATTCCCCAAGGAATTGCTAGGACTGCTACCTGACCGAGACATTGAGTTTTTTATTGAGCTTATTCTGGGAGCCGAGCCTATTTCATCTTGAGTTTATCGGCTAGCACCCAAGGAGTTGGTAGAGATAAAGACGCAGATTGATGACTTATTGGAGAAGGGCTTTATTCGTGCCAGTGCGTCACCGTGGGGAGCACCCGTTCTTTTTGTGCCTAAGAAAGACGGGACCGTACGCATGTACATCGACTACAGAGCATTGAATGCAGTGATAGTGAAGAACAAGTACCCATTGCCGCGTATAGACGATCTATTTGATCAACTGAGTGGAGCAAAAGTATTCTCCAAGATCGACTTACGATCAGGCTATCACCAATTGAAGGTTCGGATGGAAGATATTGCAAAGACGGCTTTTCGATCAAGGTATGGACACTACGAGTTCTTGGTCATGCCTTTCGGTTTGCCCAATGCTCCCGCAGTTTTCATGAATTTAATGAACAAGATCTTTCACCAGTACTTGGACAAATTTGTAGTAGTCTTTATAGATGATATCTTGATTTACTCCAAGAGTCAAGAGGAGCATGAGCAGCATCTACGGATAGTTTTAGGAACATTGAGGAATGAAAGACTCTTTGCGAAGCTTAGCAAGTGTGATTTCTTTCTCAAGGAGGTATCATTTCTCGGACATATTGTTACGGGTGATAGTATATCAGTGGATCCAGAGAAGATCACAGCAGTCGAATCATGGCCCGCTCCCACATCAGCTTCTGAGATGAGAAGTTTCCTCGGACTTGCGGGTTACTACCGACGGTTCGTAGAAGATTTCTCACGAATAGTGGGGCCTATGACTCGATTAACTTGTAAGGATCACGAGTTTGTATGGATTGCTGAGTGTCAAGCCGCATTTGATGAGTTGAAGAAGCGATTGACCACAGCACCAATCTTGACACTACCATCGGGCCCGAAAGGATTTGTGATTTACAGTGACGCATCCGGGAAAGGATTAGGATGCGTATTGATGCAGCACGGACATGTAGTTGCCTATGCATCACGACAGTTGAGGGTTCATGAGAAGAATTATCCGACCCACGATCTAGAGCTTGCAGCGATTATCTTTGTTTTGAAGTTATGGAGACACTACTTGCACGGGATATCTACACTGATCATAAGAGCCTCAAGTACGTGTTCACACAAAAAGAGTTAAATATGCGACAGCGACGTTGGTTGGAGTTGATGAAGGATTATGAGATCGAGCAACATTATCATCCGGGCAAGGCTAATGTCGTGGCAGACGCATTAAGCCGTAAGCCCATGGCACACTTTTTGACTACGCAGAAGGAGTTGATTAGAGACTTGGAGCAGCTTGGTATTGAGGTAGTATTACCTGGAGCCGATGGCGTATTAGCCAACCTCCAAGTACAATCATCATTGGTAGAGCGCATCAAGGCAGTATTGCCTAATGATGCTAGATTTTGACAGCTCAGGGAAAGGACCGAAGCAGGAGAGCAGACGGGATTGAGGATCCACCCCGATGGGACATTACGATGTGGTGATCATATTTATGTTCCCAATGGAGAGCTACGGTAGGAGCTGATGGCAGAGGCTCACAGTTCAATTTACTTTATTCATCCCGGAGGAACCAAGATGTACCGCGACTTACGACAGTATTATTGGTGGCACGGAATGAAGCGAGAGATAGCTCGTTTCGTTGCCAAGTGCTTAGTATGTCAACAAGTGAAGGCGGAGCACCAGAGGACGGCCGGATTATTGTAGCCGCTACCCATTCCTGAGTAAAAGTGGAAGCACATTACTATGGATTTCGTCACAGGTTTTCCTCGGAGTCCTAGGCGACGTGACACGGTGTGGGTGATTGTTGATAGACTTACGAAGTCAGCACATTTCTTACCTTTTAGAGTGGGCCAGTCGACAGAGGTACTGGCAGAGATGTATATGGAGCAAATTATGAGATTGTATGGTGTGCCTGTTAGTATTATGTCGAACCGTGACTCGAGATTTACCTCGCACTTTTGGAGGAGCATATAAGAGTGTTTGGGCACTCGATTGAAGTTTAGCACATCATACCATCCACAGATAGACGGCCAGTCGGAGCGTACCATTCAGATGCTAGAGGATATGTTGAGAGCGTGTATGCTTGACTTTGGCGGTTTATGGGAGGACCATCTTCATCTTGTTGAGTTTTCCTACAACAATAGCTATCAAGCGAGCATTCAAATGGCTCCGTTTGAGGCATTGTATGGTAGAAAGTGTCGGTCTCCTGTTTGTTGGAACGACATAGGAGAGCGACAGCTATTAGAGCGACAGCTATTAGGGCCCGAGTTAGTCTTGAGCACAGTGGAGACAGTAAAAAAAATTCAGGGCCACCTGCGAGTAGCGCAGGATCGTCAGAAGCAGTGGGCAGATAATCGTCGTCGACCTTTGGAGTTCAAAGAGGGCAATCATGTGTTCTTGAAGATATCCCCCACTAGAGGCACGATTCGATTCGGAGGACGTGGCAAGTTGAGTCCAAGGTACATCGGGCATTTCGATGTCTTGGAACGTGTGGGAGAGGTTGCCTACAGATTGGCCTTGCTACCGTCGCTGGAGGGAGTGTATGACGTATTCCATGTATCTCAGTTGAGGAGGTACGTGGCAGACAGCAATCATGTGCTCAATCACTCCGAGATCATAGTTGGACCGAGTTTGTCGTACGAAGAGCAACCAGTAGGTATCCTCGATCGTCGAGTGAAGGTGTTACGGAATCAATCTATTCTATTGGTTCGCGTGGCATGGAAGCAGCACTCGCCAGGGGAGTCTACTTGGGAGCGCGAGGACGACATCCGAAATCGCTACCCGCATTTGTTCGAAGACGAAGGTATATCTTGCATTTTCAGCTCTTAAGTTATTATTAATTTCCTTGCATTGCATTTGGTCCCCCGACCTTAGTTTAATTTCGAGGACGAAATTTTTTTCAAGTTGGGTAGGATATAAACCCCCAATATTTTCTAATTATTTTAGTACTTTAAAAATTATTTTTCTATATTATTTAGAATTAATTGGTATATGTACGTAATTATAGATGTATATAATATATGTATGTTTGTGTGCTTGATATTTTAAATACTACTAAATATAGCCTACCTTTGTTACAAAATATTTTTGATACTTAATTACGACTTATAGAAATTTTCTTGTGAATATATATATATATATATATATATATATATATATATATATATATATATATATATATATATATATATATTGAAAAAAAAATGAAAAGCATTGATGGTGGCCGAACCCTCCACCATCAGCAGCAGCTAAAGCTGCGAGGGGGCCCGACCCCCATATTCCTGAAACCTCCAACTTAACACAACAGCCAATTATTAGCAAACCCAAGCCTAGTGTAGCAACCCGAGCCCCCCATATTCTAAATCCTAATACTATTAGAAGACAGCATGCAGCGGCAGTATATAAAACCAACATCAACCGAACCCTAACCCTCCTTATATCTTCTCCCTCCTGAAGCCCCCATCGATCTCGAACCCCAGACGAACTACCCTGGCCGCTGGCGGTGCCGCACCACTGCACGAACACTGCCGGACAGCCCAGGTCGACCGCACATCCGAACAGTCTCGGTTTTGCCGAACAGCAAGGTACCTTTCTTCCAATCCTCCTTCCTTCACGCATGCTCGATGATTTCTCGAATTATAAACTCCTTTGTGTAGCCTATATGAACCCCTCCAATCTCCTTCTAATGGAATCCTGAGAACCCCAAGGGATTGCTCGAGAAATCGAGGCAAAGTTGCCCCCAAAAAAACTGTTGAAAACAGAGTTTGAACCTAGTTTCAAAACCACAACTTAGAAGCCAGATTTTGATTTGTATGTCGATATTTTTCAGAAACTAATTAAACACATGTGAAGACAACATAACCACGATTAAAATACAACTTGTAGATCTGTATTTCAATTTCTGTGTAAGAATTAAATCAGTGTTAAACTTGTACGAAAAACTATTTTCAAAATAGTTAATTTCAGAGAATTTTCCCCGATACGACGTGCGCCCCGACAAATCGGGCGACGTGGTCGCATGCTATACGTATCGAAAGACGCGTATGGACGTTGCTGACGTGTGGGAACTGACGGAACTCAGTTTCGTCGCGTGTGCGCGACGAAATCAATGCGTATCCGTCGAGATACCCCCGTATCGACGATTTACAAACTTTGCCCTAACTTCGTGTACAGTCGTCGATTCGAGACGAAACTAACTTACGCCAGCAGGTTCGGATAGAAATTTTGGTCCTGTATGCCAAGTTTGGTTCGATTCTGAGAAGGTCGAATCGGAACTCCTTTTTGGCGGGCCCGCGACCTACTCAAACGGGCGAATTTGTACACGGCTCATCGGAATCCAAAAATGGACATACCATTGAGTTCCTCTCCTCAAACTGAATCTATAGACATGTAGTTTGACGACTTTAGAGACCATAGACTTTGGCACGCGTTTCGGTACAAAGTGGGTCCAACGACGGACATCGTTTTGACCTGAAATTACGATTTTACCTCTGTTCCAGAATTGGACTTTTGGACAAGCATTTCCTAGGTATATCTTTTTCATCGAGATCATTTTTTATGTTTGTTTCAGCGTCTGGAGTCATCTGTGATTTGTGAGTTTTGGTGCTGACACTTGCTACTCTTGGATTGCCCTTCTCGCACCGCAGGCAAGTATCCCTTGCCATAGATTCTGATTGTGCTCATTTATTTTCAGTATATTTTATTATTGCATATTTCTTTCTCTTATTTATCATTTTGTTTCTATTGGACGTCCAAGTCACACTTGGGTGCAAGCGGCTAAATTTAGTCGTTATATTTATTTATGTCTTATTTGCATGTCGACCTTGTGTCAGTTGACTACCCTATGAGTATGTGGGGTATTTTCATATCCCCTATGGCCTTGACACATGTGTATCATGTGATGAGTGAGTTATATAGGACACGACCTGCGTACGCGACTGGCCATCGATACGTACGGGACGTGCGACGGTTAGGAGGTAACTGCTATTAGTGAGTCGAGTTAGAAGCCGTAGTAGTTGCCAACTGGACAGGCTGTGGATACATCTTGGACAGGAGCAGTTGGGAGGGAGGGGACAGCTACTAGCATAGGGGCTACATTTATTTTTTTACACACTTTGGGGCCGATAGTGACTTGTATGATTACTACTTTCTGTCCTGGCCGATAGTGTCTCGGATGAGCGCTACTTGACGGCCACTCTTTATTACTTGCTTGCGTAAATCTGTTACAGCCCCTGCGTAGAACGTTGTCCTCTAAAGTGCATCTCACATAGACGGTTAGGATATCCTGTAGAGTCATAGTTGCATTTTTTACACATTCAGTTACTTGGCATGTTTTCTATATCTTGTTACGTCCCTCTGAGGACCTGGTGATCTCTCCAGGATTAGACGAACAGGACTATCCAGAGGAGTACGGTGCCACATTGGATCCATCATACATCGATGACGAGACATCTCCTGCCCATACTTAGTTTTATTCTTTATTATCTGAGACCATGTATTGGACATCTTTGTATCATCTTTCTTGCTGTTTGAGGAGGTTGGACTCCATTTAGTTGAGACTATTTTCCATAGTTGTTTGGATGGGAATGTCTACCCGGCTATATTTTGATATCATCATTTATCTTATTTAGTGGACTTATTATATTCTCTGTGTTGAGCTGTGGATGAGATTTAGTTATATTATTATGGCTTATCATGTATTATTATTACAGCTTATGTACCAATACGGGGATTACCATATATTGGTGTATTCTTCGTATAAGTACAGTTGGCATGTCTAAGTACTTAGTCCTACGTATTTTGGGACTGGGGCATTACAGCTCTGGAGAAAACCCCTCCACTTCGAAACTGCTCTGGAGAAAACCCTAGGCTTCAACAACTTCGTGCTGGAGAAAACCCTAACCGTTCTTCACAATGCGACAACTTCGATCTTCACCGTGCGGTATAATGCCTTTACTTTTTTCTCTCTAAAATTCAATTTTGTGCCTAGGTTTTTTTGTGCCAACTTCGTTCTTTCTTCACGTTAGGGTTTTTTTGGTGGCAACTTCGTTCGTCAACTTAGGGTTTTTCTCTGTGCATTGCAACTAAGGGTTCACTTAGGGTTTTTATCTCGCTACAAACTCTTTTTTGGATGTGTTTGTATTCTCTTTGTTATCTGCTGTTGGTTCAGCTTTCTTTAATATGGGGGGTTTGTAGTGGAAGAGAGCTTCAGGTGGCTTTTGTTTGTTTCTTTTCATTATGATGGGCCAAAATAAGTCCCTCTTTTTTTTGGATGCTATGTTCTGTGTTGATACATTCAATTTGGGTTTGATTATAGTCGAAGAAATAGAGAAGTGGGTTTGTTTCGTTGTGGCAAAATAAGTCCTTCCACCACTAGATTTTTGGATGTTTTGCTCTGTATTCGTACATTCAATGTGGTTTTTGTAGTTGAACAAGTAATGGAGTAGGCTTGTTTTATTTGTAGCCAAGATGAGTTCTTTTTTTTTGCATTCTAATGGTCTTTTGGATGGTATTGATATTGTGAATGTCACAAACACGTATCGTACACGGCACAAACACTCAAAAATACACGTTGGATACGACACAGACACTACAAAATACGTAGCATTTCTGTATGGCTTGTGGTGTTTGGATGCTAAGATATATTCAATGTGGTTCATGGTCAAGGAACTGGAGTGGGTTTGTTTTCATTATGGCAAGACCTTGGCATTCCTTGTGGGTTTTTGGATGCTATGTTGTCTGTCTTCAATGTAGGAACTGAAATGGGTTTGTTAGTTTTTTTTGTTGGATGAATGGCTAGGGTTCACTTAGGGGAGTTCAAGTACTTTTGAACTTCAAAATTTGTAAGCTTTATTGTTTATTTGCAGATTTTGATTCGATGGAGATGATTTTGTTCCTGTAGGTTTTGTGAAATTGCCATCTTCTCCTATTTTCTATGCATAAATTTCTTTTTCTTTTTTCTAGGCCTTGTAGTTGGTGTTTGTGTTATGAATGTGCAAGGGTTTTGTGAAATTGCCATCTTCATGTAGGTATTTGTATAAGGGTTAGTTTATTTGCGAAATTTAAATTAAAGGATTATCATTTCTTTTCTATTCTTGTAATGTGTCATCTAATTTTCTTTATGTGGTCAGTTAAAGTTATAATAACATGCAACTTTGCCATTCATTGTTTAGAGTTACATTATTGATTGGCATTTGTAATTTGGCATTTGTTATTGAATGACTATCATTTCTTTTCTATTCTTGTAATGTGTCATCCAATTTTTTTATGTGGTCAGTTAAAGTTATATAACATGCAACTTTGCCATTCATTGTTTAGAGTTATATTATACTACAGTTTCATTCTTATTGTGTCATGCTTTTATTATAATAGAATTTTTTTAGTGGGATCTCTGATAATAATATTGTTACGTTAACATCTCTTCTACTGATATAATGGTTTCCAAACGACTCAAAATTGAACTGTATAAATCGTTTGTAAATAATCTATTAATTATTTTTTAAATTAACTAATTATTTAATTAGTTAATATGATTTATTTATAACTAAACAATTAATGTGAACTATTTTTTATAGACTGAATTCTATAAATTTTTAGGACGTTTATTTGTGAAATTCTTGGTTTTGATGGATTTGATACAGAGATGATTATTTTCCTTCTGGAATAGGCACTAAATTGTGTTGTTTCCTATTGTACACAGTTTTGGTTTCTTCTGTCTCCTTTCTTCCTTTTGTTTTTGGGACTAGCCTTTCGAAAAGGATATGTATCCTTGTTGGCATATGGAAAATTTGATTTTGGATTTTTGGATGCTATGTTCTGTACAAATACATTCAATGTGGGTTTGATTATAGTCGAGAAAATAGAGAAGTGGGTTTGTTTCATTGTGGCAAAATAAGTCCTTCCACCACTGGATTTTTGGATGTTGTGCTCTGTATTCATACATTCAATGTGGCTTTTGTAGTTGAACAAGTAATGGAGTGGGCTTGTTTCATTTCTAGCCAAGATGAGTTCTTTTTTTTTGCATTCTAATGGTCTTTTGGATGGTATTGATATTGTGAATGTCACAAATACGTATCGGACACGGCACAAACACTCGAGAATACACGTTGGATATGACACAGACACTACAAAGTATGCAGCATTTCTATATGGCTTGTGGTGTTTGGATGCTAAGATATATTCAATGTGGTTCGTGGTTAAGGAACTGGAGTGGGTTTGTTTTCATTATGGTAAGACTTTCGAAAAGGATATGTATCCTTGTTCTTTTTGTTTTTGGTTTTTTTGTCTCCTTTCTTCCTTTTGTTTTTGGGACTAGCCTTTCAAAAATGATATGTATCCTTGTTGGCATATGGAAAATTTGATTTTAGGCTTTTGGGTGTGTATCAGTAGGTGTATCAGTATATACTGATTTTGGATGTATTTCAATTTTTAGATGTATCTCAATTTTTAGTGTATCGTTGGTCCTTAATTTCTAGATGTATCTCAATTTTTATTTGAAATGCATAAACTCTTAGTTTCTTCCTACTTCAATGTTGCATTAGTTTGCTAGTATGTAATGTAACTTAGAATTCAGTCAGAATTGGGCTATGTACTCGAGAATTGTTCGTTTCTTAATTTGTAGAATAAATGGTTCTTCAATGTGAAGGGTTTAAATACTTCCAAGCATTGTCTTCTACTAGTTTTAGATAGCCTTTGAATTTGCATTGCACATTCTTAGATGGTTTTTTCTCAGTCTTGCATTATACAGGTTTCATTCCCCTTCTTAAAAAATACTGTTGTAGCTTAAAAAATAGCTCTGTCACATTTTGGTTGCAGGAAAGGATGAAGCAAAGACCTTAAGAAGTGGACTAAGGTCATCAAAAGTTGAAGCTCAGGTATACAGACTGTTACAATATTATATATTGCATTTGTATCCTCTATTTTACTCCAAAACTTTTATGTTGTCCTCTGACACCTTATTTGTATCCTATATTTTGTACTTTGTATCTTTCTAAGTAGAGTTACATGTCTAAATCATGGCTAACATGTTATATTAACCTGTGTAGGCACTTCTATTCTAATCCAACCCAAAATGGATAAATCGTGGATGTCAAAGGATAGAATGTGTAGGGAATATGAGGAAGGAGTAGAAGAGTTTCTTGAGTTTGCAAAACTCCATTCAAGTAATCCTAATTCTATTAGATGTCCATGCGAAAAGTGTGGAAATCTGACATTTCAAACGTTAGGGGACGTAAGAAAATATTTGTTTAGGAGGGGTATAGATCGAAGTTATATAGTATGGGTTTGGCATGGTGAGAAACACGAGAAGATAGGATCGTCAAGCTTTGCAACATATGCTGAAGAAACACACGACTATGAAGATGACTCCTTTGAAGATGCTGCAGATGCTGTAGAAATGGTTAATGTTGCATATGAACATATTTCTGGTGACCACAAGTCATTTATTTCTCTACTCGAAGATGCTGAAAAGCCTCTGTATCCTGGTTGTTCAAAGTATACAAAACTATCAGGATTGATGAGATTGTATAACATTAAAGGAAGATTTGGGTGGTCTGACAGTAGCTTTTCAGAGTTGATGAAAACTCTTCATGATATGTTCCCAACACAAAATGAAATACCTTCATCAATGTACGAGGCTAAGAAGATGATGAAAGCTCTGGGTTTGGAATATGAGAAGATACATACATGTCCCAATGATTGCATACTTTATAGAAAGAAATATAACGATTTATCAGATTATCCCACTTGTGGAACATCAAGATGGAAGAAGGCAACTGATGATCCTCACCAAGTTTTTAGTAAAAAAGTTCCTGCCAAACTTTTGTGGTATTTTCCTCCCATTCCCCGGTTTAAACGAATGTTTCAATCCTCAAAGACAGCAAAAGACTTAACTTGGCATGCTTATGAAAGAGTAGTTGACGACAAACTTCGTCATCCTGCAGACTCCGCATCATGGAAGCTAGTTGACCACAAGTGGCCAGATTTTGTAAAAGATTCTAGAAACCTTCAATTAGCTCTTTCAGCTGATGGCATAAATCCACATAGGTCCCTTAGTAGTAGGTACAGTTGTTGGCTAGTTATATTTGTTACCTATAATCTACCGTCGTGGTTGTACATGAAAAAAAATTCATGATGTTGTCGCTATTGATATCAGGTCCAAACCAGCCGGGCAATAATATTGATGTTTATTTAGCACCATTAGTTGAGGACTTGAAACTTTTATGGGAAGAGGGAGTTGATGCTTATGATGCACAAAAAAAAGAGTTCTTTACTTTAAAGGCCGTATTGTTGTGGACTATCAACGATTTTTTTTGTATATGGAAATCTGTCTGGTTGCACTACCAAGGGGTATTATGCTTGCCCCATATGCGGGAAAGATACTTATGCACCTAGGCTGAAACATAGTGGTAAAAATGTGTATACTGGCACAAGGAGGTTTCTCCCACGACATCATCCGTATCGCACTCAAAAGAAAGTTTTCAATGGTAAGCATGAATTTGGTGATACTCCAACACCATTGAGCGGAAAAGAGATACTAGACAAGGTTGGTAAAATTTTGAACTCATGGGGAAAGAAACATGCAAAGTGCAAAGCATTACAGTTAGGTGAAAGAAGATGGATGAAGAAGAAGTCAATCTTCTTTACACTTGACTATTGGGAACACTTGCATATCCGCCACACACTCGACGTTATGCACATCGTATGCACATCAAAAAAATATTTATGAGAGCATATATGGTACATTGCTTAATATTCCTGGAAAGACAAAGGATGGAGTCAATGCTCGTCTTGATCTTGTGGACGAGGGTCTAAGGACTGAATTAAAACCTAATTTTGAAAAGAAACGAACATATTTGCCGGGTGCTTGTTATACATTGACGAAGGATGAGAAGAAGATATTTTGTCAAACATTGGTAGACGTAAAGGTTCCTGAAGGTTACTCTTCTAATATCAGAAATCTTGTCTCAATGCAAGATTTGAAGCTTTATGGTATGAAATCCCATGATTGTCATGCACTAATGCAACAACTACTACCCGTGGCAATCCTTTCAATTTTTCCTAAGCCGGTTAGAGTTGTTATTACTCGGTTTTGCTTCTTCTTCAATGCAATTTGCAAGAAAGTGGTGGATGTGAATAAGCTAAACGATATTCAAAATGATCTCGTGGTCACATTATGCATGTTGGAAAAGTATTTTCCACCGTCTTTCTTTGACATTATGGTCCATTTAACTCTCCATCTTGTTGCATAATTCAGGATATGTGGACCGCAATTTCGGTACCACTTCCTGGCGAATTATTTAATACCACAACAGTTGCAATTCTTTTCGAGGAGAATTTCAAAAATTTCATTAAAATGTGTGCCCTATCATCTAATTGCGTCCAAATATACATAAGGTAATTGAATACTTTGCTTTTCAAAATTTTGTTGTTACATTAATAAGTTGATCTAAATAATCTGCAAACTACATATATAGGTTGTTGTACATTCCTTTGAAGGAGCTAAACCTTGTCGAGGATGTTTGCTTCATTAATCCGAGAATAGTCTCTGCGTCTGGTTTGAATTGGAACGCGGGATGCAAGGACACGACATATTTGTAACAGTTTGATATCTCGAAAAGAAAGTCGACTTGTTTTCTTGCCATACAACCCTAGGTAATACATTTTCTTACTTATTTTTCTTCTATAAGTTCTCACTAACTCGATAACTTGTATATATCTTGGTGCTATATGGTGTTACAGTTTTCATTAGGTTTTGGTTGTCATTGACATGTCACTAATGAGAGCATATTATTTGGACTCTTTGAGGAGTTACGTCCAAGATGATCTTGAGTACATTGTAACAAGGTATGCATCAATATTTGTACCATATTTTAGGAATTTCACAACTACAGTTAAGGTACTAATTAGATGATTCAATAATGACTACTAATATTATCCAATTTAATTTGCATATAGTGGACTTCGGATGTTTCATGCTCAAATGGAAAAGCAAGTCAAAAAGTTTAAATTGAACTGGATAACAATTAAGGTACAATATATTTCTCTCATGTAAATGTAAATGAAAAAGAAATACAAGTTTGTAAGGACTTTGCTTAATTTTCTATGATTAGGCGCCACAACAAGCCGGCTCTGTGGAATGTGGGTACTACGTGATGAGATTTATGAAGGAGATCACATCTGATCGAACCTTACTTAATCCAAAGGTGATGTTTTTCTTAATCGACATGTATATTTAGAATATAAATATATCATGATAGTAACAGTTTCATTTTTTCTTCCTATTTACAAACATTATAATTAAAGGAAGACTACAATTTCGAAGAAATTAATGAAGTTCGTATAGAGTGGATAGAACATGTTTTGCAGTTCCTTAACTAATAAATCATCACAGGTAATTTTAGACTATCTATAGTGAATCTATAGTTTAACAATTTTGAAGAAATGTTTTCATTATGGAGTTTTATGATGGCACTCTATTTCCATTTGTTTGCCTACTAGCTATTTTGTTTAATGAGTTTAAGCTGTATTTCTAAATTGCAATGATCTGGAAACTATATTGCTCTTTTACCTTTAAAAGACTGAACTGGTTGCCGCTGGGCAATTTAAGGTAGGGTACCTCGAGGGGCCTAGGGATAAGTCAATGTTTACTAATATTGATGAATGTGTGAGGGATACCCTGTGTGAGCAAATGCCTATAGGGTGTTCCCGCTTAGAATTAGTAAGTTTTCTGTACTGTAGGGTGCAACCCAGTGGCTGGTAGGAGGCACTTTGTGATGGGTTCCTATGTGTGTGGGAATTCTTTATGTGTATGTGAGTAGAGTCACCTGTGTGTTCAGTGTTGGTGTCAGTAGGGGGCTATGTGTACATATACTATGAGTGTGTGTGTACTAGAGAGGGCAGGTTGATCCAATGCTCATGTGAAGTGGTGAGCTTGGTCAGTAGTGGCAAGCTGCCACTGTAAGTGTATGTAGGTTGAATCCCCTGTGTGTTATATGCAAATGGTGAATCTAATACCTGTAAAATTGGGGTTCTGCTTGTGTGTACCCAATTGGGAGAGTGGTGTTCTGTTATCAGTTGGAGATAACTGATACATAGGTGCTAGGGGTGTTGGTCAAACCTGACTATGTGTGTAGCCTAGGCAGCCAATAGATGTGGTTGTGAGCACAGGTTGGTGCTACAGGTGAGTGTCAAGTGAAGCAAGATAAGTAATTCCTATGTGAGTGTGTGCAGTACCACATTAGTGTGGTGCCAGTATAGGTATGCAGGGACATACCAGTAGACAGAGGATTAATGCAAGGGTTGTGCAGACCCTGCCTTGGAGAGTTAGGTAGTATTGTGTTTACTAGTGTGTGTGTGTCCTACACATAGGATGCTACATCAGCGGTGCAAACTTCCCTTTGTACAATCTGTCCACAGATGGGTGTGCACAGATATAGCAGTGTAGGGAAAACCTGTTAGCAATAATAGAAAATTTCCATGTAAGTTTATTGTGCAGACCAGGGAGGAGAGGTTTCCAAAGGATTCTCATGTGTGAATGAACCAGTGTAATTATGGAGGCTATCCTAAGCTCTGTGTGTGTACAGTTTGGCCGGGTAGGAGTGCACAGATGTGCAACTCAATAGGAATTCCTATAGGCTAATGTGAGTAGGCAGGACACATGAGTGTGTATACCTGTGTGATGGGGACATTGGAATGTAGCCTATATTTAGTAGCAGGACAGGGTGTGAGTATCTCCTTCGGCCTTCTCCTCCTTCCGATCCTCTCCTCCTCCTCCTTCCGACCCCTTCTCCTCCTCCCGACCCCACCCCGTCCTCCACCCTCCTCCTCCCGACCCCCTCCTCTTCTGGCCTGCTCCTTCCGACGAGAAGCAGCCTCCCTGACAAGCTGCGATGACATCCCCCCGAGACCCTCCTCCTCTCCGATAGTCCCCAATTACCCTATCGTCAGCTTTCTCCTATTAGGGCTAGTCCCCTCTCTTAAATATAGTTTTGTATCAGTTTAATTGTTAGTTGATTTCATGGTAAAATTTAGGGGAAGGAATTTATTTAATTGTTAGTTGATTTCATGGACACGAGCACACGACATGGACACAAGTCAATCCGTTTTCGTATCCGAATTCTTGGATATTATTCAAAATTTTGGATATTGGATTCAGATACCCGAATTTATTTTAGATATTAAGATATCTGAATCCATTAATATTAAATAATTTTTGAATATATTTTAACTCTATGGTGGTGTTCCAGGGTTGTTAATACTATAAGATGTAAATAGTAATTAGTTGTTAACATAATTTGTCTTACCGACAAAATTTTTCCTCAGTAACCTTCTAAAAATTTGCAAACATGTTCTCACAAAATTCTGATACTAATCCGTCGCAACACTGTCGCAAGTGTTACCGACTAAACAATTATGTTGCTAATCCGTCGGTGAGAGTTTATTGCCAATTCCGTCGGTAAGTAGTCGCTGCAATGACGGATTACCACGAAATGTTCTTACATTTAGTCTAACAACGCCTCCTTTTCGTCGGTATTCCGTCAGTATTACTAAATAGCGACGAAAATGTTAGGTTTAGCGACGAATATTTCTGTCGCTAATTACCTGTTATTTTGTAGTGAATGTAGTATTATATCGTAGAAGAACACATGTCACTCGTCCTATATGTTTTTATTTTTCTTTTCTTTTGGGTTGGATTTTCGGTGCAACCACGAGATCGAAGAACACAATTCTGTAAAAAGATTCTATATTCCTGTATGTTATTATGACTGTAGAAAATTTCTACAATCCTAACAACGTACAAGACTGTAGAAATTTTCTATAGTCCTATCACCTATGTTCTTCCAATCCATTCCAAGAATAAATTGTTGAATTATAATATTTCGATTTGTTTATTAATGTGCTGAATTTGTTGTGTGTTTCTTATACAAGCTAAAAGAGCTAAGAAGTTGGAGTAAAGTCTCGTTACTTGCAAGGACGAGAACCATGTTGAAGTTGGTCATAAGTTGCAGATCATCAACAATATTACTGATTTCTCGTTCCTCGAAGATAGAGAGCGGCGTACTAAGAGTCGTCATCATAATTATAAACTTCTAAATTTGTAATCAAATGCTTTGAGTTGATGGTCATGTGATGTTGTGTGTAACTTTTTTTAATACTTGAAACTATTTTCAAATATGATGTTATTAAACTTTGATTAGTGTTCAATATAATATGATGTTGATTGTGAGTTTGTGAGATTATTTTGAAATGTGATGATATTAAATTCTAATTGTGTGATTGTGAATCTAATGTGATGTTGAAAATATTTTGAAACTTGTTGTTACAGTAACGACTGTCAAATTTTTTTACAGTCCTAAAAGAAACTTGATGTAAGAGCAAGTTTATTTTAGGACTGCCAAAAACTTTGACAGTTCTGTTTTTGACAGTCCTAAAAGAAACTTGCTATTATAGTAAGGACTGTAAAAAATTTTGACAGTCCTGAAAGAAACTTGATGTAAGAGCGATTTTCTTTTAGGACTGTCAAAAACTTTGATACAGTCCTAAAAAAAACTTGTTGTAACAACAAGTTTTTTTAGGACTATCAAAAATTTTAACTGTCCTAAAAAAACTTGCTATAACAACAAGTTTTTTTAGGATTGTCAAAAATTTTGACAGTCCTAAAAGAAAGTTTATTTAACTTTGATTAATTTTAAAAATTCAACCGCCATGATTGTCAAAAATTTTGACAGTCCTAAAAGAAAGTTTATTTAACTTTGATTAATTTTAAAAATTCAACCACCATGATGATTGGAGAATGTTGTGAAGCAATGACCTCAAGTCCATCAACAACTATTTTCCAAATGATCTTTTTTATTCTAACATATATGAGCTATATAATACCAACATTAGATCACAGATAATATGTGATATCAAACAATGTAAAAGCTGTAAAAGCATATAATAATAAACAATATATTCCACAAATGTTTGAAATTTAACTTGCATTTCAGATGTCTCAACTCCATATATTTATAAATTAAGTAGTAATCTTCTTCGAGTTATTATAAATACTAGTAAAAACATGTGCCTTGCACATAAAATTAATTTCCTTTCTTTCTAACCTTATCAAAAGTTAATTTAAATTTAAATTGAGATTATATATATATATATATATATATATATATATATATATATATATATATATATATATATATATATATATAAATATATATATATATATATTAAAAATATATATATATATATATATATATATATATATATATATATATATATATATATTAAGATTTGTAAAAAATATTTAAATTTTAATTATAATTTGTTATGGATATATGTGGATAAGAAAGAGGTCGGTTATACGGAAGAAAATGAAAGAAAATCTAAAATTATAATCTTTCGTAATCTTTTTTTTTTGGATAAAAAGAGGGTATTCGGTTATGCGAAAGAAAAAAGAGGAAGTTTAAAATTATATTGTTCCGTAATATTTTTTTTAAATGAAATGGTTATATTATAATCTAAAATTATATACATACGACTTACACGGCTTAGAGCATCCACAGTGAAGACACTTCAAACGCATACTCCAAATTACTAGAAATTATATAAATTATTACTTTTTTGAGTATCTCCTTGATATTGTCACACAATGGTATACTCCAAACAAATACTCTAAATTATTTTTTCTCTTTATTGTCCTTCCTTGTCTGGTAAACATTTTTCTTCCTTTTTATTTTTCTTCCATGTTTGGTAAAACAGTTAATTTTGGTGGGCCTAGAAATTAATTTAAAGGAGTTAGAGCACGCACTAAATTTGGAGTGTCTCTTAACTTTAGCAATTTTCAAGTATGGACTGTTGGAATTATTCAATAATTAAGGGGCCACACATGTAAAATTAATTGTGTTTAGGCTATCTAAATAATTAAGCCAAATTAAAGTGGTCTATTTGAAAATTGGCTTAAGGGTATAATTGTCATAGAATTAATGTGTAGATATAGGAGATAATTCTAATTTGATGAGGGGCCAAATTAGAAATATCAAAAAATATAAATATATGTATTTATTAGGGTTATGGTCCCCAACTTATACGGCCACCAAAGGAGAGGTTTTCTCTTTTTCTCTTCTGCATCCCCATCAACAGAAAGAGAGGGACAAAGGATTCGGATTCCTCTTTGTCATTAAGGGTCGTAGCAAGTTGGAAGATCGAACCCCACAAAAGGACGACCGCTTCAAGATCCATCAAGCCTAGCAATGGATTCAGGTACGCTTCCGCCATTTAGTTTTGTTCTTTATCTCATGAATCGACGGGGTACAATTAATGCTAACAAGTGGTATCAGAGCCTCCTGTTTGATTTATGAGGTCGAAGTTTACAATCCAATTTTTTTTAGCATTTGAAAAATAATCGATATGATATGAAGAAGAAGAAGTCGCACTCGTTGGTAAAAATAACTCTTTTACTCTTTTATGTTCTTCTTCTTGCAATTAGTCTTAAAATTTTGCTTTGAGAAAATTTACATAAGAATCGTTAGGGTTTCCTTTCAAAGGTCCCTATAATTTCCTGAGAATTGGCCAGGGTCCCTGTGAGTAGCCAACTATGATACGATTCCCATGACATGTTAATATTTTGGTTTGGATTTCTTAACCAATAAAAAAATAGTTTAATGTGGAATATCGTTCTTTTTTGTCGCGGCATACGTTGTTGGAATGATACTGATTGATTAACAATTTTCTTCTAGATGTTATGCCAACAAAAGTTTTTAATGATACTAATTAGAGTAATCCTAGAGTAATGATACTGATTGATTAACAATTGCCTTTGTTGGTTGCTTAATTGTATCAGGTTATGATAATGTACTTCTAATAAAGTACATTTTTTAATTAAACAGATTTAGTATAAGTTATTTTAGGCATATTTAAGGAATCATGATAGTATTCATAATTTATGTACAATAATGATCTCTCAATAAGATATGGAGACATGTGATGATGATGGTATAAATTTTTCATTTATTAAATATGCATGAATATGCTTATTGCTGGACATGTGATAATATGGAATGTCGGTTAGATTCTAATTACTCGTGCTGATAGATATTTGGTGTTACTCAATTTAGAGTGTTTTCCAATCTAAGTTGATCATTGGAGGACAAATTGGAATCAAATATAGACAATTTTATGTTTGGCATAAATTTAGTTTTCAATAAATTTATCTTCTAAGTCATATATTTGATGTAATCTATTGACGTACATATCTTCAGCAGATTATTTTAATATAATCTTTATGGATTATTTGAAGCAATCTATTGGTCCATATCTTCAGTAAAAATATTACGTAAATTTTATTATGTTGACAATACCCAGTTTAGTCAAATTAAGAATATTTGTTTGAATCATGTAAAGAGATTCACATGCTTATGATTATCTTATTTGAGTTGTAATATTTTAAATAGGCATGTACATAAAGTTTTAGACATGATTCGGTTTTGTAAAATTTAGTCAACATTCAAATTTTTGGTACCTTTTGTGACTAGCAATAGTCGTCTAATATTCTAAATAGATCCATTGAAACAAGATGTCGCCAAAGTGACGTCTCTTGCGTAGATAGTCTATGAGAGATGTTGGATGTTTGTGTGTGTACATTCATGCGGGTATTAGTCGGCCCAAAGGAAGGTTAATACTTGGCCGAATTGCACACATACTTCTGGTGATAAATGTGTGATAATTATAAGGTTTACATGTGAATAATAACCCGATCCAAAGATAGGCTTATTATTTGACATGACTTATTATCAACGTTTGATCATTACACCAAGAATACCACTTGCAGTTAATATCAATGTCCAAAGACTTGATATTAATGATGTACTAGGTAACTTGAGATGGGGTTCACCATTATTTGAATTTGTTTGACTATATTTTACGCTTTGGTTATTTATTAGAGCATGTTTGTTTTTGTTGCTTTGTTCTCTTTATAGTTAATATTGTTAAAATATCTGCCAATAAGATTTTAATTTTCATGTTTAATGAGATAAACTTTAAGGGCAAAAAGAAATGAATACAGTAGCAGCTAAGGGTCCAGGTCAAAAGAAATAACAATATAAAACTAAGGGTTGTTCTTTTGTGATAAGACAGGACACATAAGAAAGAAATATACAAAGTATCACGCATGGCGTATAAAGAAATATATATTTCTAAGTTTGGTCTGTTCTGAGGTTAATTTAGATTTAGTACCTAAAAACACGTGGTGGTTAGATTCTGGTGCTACTACCCACATTAGTGTTTATAGACAAGGTTGTCTGAGCTACCGAAGCCAAGTGATGGTAAAAGATACATCTATGTGGGTGACGGCAAATCGGTAGAAGTGGATGCAATAGGACATTTTAGTTTATTTTTAGGAACCGATTATTATTTGGATTTGATAGACACTTTTATTGTACCATCTTTTAGACGAAATTCAGTTTTAGTTTCCTTAATGGACAAATCTGGTTACCATTGTTCATTTGGAAACAATAAGTTTAGTCTATCTTTAAATTCAAATATTATTGGTAACGGTTCCCTTAAGGATTATAATAACCTATATTCAGTTGAAATTATTGCATCTTATAATAAAACCTTGCAAGTGAAGTCATGTGGTACAAAATACAAAATTAATAATATTTTTTTAGCCTCATTATGACATAAGCATTAGGTCACTTCTCTAGAAATAGAGTTGAACGATTTGTGTCTGATGAGATTTGGATTCCATTGATTTTATAGACTTTAATGTTTATATTGAATGTGTAATGGGAAGACAGACCAAAGTTAAATTATAAGCAGCTACTTTATTGGTTATGCTACAGATCAAGGGGTTAATAATTATACAGTCCCACATTAAGAAAAAAAATTGAGACGAGAAGGGTAATATAATTTTTGAGGATGTTGAGTTTGGGAGAGAAATAAAGTCAGGATCATTGTCTTTGAGAAGGAATCAATTACGATTCCTACTATCACTTTTGACGATGTGCAGGATTCTATACCTGTCATGATCAAGAAGTAAATTTGGAGTCTCAATAAGATAATGTCGAATTACCTCTATAAGTCATTGTTGAGATACCTTAACAATAACAACGTAGCGGCACCCATTCAAGATAAGGTAATTATTTTTAAGGAACAAACTCAACAACCTCAAGAACCGGTAATATTAAGATGGTCCACCAGAGAAAGGAGAAATATAATTTTGGATAATATTGTCATATTTCTCTAGGAACATGAGGAAGACTGTGGATACTGGAAGATGATCTAATCAACTTCCATTAGGCCATGGAAAGTTCCAGTTCTCAAAGTGGATTGACACAATAAATAAGGAGTATAAGTTCATGCAAGACAATAAAGTTTAAGAACTTGTCCCATTACCAAAAGGTATGAAATCCATTGGTTGTAAATGGACATTTAGAACCAAGAAGGATTCGAAGGGTCATGTGGAGAGGTATAAAGTACATCTTGTAACTAGTGACTTTTGGGATTGATTTTAAAGAGTTTTTTCTCTTCGGTATCTTTGAAAAACTCTTTTAAAACAATCATAGCACATGTTGCATATTTTGATCTTGAATTAGATTAAATGAATGTCAAAACGACATTTCTCAATGGTAACATTGATGAAACAGTTTATATGGTGCAACTAGAAAACTTTGTGTCGAAAGACCCAAAGAATATGGTTTGAAAATTGACAAAATCTATTTATGAACTCAAGCAAGCTTCTCGCCAAAGGTACTTCAAGTGGTTACCTCGTTTGGTTTTGAGGTTAACGTTGTTGAAGATTGTGTGTATCATAAATTCAGTGGGAGTAAAATTATTATTTTTTTGGTTTTGTATGTTGATGACATACTGCTTTCCACAAATGATATAGGCATATTGCATGACACTAAGAAATTTTGATCAAATAACTTTGAGATGAAAGATCTTGGTGATGCCTCTTTTGTATTAGGAATTCAAATACACCGAGATCATTCTCGAGGTATTCTTGGATTATCACAAAAGAGCTATATCGATAAAGTGCTTAAAAGATTTGGCATGCAGGAATGCTAACCAGGTGATACCCCAGTCGCTAAAGGAGACAAGTTCAGTCTCAATTAGTGCCCTAAGAATAGCCTTGAAATTAAGAAAATACAATAGATTTTTCTTTTATGATCAGTTGTAGGGAGTCTAATATATGCTCAAGTATGTATGTGTCAGGATATTGCGTACATATTAGGATGTTAGACAGATATTTAATTAAATATGGATGGATCATTGGATAGCAGCCAAACTACTTAAGTAATTAATAGAGAACAAGAAATTATATGCTCTTTGTAGGAGATCGGATAATTCTGGAGATCATAAGGTATTTCGACTCTGATTTTGTTGGATGCCAACACAGTAGGAGATCCACATCAGGTTATGCTGACTAATAGAGATATATTTTGGATAAGTGTCAAACATGTACTCATAATTTCTTCCACCATGGCATCAAGGTTTATAACATGCTGTGGGGCATCTATTCAGGGAATATGGTTGCAAAATTTTATCACAAGACTGCACCTACAGTATGGTGTTGAAAGACCACATAAAATTATGGTGTGACAATAAATCAGCAGTACTGTATTCCAATAACAACAGAAACTTGTATAAGTCAAAGGATATTGACATAAAGTTTCTAGTTGTGAAGGAAAGAATTCAGAATGGTTATAGTGTCCATATAGCACATTAGGACAAACTCCATGTTAGCGGATCCGCTCACAAAAGCATTATCACCCAGGGTCTTTCATGAGCATACTGCTCAAATGTGTGTTATCTTAATCAAGTATATGGCAATATAGTAGGAGTTTATATTTTATGTATTTGGGTGCTATTTGGTTTTGGACACATTTATGTATTAAAGTATTTTAGATATTTATCTGATCAGATATACGAAAATTCAGTTCATTATGTTAAAGTATTGATCTCACTAAAGTTAAGGAGGACCAGTTGGAAATAGACATGTATTGATCACATTGCGTGTAATTTCTATGCTACGCATCCATGATTAATCTATGTTATTTAGCTATATTGGTATATATGACCATTGATGGTGTAGTTACGCTATATGTGACGAATGCCGCTTTGATCCTATGTTGATATGGT
Source organism: Iris pallida (assembly GCA_029216955.1). Lineage (NCBI taxonomy): Eukaryota > Viridiplantae > Streptophyta > Magnoliopsida > Asparagales > Iridaceae > Iris > Iris pallida. The sequence goes on from JANAVB010039620.1 coordinate 6,484,707, forward strand.
TAATGGACGAGATTGTCCGGATATACCCTAAGGATTAAGATAGCAATTTATGAGCTCAATATGGTTAACACAATTATAAGGTTACATATGTGGCCCAGTGGGAGATTGCTGGAATTATTCAATAATTAAGGGGCCACACATGTAAAATTAATTGTGTTTAGGCTATCTAAATAATTAAGCCAAATTAAAGTGGTCTATTTGGAAATTGGTTTAAGGGTATAATTGTCATGGAATTAATGCGTAGATACCAGAGATAATTCTAATTTGATGAGGGGCCAAATTAGAAAAATCAAAACATATAAATATATGTATTCATTAGGGTTATGGTCCCCAACTTATACGACCACCAAAAGAGAGGTTTTCTCTTTTTCTTTTCTACATCCCCATCAGCAGAAAGAGAGGGACAAAGGATTCGAATTCCTCTTTGTCATTAAGGGTCGTAGCAAGTTGGAAGATCGAACCCCATAAAAGGATGACCGCTTTAAGATCCATCAAGCCTAGCAATGGATTCAGGTACGCTTCCGCCATTTAGTTTTGTTCTTTATCTCATGAATTGACAGGGTACAATTAATGCTAACATGGACAAGAGTCCACTGTAGCCTTCAAGTGCTACAAAATTTGACTAAAGTCAAAATATAGTACTTGAAATCTTGTCTACTATGGATGCTCTTAATTTAGAGCCATTTTGAAGCCCGCTTATAATAGTAGAGATGTAGTTGATAGTTCCAAATAGTTTTTTTAGTGATAAATTTGTAAATAAAAAAATTAGGCTAACCTGAGTAAGTTTATATGTGCTTTTATAATTAGCCATTTAGATTAGAGCATGTGTAACTGAAGATTGGTGATGAGAGGTCAGGCGGCGCTACACATTATGAGCAGATACTCCATCTGCTCTCCAATGGCTTCTTCTTCCCCACTTTTTCGTAGAATCACCGCCACCATAACCCTATCCCCCTTCTTTTTCTTTCTACCATTGTCCATGTGAGACTCGTCTCACAGTATAGATATTTATATACAGATATATTTTTTGTAGTGTATTTTGTACTTTATTTGTTTTTGAAATACTTTAAACATTTTCCTAAATTATAATTTTTTTCCTTGACTAGCGTACCGACGGTGTACCGGTGTGTACCGACGGTAATATTTTCCACTTTTAGATATTTTTCGATTTCAGATATTTTGATGAATAGTTTTTAGATATTTTGATGAATAATATTTAGATATTTTTATGAATAGTGATGATACATTCTATTATCCATTGGTTTCTTGGTTTTTTTTAGACGGTCGAGATTAATCCTGATCGAGTCGCGGATCGCGATCCAACGCTCACGATTAATTCACCCCTTCTATATACCCTTTGATTTTCTCTCTCCTATCTCTTTTCATTCTCTTCATTTCTTCTTCTCTTCTCTCCCCCTTGGGCTATGCATGGGAGCCAGCCTTAAGGCCTTGGATGTGTGTCTAACCCCTCTAGGAAGAGCAGTAGAAGCTTAGGCTTGGTTGCTAAAACTCTAGGCAAGTTCATCTTGCTCAAAAGTGATATGACCATGCTTAAATTTTGGTTTTCTTTAGAAATTAAAATTTAATTGTTCTATAATATGCTTTTCTAAATTGTTAACATCTTTAGTATATAGCACTTTTGGTTTTGATCGGTGGTATTGCGTAGATCTGAGTTTCTAGATATGATTTTTGATTAGTTTGAGGTATTCATCTATCAATTATCAAAATCAGTAAAAACTAATGCTTTCCTGTTGTAGGAAATTTAATTCTATGCAATTGACTTTTGAAAATCCGAATTCCGATTTAAAATGAGATTTTTTTGGCCGAAATAAGTTTTGCCATTTTTCAAGTTTCTGGCTGCTGTTACAAAACGGAATTCCGACTGTATACCGGTGTATTCCAACGAAATATCGAACTTATACCCCCGAAAACTCACTGTCATTTGTCCAGAATATCGACGGTATATCGGTGTATATGTCGGTATACCGATTTTGGCTGTTTTAGGCTGATTTGAGCTGTTTTTCCCATTTTTGTCCGTTTTTGTCTGTTTTTGTTATTTTCTTTGATTGAAATGATATCTTAGCATGCTCTAGTATTATTGTATAGATTGAAAGTGATTGTACACCGTATATACATGACATAGGCTTATGTTCAAGTATTATTCTATTATCCAGATTCTAGATATTGGCTCGTAGTAGCACACTCCTATATTGATTTCCTGATTGGCTTCTAGATTGAGATTTGAATGCATGTTCTTTATTGACACCGTGGATATAGCTTGTTGAATGGTTAATCTATTGCATCTTGGCACTAGACAATTGAGTGTGAGTATTGTTCTATGTATCACGTGATGTTAGTACGGGGATGTTCGCAAGTGATAACTTACGAATTACTCGTACGTAGCACACATCATCTTAGGAAATTCTTGAGTGTCCACGACTTGAGAATTTGACATGAATATGATAAAGTAAATGACTAGTAAATTTAAGTAGATCATTGTAGGAGGAAATTCGCACTACCAACCCCGAGCTCCAAGGGCCCCATGAGGCGTGGCTCAACACTGCTAGGCAAGTGCTCTATGACCTACCAAGTTTGCACGTATTGATACACGATTGAGTCATATGTCATGTCGGGTTGCGGCATAGTCAGTTATATGTTTCATATGTTATGATCGAGTCATATGTCATGCCGGGTTGCAGCACAGTCAGGTATATGTTTTCTTTTACAAGTATATGATATGGTTGTTCATGTTATAAGTCAATATACGCTTCATCTACCAGTAGTCTTGTTGGACAATAGATGCACAAGTTACTCGTACCCCTGGACATCCGGGTATCTGCAGTCAGGTAGTTGCGTAGATCCTCAACTTGCATACTAGTAATTAGAATTATGATAACCCTAGCTAGTTAATGATAACAAGCCGTAGGAATGATTGGTCGTGCACTTTTGGTTGTGTGTTACTTTATATGCTCTTTGTGTCGTTGAGTGGTCAGAGGCTAAGTTCTGCTTAAAAAAAGTTCTGCAACCACGGTCCTTATTTGCTTTAAGGGTTGCGGTTCTGATTTCGAGTAGTTCCTAAGTTCCCTTATTGCTCATCGGCTTATTCTGTTCCATAGCTATATTGTTCAGTATTTTCATTCAGTCATTCATATTCTCGAGATATGTGCATTGGTACCATACTAGTCTCGATCTGCATTTATTTATTTCTGTCTATGTATTGTTGTTGTGTATTTGTTGGGCTTTGTCGTTCACCTTGAGCTTTCCTTGTGGTACTTGCTATTTGGGGTTCTGATCCCATTGGTTTTACATGGCCAGGTTCCATAGTTCATCTCGAGGATCTACCGTCTTCTTCTCCGGATGGTTCGTACTTAGAGGACCGACACGGATTAGTGAGTGGGTTACCTTTATCCCCAACTCTATTTTTGTACTTTTATTTGGTGGTGTTTAGCCAAGGACATTTGTTAGTCCTTGCATCTGGGTTTTGTTTCCTCTGTTTTCATACGGCGTAGATGTATATTCTGGACCATGGCTAGTTGTACATTTATGTACCTTTTCTATATTCAGTTGATGTATCTTTTTATTATGTCAGCTCTCATGATTATGTATGCATTTGTGTTTGGGACTCCCTACCCATCTCATATGTGATTTACTCTTTATTGTTTCTTGTATTGTTTGGATTGAGATAGGACTTGTCTGACCTTAGGAGTCGTTAGTGGCATGCTAGAGTCGACCCACTTGTCTTCTAGACAGCCATAATCGTATTTTGGGGTACTGACGCACTCTGATATACGTAGCTGGCTTTATTTTGCCTTCACTATCCAGTATTCTGGTTCTGGGGCGTGCCACAAATCGATGCTTCAATGTCCTTCCTTTCAACAATTTTTCAGTTTTGAACCAAACTGCTCACCTCGATGCTAGGCGCTAAGTTAATGTCTCTAGGCCTATTTATCCTAGTTACGTTACAGTTATTCCATGTTCTTTATCTTAGTGGCACATTATATATATTCAACTAGCATCATCGATTTGAATGTTGAATTTAGAATTTGTTGGCAGGAATGGCCGAACCACCCACCTAAAAGAAATACGCCGAGAGTAGGAGAACGCTTCGCGACGATCAAATGTCAATTACACGAACTCCTGCAATGACACAAACAACGTATTAGAATTTCCTCCTTCAATCCTTTTCCTTCAAAATTTTCAAAGGCGCATTCATAAATCGACGCGAAAGCACATTCATCAAAACCAAGCAGCAAAACATCCAGAAAACCGACAAAACCAACAACAGACCGGTCTCGTCAATCTCATTAGAGCTCATTCGCCAAGACATGGTCCGCTGCATCTAGGATTTATTCCAACATAAGCTGATCCATTAGTTGGAACGGTTCTCATATCATTTGTCCAAATCGATTTTATTGATGCCCAAATGTTCTCGTATACTAAACTCGTTGCTGAGTCAGACTAGTCATATATATTCATGATCGTGTCTGAATTGCCACGAGCCTATTACATAGTGCTTCATCCCAATGGGAGCGGGGCACTACATGAGAGGTTTTGGCGGGGCTCTGCGGGCAGGTCTTTTGATCCGCCCCCTATATATATATATATATATATATATATATATATATATATATATATATATATATATATATATAAGATTTATAAAAATTAACTAAATTTTAATTATAATTTGTTATGGATATATGTGGATAAAAAAGAGGGTATTCGGTTATGTGAAAGAAAATTAAAGAAAATCTAAAATTATAATCTTCCGTAATCTTTTTTTTTTGGATAAAAAAGAGGGAATTCGGTTATGCGAAAGAATAAAAGAGGAAGTTTAAAATTATATTATTCGATAATATTTTTTTAAATGAAATGGTTATATTATAATATAAAATTATGTATATACTACTTACATTGCTTAATTTGGAGCCGTTTTGAAATCCCAGTTGACAGTTCTAAATTTTTTTTTTAGTGACAAATTTGTAAATAAAAAAATTAGGCTAACCTGAGTAAGTTTGTATGTGGCTTTATAAGATTTTTTTTCTAAGGGCACCACACTTTTTACTTGAGGCTAGTCCAAAAATGTTCAAAAAAATTACAACTTTGCCATCCATTTTTTTACTTGGGGCTAGTCCAATTTTTTCCAGCAAGTAGGACTGCCAGCAAGTTGGCTGTCCTAGGACTGCCAGCATGTTGGCAGTCCTAACATAATGTTAGGACTGCCAACAAGTTGGCAGTCCTCGGAGAAGAAGAAGAAGAAGCAGCAGCAGCAGATGGGAAGGGTGAGAAGAAGAAGAAGCAGCAGCAGCAGATGGGAAGGGTGAGAAGAAGAAGAAGCAGCAGCAGCAGATGGGAAGGCAGCAGATGGGAAGGGTGAGAAGAAGAAGAAGCAGCAGCAGCAGATGGGAAGGGACCCACCTGTCAGGCCTGGCGCATCGATCCTCCAGGAGCTCTCCGACACGGTCGACGAGAAGGTGGGCGAAGTCGTTGGAGAGGTTGGCGAGGAGGAGGAAGGGGGTGGAGAGGTTTGTCCAGAGAAGACGGGTGGTTTGTCCGGAGAAGACGTTGGCGAGGAGGAGGAAGGGGGTGGAGTGGTTGAAGATGAGGTGGCCATTGGAGTAGCCGAGGAAGGGGAGGGCTAGGGTTCGGGATGGGATCTTGGGCCGGATGGAGCGACCTAGGGTTTCTAGGGTCTGGAGGCGGCATCAGGGGAGGGGGGGGACCAGGTCAGGCAGCGGTGGGCGCGAAGGGAGGCCGTGGCGGTAGGGAGTAGGAAAACCGGAGGTCCTTGTGAGGGAGGAACGTTGCTGGAGGAAGGAGGAAGGAGGAGGAGGAGGAGGAGGAGAGAGGAGAGAGAAAATCCTAATTTTTGGGCTGTCTCCAAGCAAATTATGGGTGTCCTCTAGCAAAAGTTGCACCTGCTTGGACTGCCCCCAAGTAAGGGCTACCCCCGAGCAATTTTTGTGGTGCTCTTAGAAAAAAACCCTTTATAATTAGCCATTTAGATTAGAGCGTGTGTAACTGAAGATCGATGATGAGAGGTCAGGCGGCGCTACACATTATGAGCAGATACTCCTCCATCTGCTCTCCGATGGCTTCTTCTTCCCCACTTTTCCGCAGCATCCCCGCCACCGCCACCACAACCCCATCCCCCTCTTCTCTTTTTTTCTACCATCGTCCACCACCAACGCTTGCCAATAGAAGCAACAGGCTCCAAGCCCAAGGCGGAGGAGGCTTTTCATCACCATCAAAATTGGTGCCCATCATCGGTAGCAACAGAAGAGTCTTCTTCCGTGCCTCCTCCTCCTCCTCCTCATCATCAGAACAAGGCTCCATAGACTCCTCCATGATACAATCCATGCAGAACAAGGTTCCTTAGTTGCTCTCTCTCTCTCTCTCTCTCTCTCTCTCTCTCTCTCTCTCTCTCAACTGCTCGATTTGTTGTCAATCAATTAAAACTAAAAGAATATGAACCTCAAGTGTTTGAATTTGTAAATTGACCTTTTGTCCTATGCTATGCTATGCATAAGCAGATCAAGGAGCAACTAGAAGCAGATTCTGTAATTGTCAGGGATGCTTATGGAGATGGACGACATGTCAGGTTAGATTATCTCACAATTTTTTTAAGTTTAAGAGCACCTGCTTGTGTATTGGGTTGTCATTCTCGGAATCACCCTCTGCTTGCACTATCCTTTATGCCCTAATTTCTGTAAATATTTACTTATGTATATTTATTTCTTTGGTCACACTTTGTTTGTATGAAATAATTTGTATAGGTAGGGATGTAGCATGGTTTAAACTAGCATGTTACTCAATTATAAATTGAGTTAATCAGTAATTGCTAAGAACTTCATCTAGGAAGGTTTAAACTAACTACTCAATTAGAAGTAAGTTGATCACTTGACGCTGTCAACTCTTATATGCGCCACTCAACCATTCAAGCTTGTTATGGTGACACGATGTTGTGAGGACCAAAAGGCCTAGGTGTATGCCTCAAGACCAAAATTAGGGGGTGTAGTAGGCAATGTTTGCACGGACAGACTTGACACGACACGGTAAGGACGTGGACAAGTCACCTATTTTGGTGTGTCCTAGTGTGGTCCTGGTTGTGTCCAATACGTGCCCGACACATCCCACTTTTTTTGGAGTGTCCATGCTTCCTAGGTAGTAGGTACTAAGTTGAGACAAGATTGTGGCTATATGATTGGACTTCGTGTTGTGGTATGGGGCTCTAATCTTTTTCGTTTTGCCTTATGCATGATAAAGTTTACTTTCCATTGTTAGATTGTATGGTGCGTTAAGTCACATGATAACATGGCACTGATCTTTTGATTATGAACTTATAAGCTACTAGTAGAGCTGGCGCCTCTTTAATGTGTTCCATCTCCTCTGAACTTAAAACCTTTATATATATATATATATATATATATATATATATATATATATATATAAACATTCACAATTAAGTTAAACTGTGAACGCCACACATCCTTTAGATCTAAACCAACAAGTCCGGTCTCAACCAGGTGCCAAAACTGATATAGCTTTATTACTGTATACATTTAAATCTGATGTCTTCTTCCTCTGCACGCCGGTATGAGTCGATCATGGCTGCCGGATCTTCTCATCCCCTCATCTCTAATCTTACAGTACACAGGCGTTGACCCCACCCGGAATTTCTTTCCCATCATAGCCACCCCACTAAACATGTTGTAGACCCATACTGTGTGCTCTCTTCTCATCATCTGGATGTTATCCAATTGTCCCTCACGAAGCTATCGACCAGTCACCACCTCTGAAGCTGTTGTCACTGATGATCTCCTTTACGAAGCTTATATCATTCATATTCGTCTCCCGGTAGAGAGCAGAACACCTACTCTCTTTGTCCATGTGAAGCCGGTCACCACATTAAGCAATCACCTGCATGTTACCTCTGTCCACAAGTAATCACCCACTTGATTCGTATCATACAGGGTGTCTTATACATAATACAATCACCCACTTGATCTGTATTATGTAGGTTTTCTTATAAGCAGAGACACCTGCACTAAACGTTGGACCTTTGTTCCTGTATTATGAATGTAGGCCCAGGACTCGAGAATCCAGTAGACAATCGCCCACTTGATCTGTGTTATGTAGGTTTTCTTGTAAACAGATACACCTGCACTAAACGTAGACCCAGGACTCAAGAATCCAGTACTCAATCATCCACTTGATCTGTATTATCTAGGTTTTATTATAAACAGAGACACCTGCGCTACGTTGGACCTCTGTTCCTGTATCATGAATGTAAGACCCAGTACTCAAGAATCCAGTACTATTAAACATTGTTATTTAATCATTTGCCTTTGCAACTTCTTTCCTGACTACTCAACTTACAGTGAAGTTCACTCATAAAAAGTGGAAACTGCACAAAATGTATTTCCTAGTTGGTATAAAGTTGGATGTATTGGTAAACTTCGTAAGGCTTCCTTTCTGCAACCTTTATTAGCTATGAATCTAAAATTGTGAGAGCTTCATATTGCAACAACACACACTGCAATGTGGGCTGATTTCTGCTGAGGCAACAATATAATGAGTGGTAGGGGCTGCATGGAAGACGGTCAACAATAAAAGGGTGGGAAAATGCATCATGCATGGTGGTTATGGGTTTTATCAAAGCGTTGTCCACAAGAAAGTGGGCATTGGTAAGAGGAAACTCAGGAATCGGGATGGGTTCTGTTAGGATGGTATGAACATGGAGAGGCTTGCTGATTTCAAGATAGATTACTCGACCATAAAGAGAGACAAGTCGAGGTCCAATCTAATATGGGTTTCATGAGGAAGTAAGAAGACGGTTCAAATATAGATCTCTGTAAGAAGGAGATCTCTATATTTGAGCATCTGAAACATAAGCGTGTTTAGCAGGGACCCAGGCCTAATTTTCCTTTCATTCACGTTCACAGTTAACTGTGAAATGTGCACATCTCCATTTCACAAAAACACACACACACACACTCTCTCTCTCTTATAGATAGATAGATATAGGAATGATAACTCTACATCCTACTGTCCGGCTTAAGCTTAGATCTTTTATTGCATCAATCTCCCCGGACTATGTCAGAATCTGGATTTCTGCAGCCGATCCTTGATTATATTATATATAATATATTTGTTTTAAGGCGGCCTTAGGCGGACCGCTTCTGCATTCCACTTCTTAAATAGTAAATACTTGCTATATATATATATATATATATATATATATAGGGTAATGCTGTAGAACCACCCGGGTGGTTTCATATTATGGAACCACCCCGTGTTGCATGGGTCGGATTGGAATTGAGTGGATAAGATTAAAAGGTGGTGGGGTCTACACCTTTTAATCTCAACTACCAAATCCAAATCCAACCCATATAACATAGGGTGGTTCCATAATATGAAACCACCCGGGTGGTTTTAAACATTTCTGTATATATATATATATATATATATATATATATATATATGAGAGGAGAGGACGCAAGTGACTTCTAGTCTAGTGGTTAAGAGAGATGCATGTGGCCCCAATGGTCGGGAGTTCGAGCCCCGGTGGAGGCGAGTTCGCCACAATTACCCATTGCTTCAAAAAAAATATATATGAGAGGAGGGATCGGATTCATCCCCTATTATGTCCACCCCATTATCATCCGCATTGTATTCGTTGGATCAAGTTTGATTAACGGTCTATATTAAATTAATAAAACAATTGAAGACGAGAGAAACAAAATGTAAACAAACAAAATCTTTCAATCTACCACGAGCACTTGCTCTTCTCTGTAAAGAGTAGCCTACCAATTCTTCCCTTAAAACTAAAATAAAAATAAAAATCCTACCTATAGAAACTAAGCACCATGAAAAACAGATCCCCTCGTCTCTCACAACCATCTCTCCTCTCGCCTGTGTCTATACCCATCCCTAAGCCACTTCTTCTAAACGTTGCTCTCCTGTCTTCCTTGCATCAGACCTCAGCTAACCCCTCGACCCTTCCTTTGACTCCTCGTCGAGACTCGTGCCACCCAACCTCCTTGCTTCATCCCCATACGCTTCCTTCTGTCGATCCCCTCTGATCACCCAACCGCTTGCCTCCATCAAGGACGACACCTCGCGTATTCTTGCACACGCTGACACCCTGCTGCCGACATCGTTGACCAAACACCTCAGACTATACACCTGACACAGTCGTCAACCGACCCGTCGGACCCGATAAACTTCCGTTTCGGCGTTAACTGGTTGCTCCCCTACTCGTCGTGACAGTATCTCCCTGTCCAAGTCATGCCCGCGAGTCCCACTGCTCGTCACCACCACCTTGACTCCTCGACACCCCCTCAGTCCCATCTCCTTGTCTCCCCTCTACAGAACACTGCCAACCCATGCTCGAGACTGAAGCCACCACGTTTGTTGACGCATCCCAACCTCATCGCAGAACCAGACTTCTCACTGAGCCGTGTCCCAACTTCCTGTAGATTCCCTCTACCGCGTTTGTTTTACTTTTTGTTTCTCTCGTCTTCAATTGTTTTATTAATTTAATCTAGACCGTTAATCAAACTTGATCCTACGAATACAATGCAGATGATAATGGGTGAACATATTAGGGGGCGAATCCGATCCATATATATATATATATATATATATATATATATATATATATATATAGTTATAGTTATAGTTATAGTTATAGTTATAGTTATTGAGCTTGTGTCGGTTTCCAACTTCAAAGATAAATGGGTCTAGCCTTTGTTATATTTAAAATATATTTAAAATAAGACGAATTGAGGCGGCCTGAGGTGGACCACCTCTGCACTCAGCTGCCTAAATGCGTGTTGTCTAGGTGCCTAGACGGCCACTTTTTAGTGACCTTGCAATCAATGTTATAAACTTATATATTATGACATGAATCTCTTGAAACACCTGCATTAGGAAGGTTAAACTGAAAAATAGTTTCTTGTGACATACAAAAAGAAGTAGCTCACAAGGTTAAACATTGGTTGTCCCTTGCTCTAGAGATTTGATGGTGTTAGCAGCAAGGTTTCAACTATTAACCGAAGCTGATATCGAAACTGACCAATTCAAAACCACCAAAACCTTCTGAAATTGCTGGAACTGATTCTCATCGGAAGGGTCCAAACCGACATTGAAAACAACACCACAAATTTTGGTTAGTAGTTTTGAGCCGTTCTGGTATGCTTTAATCTCAAGGTTTTTGGGGATTATCCTCTCTCCTCTCATAGCCTATATCACCTGTGTATTGCAGGGTTGAACTTATGTTTTCTCTCCGTTTCTTAATGCATCTTGGCTAGTTCAAGCTTCATGCCCTTCTAGTTCTGTATTTAATCTTGCTAATTGCTGTACAAGTAAGGTACAATGTAGCTATTTTTGTGGAGTATGGTGACCTTAACTAGTTACTTGTGAGCTTCACGTTGTCGAAATTTGTTGACCATACTAAAAAATCCATTGGCTTGAAAGTTGAAACATACTCATAGTCAAATATCTCTGTTTACAGAATAATAATGTCCTCTTAATACACTGGAGGAAAATGAAGGAAAACCAGTGTCCGGCACGAGAGGACAGTGGCAAGGACCACATTATCCATCTCCCTCTTCCCCTACTTCTGGGTTAGAGTAAGTTATTAGGATGTAGGAGTTTCTGGACTCTTGATATTTTCCAGTTTGGTCTTAGTATTTTCTGTACAAATAGCCATAGTGGTTTTGGTTGGCACTCGAAAACCATAACTGATGGAAACATTAGAAGTAAACTAGCATGTCACCCACTGTCTCAACTAAAATCTATTTCAGTTCTTAAATGGTGATTCTATTTAAATGAACTATAAGTTAAAACCAATGCACAAAACATACATTTGTGTTCTTTGACCATCCACAGGGATCAGGAACTTTTGCTTGATGAGATTTGTTTACATAAAATTGGACAGAAAGTCATGTACCCTTGCAACCAAACTTGGATTCATATCATTATTTATCAAGACAATTTGCTAGGCCATAAAAATTAATATTCATGAACCAAAAAATCTATAGATGATTCATATTTACACAGGTAGGCCGGTTTGCGTGCATAACACTAACATCAACCTTCGACCTGAATCCAACCTACTTACATCCCCAACTAGGCTGCTACTCAATAAGAGAGTAAAATTTGGGACATGCCTATACTAGAAGTGGAGAATATAGCTTCTGTATGGCTCTTCCAAGAAGATACTGTGACCATACTTAAGGATTGGATCATTGGATATAAGAATATGATGGTCTTTGGAAATTAATAGTGGCTTCCAAGTAAAAGAAATGTCTACATAGGAGGACAAAATGGTGATGGTTTAGGTTGGCGTATGAGCCAGTAAGGTCTTTCAGCCCAAAGCTAGTGCATAAGTGGAGATGATTGATGGATAGTGCATTTACTTGTGCTGTTATTTTCCTGCCTCCTAAGTTTTGCCAAATTCGTTACTCAGCAGGTTAGCATTGCCTATGAATTTTTTGACCATGCTCCAAGCAAAGTTCAAAATATCGATATTTGAATTGGTTTTAGACCTTTCCTATGAGTATATGTATAAGTGGTTTTGGCACTTTCGGATCGGAGTATCGGGTTCTTCGATTTAGAAAGCAAAACATGATAAAAAAGTCTTTTTAAAAGGCTTTAAAAAAATTGATACATAATTTTATATATTATATGTTATTTCTCGTTAGCTTTAAATGGAATAATATTCACTTGCAATAGATACTATTGTTTATTTATTTTCTTTTAAACATAGTGCAACCAAAATAAATAGTTTTGAATGAAATAATATTTATATAGATGAATGTTGTGAATTTATAGATATACAACTTGATTCCAGTTTATCAATAAGGAATCATATCGATACACTGTAACATTGTCAATCTTCGTCACAATTGAATCATTGTGTTGACACTATTTTTCATCTTTCTTCTTTTTCATTAAAATTTTCTCTGCTAGAAAGAGACCCCCAGCGTCGATATCGGTCAATATTGGTAGTAGTCTGTATCAGATCCCTGACGTGCCATAATTGTATCAGTATCGACCAATACCGCGAACTATGGCTCCAAGCTTGCTGATTAAATTGCATGCCATATGCAATGTTATCAAAGATGCTCGCCTGTCAGATACTTTGTTGTCTTAGTGCCTTAGGCGATTGTATTGACCCATCTCGACTTAAATGTCATATGACCCAAGCATTAACTTCTAATAATATAAATAAATATTAAAGAAGAGCAAAAAAACAATAGTCTAATAATTACAATAGAAAGATTAGTTGAACTATTTTAGTAAATACTAAAAGACTAAAATACTAAAACATATCTATAATAGAAAAGAGGGAAAAAAACAAAAAGAAAAAAAAACACACTAGTAAATGAGCTTCATGTGCTTTATGTGTGCCTGATAGACATGAAAGGCACACGCCTCAACATTTGGCGAGACACATGCCTCAAGAATATTCTCAAAAGTGGGCATGAGCTGTACTAGGTGCACCTAGGTGCAAGGTTGAGCAATATGCGACTATATGGTTAGAATCTGCAAACTTAACTTAATTGGACTATTCAGTTTGGTTTTGGGGAGACATTTCAGTTTGCAGTTTTAAATTTGTAAAATTGCGGATTTGTGATTCAGGTTGCAGTTATGGGAAGTGGGTTCGGTTCAAACCGCTCAAACCACACAATATTACAATTATGTCACCACACTCGTATAGCTATCTATCTAACCCGAACCCGAACCCTAATCCTAAATCTACCATAACTCTCCCTCCAATCTCCACTCTCCTTAATTGCAGTCTCCTTAATTGGAGTATTCCTTTGGTTGCATGGTTCTTTGTTAGTATTGGGTCATGGCTTAACTTTTAGTGATTTTTCTTTTTTCTTTTTGAATGATTTCCGGTTTGCGGATGAGACCAAATTAACGAAATTATTAATACGATATGGTCAAGTACAATTTTGAGATTATGCGGTGCGGTTCAGCTTGGTCCTATTGCGCTTTGCGGTTAAGGCTTGGTTTGGGATTGCTGCCACTTTTCAGAAAGCAACAGAAGCAGCTTCTGCAGTAGCCTCCCACATGCTTTTAAAGCTGCCCCAAATGAAATTGACATTTCAAATTATTTTGATAAGTTGTTACCAAATAGCTTTTGGGGTTGCTTTTCAGAAAAATAAGCAGAAGCAGCCATGATGAGCAATTGCAAACCCAGCCTAAGTACGGTTTTGGAAAACTACAGTTCGGTTAAAACCAAATAAACCGAATGCACACCACTACCTAAATAAACGAGCCTTGCCTTGGAACTGAGACGATTGATGAGTCTCGTGCCTGAACCGTGCCTAGATCACGGGCTTTTTAAAATACTGGAATTGACAATCGAAAACCAAGTAGGATTTGAGTTTACCAATTGTCATGAAAAGCAGAAGGCGATGCAAAGAGTTATCAACGATGAAGCAGAAAGAAGGCAAAGGTGCCTGATTAACACCTGAATTGGGCTTTATGCAGAGCTGATTTCATTGCTGAATATGGGATATGAACATGCTTATGTCGCAACAGGAAGGGCCCCTCAGGTGCTGGTTGGCTGGTTACAGCAGAAAACAGCGAGGAGCACAGGTTTCTGGTTTGATTGCTGAGGACTGTGCTCGGTTGGACTTGGCCTGCAGGTCAGTGGGAACAGAAAATGGTCTGATTTGCATGTGGACAGCTGCAACAGAAGAATGCAGAAAAGGAGACTTGAGGAAATAATATTGTTTAACAAGGCAAAAACTAATCTCAACAAGGTCTCATACCAAATCTCATTCAAGTCTTCAAATTACTAAAACTGATACAATTGTTTATGTAGCCATAATACCTTGTTTCTAGGTAAAAACAAATATACTAAGATAAACTAATCTTATTGACTAAACATCTCATAACAATCAAACCTGAGCTAACTAAACAATAAGTCATCCCAATCATGAATAACGAACTGAAAATAAACCAAACCATGTCTAACACTTAGGCCAAATTAATCTCAATCAATCAAACTCAGGCTCGGACTCTGATGCAACTTTGTCCTCCATCACAATGGGTTTAAGACAATGTTTCTTTGGGTTACTTTTTATCTTTGTGGGGCTGGGGGTTAGGGTCTTGGGAAGAAGATGAGAGTTAGGATTATGGATGGTGGTTAAGGTTGTAGGAGAGAAAGGATATAAGGTTAGGGTTTTGGTGCACTTGTGGATGGGTTTTTTTTATTATGGTGTAAGATAGGGAGCTAATTTTAGGTCTTACCTTGCTCTAATAATACCATGTTGAGAAAAAGTTTATACTCAAGTAGTCAAGTGGCATTCTTCATTGATGTGTTTTCAATACATATACATAGGGGGAGAACCTTCCCCATACAACACTACCCGATTTGGGACTAAAGTAACTCATCAAACCAACCTAGCTAGACTCGCTAAATATGACATAGAATACATGCCTTCAGATCTGTAGGGAAAGGAATCTGGGTATGGCAGGAGAAGCAAATGTCATAGGTATCGGAATAGTTCTGTCTGTGTGTCAGGAGAATAGTTGCTTCTTTGTCTGAAACACCACAACCTTCCTCTAAACACCCATTCAATTGAAACACAAAACTTCTGTTCTATGCAGTTTAGTTGCTTTAAAATTGTACTTGTCATCGACCTATCCAGCAAAAATAATATTGTGCTTACCAAGTTTTTATTTTCTCATCCTCCTTGATGGCAGCATTGATGTAGTTTCAACAGCATTTGAGGGACAATCTGCAGTAAACAGACAGAGAATGGTGTACAAAGCTATATGGGAGGAGCTTCAGAGTACGGTACATGCAGTCGATCAGATGACTACCAGGACCCCAGCAGAAGCTGGAAAAAATCAGTAAAAACACCACCATATTTCGATCAAACAAACTCTTGGCAGTACTTTTGAGGGAAGCATAAGCCGACTTTGCAACATTTTATTGTGTGGCTTTGCCCACAACTAGTTCTATTTCAGTTGAATTTGTCCTTAAATAGTTCATTAAATTTTGCTTTGAGAGTAAACTGGCTCTAAGCTTCTTCCAGTGGTTGAACCACCACCCACTTACCTTCTTATAAGTTTATATCTCATCTGTGTGCAATATTTCTACTTACCCCTGATCTTTTTTCTTGGTCTGATATCTCATCGTCTTTTACTTTCAATGTCAGGCAGGAGCTGTTGTCCTGAGTTTATAGGCAAGAATTTTCTTCTTTCAATATTTCTACACGTATCCCGATCCATTGAATTTTGCCAGGCTTATAGCATTCTAGTGGGTGGTTAGTTGTCCTTGATAATTTGTCCCTCTAAGTCAACAAATTACGCTGCCTCTGTTCAGAATCTTCACTTGTATAATGGACCATACCCTTCCTTACATTTGAGGCATAAACTAGCTAGACTGGTAGATGGTCCATAGAGAGCCTGTACTCTGGCAGCAGGGATGACAATTTCTGTCGGGCTACCAATCTTATAGATAATGCTTTATCGAGTATTCTGAACAGAGCCTGTACTCTGAACAAATTACGCTCCGCACCTCGAGAAGGATTGTTGGCTCGAAGGGCTGTTTGGATTTGGGTTCTTGCAGAGGCTGTTTCAGATATCTGTTCGGTCGAGACAGATTGCAGTTTCTTCAGGTAGATGGTTTCGATGATCATTCGCTCCTTTACCTCCATACTAAATAAAACGATATGCTGCATGTTTAGTTGTTATGCTCTAAGTTTTGTTGCATGCTAATAAAAGAGAAGGACAGAGATAGATAAAGAGAGTAATCTCATTTCTTTTGACTTGTCGAATAGAACAGGAAATATTGACTCACTGTGATAGACTTAGAGTTTCGTGCTGTTGTTTCTACTGAGATTTTATACTATGGCTGTAATGTATATTTTGTACTGTTGTACTTATGTATAATGTGGAGTTTAGTTCTGTTATTTTCGTTACCATCCGGAATATAGCAATGTGGTTATGTTATTCTATGGAGTAGAGAGATGTGGTTTCAAGAAATAGACTATGGAAATGTTTGGGATCGTTGGGACGCCAAGGCTGATGGCTCGAGGATATGGTATTGGGAATGAGACGTGTTATAGTATTTGAGTAGAGATGTGAATGCTGTATTTCAGATTTTATACCATATGCATATGTTATAGAATTTAACTGTTCATGCATTCACATGATCATGGACAACTTGTGCACAAGGTTTTTGGCTCATCGAACGAATCGTCAAGACACCGGGATCGTGTCTTCCTAGGATGACCCAAGGTAGCTGTGTTGACATAGTAGCACGGGTGATTAAAAAACTTTCAATGGGGCTCGCTACCCGCGCTGAACGGATCGCTTCTAACTAAACTACAGTCCAGGATGACAAGTCGACAGTGACCTTTATATAGTTAGGTTGAATGCTAATGTTATCTGCTTGCAGACCTAGTACTTGATGTAGGAATGGGCACTTGACACTTTTTATGTATTTTGTGAAGGCTAACAAATATCTTATGCAGGAACACGATCATGACATAATTGTTTATATGCATTATGAATGATAACGTTGTATGAACATGGAAGGATGGTAAGTATATTTTGGGTAAGATCAACTATGTTATGCGACACATTTATGATTATGGACACAAGTATACTATGCAATGTAACTGATCATAAGACAAGATTATAAAGACCACATAATGTTGTTTTTACTCACTAATTCAACGTGTTGGTTTGGTGGTGTCGCTAGAGGCCGCTCACCAGTGCGCAATAATGTACTGACCTCCTGTCAGATCTTTATAGGTGCGAAGTTTGCTTAGACGTGCTGGTTCTATCGGTCGTTTTGGTGCTTGTCATGTACAAGTGCAATTTAGGCTTGTACGACATCATGTCTAGTGACGATTTTCGGTCATTGGGATCGGGGTGTAACATATGATATTAGAGTACGACTTTACGTTCTTGGACCCTCAATTGATTCTCTTTTACTCTGAGTTGCTTCCATGATCGAAGTCTTTTGACTCTCGATATTCTGCTGGATGTTTCATATAATAAGTCTGGATAAGTTATGAATCTCATGTGGGTACTTTTTTTGACCTGAGATAGCTTGGAAGATCAACGTCAGATGGTTTGAGTTGAGGGTGTGGCATCATATTTGGCTTGAGCAGACAATGAGTCAGATGTTTGGACTTGGATAAGTTGATTGTTGGATGAGCAATATGCTATCAGTAGATATAACGTAGTATGATTTGAGGAATTATTGATGCAAGTATTGGAGGAAGTGTGCCTGGATTTTAGGGTATGGAAATGAGTCGAGTTGTTTAAGTGGAATGGATTCAGTTGCATTCTAGTATTTGCCGAGTGACTGAGAATGGATTTTATATTTGTGATCATTGGAATCACCGAAGTATGGATTTCCGGAATGAACGCTGATTCAGTATTTGGATGATGGATTGATTGAATTCATAGTAGCCTGGATCCCTAAGTGGTGTATTGGATAGCCCTAGCAGTATTTTCTGAATTTTTATGATTTGAGTATTGATAAGTCTATCAGCTTTGGATGAGATGGTGTGAAGTCTCAGTTTAGAGTTGTGCATGTTTGATGCGATTTTGAATGTCTTTTGTTGGATTTGTTCGGATGAGAGAGAATGATGTTTGGTAGACTAAGATAGTATTGCATACGAGTTTGAATTTATGGAATGAATAACTTGGTTAGAAAAATCAATATGGATGTGTATTGAACTGTAGTTTGAATCGATCAGATTGCATTTTGAATTGAGTATAAGGACTTGGTGGTGTGATTGGAAAGTTTGTTCGAATGATACATGAATAATTACGAGGACTAAAGAATTGTGTTGCTCGATGACCTAAGATAGGCTATAGTTGATTCGATGTTGAGTATGTATAAGTTGATTTTTTTATCGTATTTGGAAGATACATTGACTGAAACAAATTTGTGTTGGCGAATGAATGTTTTCTTTGTTATGCATATAACTGATGAGATTGATCGATAGACGTTGACTCGAGGATATTGTGGCTGGATAGCGATGATCAAGTAATCGATTGAATCATTGAATTTGTGGTCTTGATAAATTAGTTGTATAGACTATTGACGAATTTAATGATAGTATTGAATGTTCGGATGATTTGCTTAGGCAAACCTGAGTATGACATGAATGGGTATGCGATAAATTCTGCTTGGTGAAAATTAGAATTTATTGTGATTGATTATTGATTTGACTGACGAGAAAGATGGCTTAGTATTTTTTGAGCCAATCTATGATTTTTGTTGGAATGGATATGTATAAGATTGAAACGATTAGCCCTGACTTGTGGATTGATTGTAAGATGATTCTTATGATACAAGTGAATTAGATGAATGGACCAAGGACAAGTTGGATTGGAATTGGAAGCAAGTTATGGTTAGCAGATTAGGGATGCAGAATTTATGAATTGTGATGGTGATTCAGATTTATAACGTGTGATTTGTGATTTGGGTTTCGAATTTAGATTGGTAGATTTATGAAAATGGATTGAGGACTTGGATTATGCAAGTTGCTTTGATTGATGTCGTCGATCATGAGATAGTCAATTATGATTGTTTGATGGATTTATCCTAGTAAAGGTTCTGATAGGCTTCAAACCTTGGATTTTGGTGATGTTAATGTTAGCAGGCTGGTCTTGGTTGGATGTTTGATGTTTGAGTGAGATTGTTTCCTCTGAGTTGTGTAGAATGCTATAGACTGTTGAGTAAGGTTTCACCCTAGGATGGGGGATGAGTATATAATTTTGGCTATATTTGGAGATGAGTTATGATGATGGTTTAGTGTGGTTAATATCATATTTTGAGTGGGTCTTGTGAGCTAGCCTAGTGGTTAGGCATACGTTCCAATATTGAACGATAGGATGGGTAGAATTGACCTTAAGAATAGTTGTCTGGATAGATTGTGTTAGAATAGAGTTGGGATTGCAAGATTGATTGATAAGGCTTGGATTTGATGTTAGGTCTTGAAAATTCTGATAGATTGCTTGCGGTTCGAAGAACGAGATGACATTTAGAACTAGTCGGATCGATTTCTTATTGTTTGATCGTCTTGATGGTACTTAGGTGGAGGTGATGGATGAGATTTCTTGATGGTCGGATGATGATTCAAAATTGTGAGTTTGGAAGATGATTGATAGTTGTGTGATCCTTGAATTTGATTCGGCTTAGATTTAGATTGGTCTTCCTCGAGGTAATATTGATGTATGCATAATGATGGAATTTTGGGTATAGCGATTATATCATCATAAAGAATTGGATGGAAATATTTAGTTGTTGGCTAATGGAATGGATTGAATTTTGATGGTTCATGATTTTACGTTTTAGAAGAAAGTTGATCAGTGAGTTAGATTCATGTTTCGATATGTTTCAGGCTGGCGATGAATTAAGATCGACCATTGGGAATTGAATGAGAATGCCTTTATACTTTGTTGAAAGTTGGCAATGTTAACAAGGATTGAGATTATGTTGGGTAGGGTATGATTGATGTATGCATAGTGAGAGGTTCAAATTTGGTGAGTGATTCATATTGGGTTGGTTGTTTTCATGAATTGAGGAATTCTTGGGGGATAGAACGTGGATCAATTCGATGGTAAATTTATGAGTTAGTGATATTTTACTAGAATTGAGCATTAATGTATGATTCAGATTTGGTTGCAGTCAGGTTTGGAAGATTGTTTGGTAATTGAATTTAATGTCTTGGAAATTGTTTGGTTTGTTTGAGGAGAAACACTTGAGATTTGAAATGAAGATATCGATTTGATTTGGCCTTAAGTGTATTGTTATCGGATGGACATTAACAGATGGATTGCAATGTGATAGCTTGATGGAAATTGGATCCAGTTAATTTTTTTATGTTCCTTTTGGTTTAGAATAAAATGGGGTATAGTGCTTGGGTAGTCGCCTTAGTTCTCAATGGGTTTCTTGGTGCTATGAGTATTAGTTTTCCCAGAGAGTATGGAAGTTTGGTCTGCACGAGGTACGTTGTTGTTGAGGCAGTGATGTTGGATAAGTTTTAGTTATGGTAGATTTAAGTTTGGTGATGTAAGTTGTTCAATGGATTTGGCTAAGGCATGAGTGAGCTTGCATGGACTAGGAATGATGAAAAAGTTGTATTTGAATGATCTTTGATAATATACAAGGCGTGTTCAAGTTAAGCTAGAGAAGATGCTTCATGGAGTTTATCGAGTTCATATATTTGAGTATCTTGGTGTAGCTATGGATTAGAAGATCTAGTTGGCATAGACTTGAGTGAAGAGAATTGCTATTGATGTGTTTGTTGCATGCATGAGAAATTGCCAGGTGTCGATCAGAATGGAAGGTGTTTTGTGATTACTTCAGTATTGATCTGTATATTGGATGGTCATTCTTCCGTGGAGTCGGCATGAGAGTTGGAATCTAAGTTTGTATAAGGATTTATTCAGTAGTGAAGTTGGTGCAGATAGAGCAGTTTGTTCTTGTAAGTTCCGAGGACAACTTTTTCTAAATGGTGTGTTATGTAATGTCCAGCTCCGCATAGTGCATGGATTATTGGCTCGAAGGGCCATTTGGACTTGGTTTTTTGTAGAGGATGATTCAGGGATCTGCTCGATCGAGACAGATCACTGTTTCTTTATGTGGGTAGTTTCGATAATCCTTCGCTCCTTTACCTCAATACTAAATAAAATGATATGCTGCATGTTTGGTTGTTATGTTATAATATTTGTTGCATGCTAATAAAAGAGAAGAACCATATAACACCCAGTCGTAATATGCGTAGGACGAGACATACGTAACATGACAGCTATATGCATACGAAGAATACTCCAATATATAGAAACTCTGAATAGATACATAAGCTATGATAATCACAATAGCAAACAGGCCAGGTAATTTTATCTCATCCACACCGACAAATAAAAAGAAATAGTCCAATAATGAATAAAATTTCAAACGATAATATAGTCGGGTGGAGACAAATCCACTACCAAACAACTATGAATAAGATTCTGAGAATACTGGAGTCCGACCTCCTAAATAAATAAATAAAGGTGAAAAATAAAATGTAGAAAATGTCATGTACAACTAAAACAAAAGATCACTAAAACTCGGAAGACGAAACCTCCTCAACTGAGAACGAAGGATCCAAGGCTGAGCCGTACTCTTGAGGGTAGTCCTGGTCATCTAATCTTGATGAGATCACCAGGTCCTCAGAGGGACGTAACAAGATACACAAAAATGTGCCATATAAACTGAATATATAAATGATGAATGCAACAGGGCTTCTAACCATTCTACTGCGAATATGCAGTTAAGAACAAACCTTCAACGTATGGGCACTCTGGCTATAAATAGGATCAACATAGTCCCCACTTGGGCACCAGGGCTAAGTGCATAACATACCTGAGAGGGTCGTCTCACATCGTATCACCAACGGAACTTCTGGGTTAATGAAAAGAATGTGCAATCGTGACCCATATGTTAAGGAACTGTCCTCCCTAACCCATGCCTATCTGTGTCATCTCCACGACACGTATGAATCTCTAATAACTACTAAGTCCACTAACATGCAAATTCATTTAGCAGTTATCCCTAACCGTCGCACGTCCCATACTTATCGGTGGCCAGCCTGTGTCCTACATGTGACTCACAACACGTGGAACTCAAGTGTCAAGGCTATATGAGATATATGAATACCTCACAATAACGGGGTGGTCCAATAAAACTAGGTCAGTATGCAGTAAATAACTAAAATCAACAAAACGACTAACTCAGTCGTTCACACCCAAGTATTACTTAGACGCACAGTTTAATCGAAAATAAATAAACAACAAAATAAATAAAAGGAAAATAACATGCTAGAATGTCAACAAATAAACAATAAATATTGGCAAGGTATCTTGCTTGGAGGTGGTGTGCATAATGGTAATATCAAGTAACTCAAACCATCAGATCAATGAAGCTATGAAAGTAGAACATCCACAAACGTTCTCGGATGCTGAAATAGACATTACCCGTTGAATCGGATCGTGGGCCTACAAAAAGGGCGATCCGGTCAACCTTCTCAAAATCAAACTAAACTTGGCTCGCAGGACCAGAAAAATATCCCGAGTCCAATGGCGCAAGTTTTGTCGCGATGTGACGAGCATGCACGAAGTAATTGACTAATTTAGAAAATGGTCGATAAGGTTTTTTTTTATGGATATGCCTCGAATTTTTTGCGTACACGTAACCAATTCGAGTTTTGTCAAATCCCACACGTGCACGAAGTCCATATGCGTCTTTCGATGCGAATGGTATGCGACCAAGTCGTCCGGTTTGTTGGGACAGACTCCACATCGGGAAAAAAATTAGTTTTGAAAACAGTTTTTCACTGATTTTGGAACTATTTTTTTCCATAAACTAAAAAACAAAATTTAAAACTACAGACAAGGTTTCAATGTTCTATATGTTGTCTATAAGATTGTTCAAATAGTTTCTCAAATTCCTCATTGGATTGACCACAATCGGCCTTCCAAGTTAGGGGTTTGAACCCAAAAACTGTTATGTTTTCGAACAGTTTTTTGACAACTTCGTTTCGATTTTATGAGCAATCTAACGGGTAATATTAAATTATATTTGAAGAGGTTTGAAGAGGGTCAGCTGGTTATGCGTAGGATTAAATAGTTCGGAATTGGATTAATTGTAGGAAGAGAAACATGGAGTCGAAGTTGGGTATCTGGGAGTTAAAACTGATGAAAATAGAGGAACTCCTCTGTTCTGGACTTCGCCAGCGATCACCAGCAATGGCGGCGGTTTTCAGGCGTGCACAGGCGGCTCGTTAGGTGAGGGAGAGGTAGGCGAATAAGATGGAGGCTCAGGTAAGGAAAACAAGTTTCTCTAGGGCTCGAGATCGCCAGTTTTCCGAAGAACCAAATAGGTTATATACCGATATTCAAATCCGATGTTGGATTGATCTTAAGCTTGATTGTGAATAGGATTTGATGTAATCCCGTGGTGATTAGGATAAGGATTCCATAGGGGAAAAAAATTGGGCCGAATCGATCAAGGTTTGAGGATTTTATTGTCGATCAAAATTTAAAAAAAAAATACTATGATACTATCGGGTATCTACCGATGGGTTCACTCGCAAGATTTTGAAAATCTCGCGAGTTAGTAGATTTTTTTCCCTTTCTTTTTCCAGTTAATAAATAACTAAAAACTCTAAAAATTTCTACTATAAATTATAAAATTCCTAAAACTAGAAAATACTTAATATTTTTTTTGTAAACTATAAATTATTCTTGTAAAAAAACCCCACTCCTATAACATGTAGAAAATATTTACTATGTTAATATTGAATAAAATTTAATAAATTTTTTAAAATTCCTAAAAATATAAAATACAATCTATAAGTAATCAAAGAATTATTTTTGTATAAGTACACCTTTTATATACCATGTAAAAATATTTTATACCTATAATATTAAAATTTATCTAAACCACAAAACTCATATACCAAATTTCTAATAATAAAAATAACTAGTTAATATTAAATAAAAATAAATATAACATTTTAGGAAAATATAAGGTTTGCAACCTACCCAACTAATAAAAATTTTGTCCTCGAAATTAAAACTAAAGCATAATGAATGCAATGCAATGCAGTGCGGAAGGAAAGGAAGTTTAAATATGAAAATCGTACCTTGATTTTTGAACAGGTAGGGAAAGCGATTACGGATGTCATCCTCGCGCTTCCAGGTGAACTCTCCTGGCGAGTGATGCTTCCATGCCGCATGAACTATTGAAATAGACTGGTTCCATAAAACCTTCATTCGACGGTCAAAAATCTCTACTGGCTGCTCTTGATATGACAAGCTTGGTCCAACCGTTGTGATTGAGCACATGACTACTATCCGCCACGTATCTTGTCAACTGAGACATATGAAATACGTCATGCACCCACTCTTGTGACGGTGGCAGTGCTAATCTGTAGGCAACTTCTCCAACTCACTCCAAGGCATCGAAAGGGGCAATGTATCTTGCGTGGACTCAGCTTGCCATATCCTTCGAATCGAATCGTACCTCTAGTGGGTGATATCTCAAGAAAATATGGCCGCCTTCCTTAAACTCCAAAGGATGAAGGTCTGCCCGCTGCTTCTATCTATCCTATGATGCTCGCAGGTGGCCTTGAATCTTCTTCACCTTCTCTACTGTGCTTACGACCAATTCTGGACTCAAAATCTGCCGCTCTCCTCAATCACTCCAACAAACAGGAGACCGACACTTCCTACCATACAAAGCTTCAAATAGAGTCATCTGAATGCTCGCTTGATAACTATTGTTGTAAGAAAATTTCACAAGATGGAGGTGGTCTTCCCATGATCGTCCGAAGTCTAACAAACACGCTCTCAGTATTTCTTTTAGCATCTGAATTGTACGCTCTGACTGTCTGTCAGTCTGGGGATGATAAGATGTACTGAACTTCAGACAGGCACCCAAGCTTCTTTGCATGCTCCTCCAGAAATGAGATAAAAATCTCGAATCTCGGTCTGGCACGATACTATCTGGAACACTGTGTAGCTTCACTATTTGCTTCATGTACATCTCAGTTAAGACTTTCATGGATTGGCCCACTCTAAAAGGCAAGAAGCAGGCTGTCTTAGTAAGCCTATCCACGATCACCCATACTACGTCTCGTCCACTTGGACTCCGAAGAAATCCCATGACGAAATCCATTATGATGTGATCCCACTTCCACTCACGAATAGAAGCGACTACAACAATCAAGCTGATCTCTGGTGCTCTTCCTTTACTTGTTGGCACATCAAACACTTGGCCACGAAACGAGCTATCTTTCGCTTCATCCCGAGCCACCAATAGTGTTGACTTAGATCCCGATACATTTTGGTCCCTCTGGGATGTATAAAGTAGGCCGAGCTATGTGCTTCAGCCATCAACTCTTGCAGAAGCTCTATGTTTGGAACATATAGACGATTTCTACATCGTAGTGTTCCATCCGGATGAATCCTCAATCCAGTCTACTCCCCTACTTCAGTCCTCTCTCTCTAAGTCTTTGAAATCTAGCGTCTGTGGGTAATATTGCTTTGATTCTATCTACAAGTGATGATTGCACTTGGAGATTGGCTAATACGCCATCAACTCCGGGCAGTACAACCTCTATCCCAAGCTTCTGTAAATCCTTCAATATCTCCTTCTGTGTGGTCAAGAAATACGCCATTGGCTTACGGCTTAATGCATCTGCTACTACGTTAGCCTTGCCTGGATGGTAATGCAACTCGATCTTATAGTCCTTCATTAGTTCCAACCATCGACGCTGCCTCATGTTCAACTCTTTTTGCGTGAAGACATACTTGAGGCTTTTATAGTCAGTATAGATATCTACCTTCTCTCGCTATACACGTAATGCCTCCAAAGTTTTAGAGCGAAGACGACAACTGCGAGTTCCAGATCATGGGTTGGATAATTCTTCTCATGTACACTCAACTCCCTCGATGCGTACACTACTACTCGTCCATGTTGCATTAAGACACATTCCTATCCCTTCCCGGATGCATCACTATATATCACAAATTCTTCTGGCCCTGATGGAATGACCATGATGGGTACAGTGGTCAAATGCTTCTTCAGCTCATCAAAAGCCGCTTGACACTTATCCGTCCATATGAACTCTTGGTTTTTGCAAGTCAACCGAGTCATAAGTCCAGCTATCCGTGAGAAATCTTCTACGAACCTTTGGTAACAGCCCGCAAGCCCAAGGAAGCTTCTTACCTCGGAGGCTGAGGTGGGAACGGTACATGCCTTAACTGCTAAAATTTTCTCCGAATTTACCGATATACTATCTCCTGTAACGACATGTCCAAGGAATAAAACCTTCTCAAGAAAGAAGTCGCATTTTCTAAGCTTGGTATAAAGCTTCTACTTCCTTAAAGTCCCCAAGACTATCCACAAATATTGCTCGTGCTCTTCCTGTCTCTTCGAATATATCAATATATCATCTATGAAGACGTCCATGAATTTGTCCAAGTATTGATGGAAGGTTTTATTCATGAGATTCATGAAGACAGCTGGAGCGTTAGTCAAACCAAATGGCATGACCAAAAACTCATAGTGCCCATTTTTGGATCTGAATGCAGTCTTCGGGATATCTTCCTTCCGAACCTTCAGCTGATGATAACCCGATCGCAAGTCAATTTTGGAAAATACTTTTGGCTCCCGTCAATTGATCGAATAAATCAACGACGTGTGGCAAAGGGTGCTTGTTCTTCACCGTCATCGCGTTCAAAGCTCTATAATCGATGAACATGCGCACTGTCCCATCCTTCTTTTGCACGAACAAGACGGGAGCTCCCTTTGCTGATGCACTGGCACAGATAAATCCCTTCTCTAGCAACTCATTTATCTGGGTCTTCATTTTGACTAAATCCTTTGGTGCTAGCCGGTATACTCGGGATGAGATAGGTTCGGCTCCTGGAATGATCTCTATAGTGAACTCAATGTCCTTGTCGGATGGCAATACTGGCAGCTCCTCTGGGAATATATCTTGGAACTCGATAATGATAGGTGGATAAGATATTTCTTCCATCTCCATATGAGTTCCTAATGTAGATGGGTCACTTCTTTCTTTCAACCCTGTAACGAAGTTGGATTCTGGCTCATTCGATGGTCTGAATACAATTTTGCCTCTGTTGTAGTCAAGGGAAGCATGATACTGGCTCAACCAGTCCATCCCAAGAACCACATCGAAGTTTGGCATAGGAAAAATAAAAAAATCGTGTGTTCATCTCCCAACCACAAATTACTATCGGACAAAGTCTACATATACTGCTTACAGGCACTATTCCTCCACCGGTAAGAATTCTAATATTCTTAGACAGTGTAGTGGTAATACAACATCTTATTGCAAAACTGGTATCTATGGATGAGTGTGGCTCTGGTGTCAAATAATGTAACAGTATGAAATGTAGCAACTAAAACTATACCTGCTATGACTTCCCTTTCTGGTTCTACATCATCTACTACTAATGAGAAAGCCTATCCATACTTCTGATTGGGGCCCTGAGCTATGACCTTGTCAAACTGCACTGACTGAGGAGGTAATGGTGGGCAAGGTGCTCCTTCTCCTAGTGCCATGAGCCTCGGCACCTGTTGAACTGGTCAGGGTGCCGAAAATGCTGGAGCTGTTGGCCTCCGGGTCTGCTGAGCATGTACTAGAGCCCGCTGATCGGGACAATCTCTAGCTATGTGTTGTCCTGAACCGGATCTCATACATAGTCCAAGACGAAGTCGGCAATCCTTCTTGATGTGACCCTGCTTCCCGAAGTAGTTGCAGGTGGGCCTCTGGTAGGACATGCCTCTCTGCTGTGGATGTGCCATCTTATGATAGGTTCGTTCTGAGTCACTCTGACTGGTGCAGCTGCTAGAGTGGGGCGTCTCTGTGTCTGCTGCAACTCCTTGAGAAGGAGCTCCTCACTACGAGCCTCTTCTAATACGGCTGCATGAGAGACTCTAGACTGTGTGGTAGTATGTCTTGAGCTTTGGTGCTAGCCCTTGGTGGAACCTCTTCACTATTTCTAGTTCGGTCGGAATCAGTGCTGCACCGAATCTTCTCAAGCGATTGAACTCCACATCGTACTCGTCCACCGATATGTTTCCCTGCTTCAGATGAAGAATTGGTCATAGAGGACATCTCAAATATGGACAAAAAAGAACCTTTCGTTGAATAGATCATAGAACTATTTCCATGTCTGTTCGGTACCCAGTCACTCGTCTTTCTTCAGCCTTGCACCAATGGTGGGCATTGTCCTCCAAGAGTAAATCTACTGTTGTCATCCATAAGTTTGCAGGCAACTTTGATGCCTTCAGTAGCTTCTTCGTGTCGATAAGCCATGCTAAAACCTCTAAGGGTTCCTCGGTACCCTTGAAAGTCTTAGGCTTCTTCTCGATGAAGTTCTTAATGGAGCCCTCATAGGATTGTGGTGCTGGTGCTAGTACCGGGGTCAGGGGTGGAGGCTTAGCTAGTGAGGCCATCATACTCTGTCTTAGCAGGTCAGTCTGTTGCTATTGAGCCTGTATCTTAGCATATATAAACTGGGTAGTTGGGTTCCCATCAGCCGGAGGCGGAGGCATCTGTGGTCCGGACTGAGGTGGAAACTGCTGAGGGAACGGTGGAGGAAGTGGTGGGACATTTCCTTCATGAGGCATTGTAGTAGGCTGCCCATTCTAGCCGACTGGTGGTACTTGGTTCTGCTGTACGGCCAATGGTGTAATTCTAGCCTGCTGCTGTCCTTGCTGGTACAGAGTAGCTGGGGATGCCACCGAAGGCTGCGGTGAAATCTGTTCCTCTTGAGCTTTTCAATCACCAACTGTGATAGCGAGGGTGGAGACTCGTTCGCTGCAAAGATGCATTTTACTGGCACGAAGGTAAGGATACATTAGAATAGATTCAAGCAATCAATTGAGAGTACGAAAAATTGGAGTCAAAGGAGGTGAATAATCAATAATTGTGGATGAGATACTATTTTCTAATCTTATATGTACGCTCGTACCAGCACAATTACGTAGCCAATACGATATTTTCAGACATGCATGTGCCACCACAAAAATATGTAACGCACCAGTCCCAATATACATAGGACTAGGCATACGTAACATGTCAGTTTTATGCATACGAAGAATACTCTAATATATGAAAACTTCGAATACATACATAAGCTGTGATAATCACAATAACAAATATGTCAGGTAAATCTATATCTCACCCACACAAACAAATAAAGAAATAGTCTAATAATGAATAAGATGTCAAACGATAATATAGCCTGGTGGAGATAAATCTACTACCAAACAACTATTAAAAAGAGTCTGAGAATACTGGAGTCCGATCTCTTAAATAAATAAAATAAAGGAGAAAAATAAAAGGTAGCAAATGTAATGTCCAACTAAAACAAAAGATCACTAAAACTCTGTCACAACCCGTACCTAGATAATCGGGCACGAGTACGTGGGCCACTCCCAGCCTACGTCGTACTATCCGCGATAGAACGCTGTCAAGTACCCAAAAATATCTACAACATCTGAATGATCAATAATCACAATGTACTCCAATCACATCACCAATGACTAGGAAAATATGAAATAGGAAAGATATCAATAACACTAAATCAAAAAGAGTCTACAATGAAAATACAAGTCCAGAAAGTATCAGAGGCAAATCCGATAACGAAACATAAATCATAATACAAAGGGCTAGAACTCCCGGGAGACAACTCACGGTGAGTAGAACATCGAGATCCGTCTCAGCTAGCGTTATCCTGTAGTCCAATAATATGGGACATAAAAATTTCCAAAAATGTGATTATACAGTCAGGATTGGAGCGAAACACATAACTCTAAAAGCAGTTCCATGGCATAGTAGGAAATATAGGGCTAGCAATAAAATAAGATACATGACATGCTGTAAAGGAAATACAGAAAACTAGAAAATAGTATCATGAAGATATAAGGAAACTAAGTACATGAATGAGATAGTGAACATGGTAAACTGTAATAATATAAGTGATTTAGTACACAAGACAATTATGTGATTGGTTTAGGTTGCATATGAGTAATCTATGGTAACTCCATTATACGTGAATGTATAATCGACATGTACATGAATATACTAGAGGGATTAATCACATAACCACTTCTACTCCCCCTACCCCAATCAATACATAAGGATCCGATCATGTTACTTTACGTACATGATTGTTAGTTTGAATATGAAGCACATGTGAGCACATGAGAGTACATGAGAGCACACGAGAGCACGTGAATAATACAAGTACAAGGAGTACACGATGTACAAGATAAAGTACATGAACAGGAAATACCCTATGTAACCGATGAGGGGATAACATCGCATGACAAGATCCATATAGTACCAATCCGTGTTAACAATGTGTCAGCATTAAGTAAAGTAGTCTAGAGCAAGCAATATAAATGCTTTCATGATAAAAACGATCAAAGAATGTACTCGCCTCGATTTGGTTAAAGTCGACGTACGCGACACGAACGTATCGACATGGGATAGGAACGATGCTATGCTCCACAAGATGGTCCCAAACGACGGCACGGGTAGTTCCATTGAGTCCAGAAAAGTCCAAATAGCCTAGTTTGGTATATAGAAGTACAAAATCAAGGTTTGGTACGATAATCGAATCAAGAATGAGAAACGACTATATTAGTCGCAGATTTAAGGAAAAACAGTACAAGAAAAAAGGCTTTTCTTGACGGTAATTTTCCGTCAAGAAATGGGTATCTTGACGGTTGCGGATCCGTCAAGTAGGCCGGAATCAAGAAAAGCCCTCCCTTTTCTTGACGGTCGCTGGCAGGACTTTTTTTTGACAGTTTTTTGCCGTCATATGAAGTAATTTTCTTGACTGTTTTTAGCCGTCAAGATAGCAGTTTTTAGAAACAGTCAACGTAGGCAAAAACTTTTCTTGACTTCGACCTAGATGACGGCCTTTACCCGTCAAGAAAAGTATTTGTTTTGACGTTCAAAACCCATCAGGAAAAGCATTAATTCAAGGCTATTATACAACATGATTTCAATTAAAATTGACGTTTGACAGCCGTCAAGAGAAGATATCCAAAGTACCGTCAAGAGAAGCTTGCCAAAATTCAGTCAAAAATTCTATAATATTAATGAATTCACATAATATCAATCCAGAAGTTACACATATATCAAATTACTATAAAACCAAAATTTCATATTAATAAACTGTATTGTTCATACAACAAAACTTCCAATACACGTTCCACTACATGTATTCCTCACTTGTCCAACCACAACATAATACAACCACAAAGTACATATATCCCACATCTGTTGTTTCCAAACCACTTAAACATCCATCATTTGTCACCACAAAACATAATCCAACCATATTTGATAATCATACAAATTAAACCAAAAAAGCAGCAAACCAGACCAGAGCACATCCCTCCCATATCCACTACATTCCCCTATTCACAACATGCATGCACCTTCATTTTTCAGCAAGTTCCTGAAAGAACAAGAACATAAATTATTGTAATGCTCGTAGCTCGTATTATGTATTTTTGGAATATGTGTACGTATTTTGTCTCGTAATGCATGTCTCCTTGCTTGGTTATGGTTCATCTTGGTTCGGCTTGATTTGGTTAGGCTTGGTTCGGTTATGTTGGAGAACCAACCCACCTACCTACCACCACCCTTACCATTTATTAACCCACTCCTCTTTCTCTCTCTTCATTACTCTTCTTCTTCCCCACCATTACTCTTCACCTACCAGGAAGGTGTAGACAAGTGCATCTTACTTTATGGAGGAACCCAAATTTTATTGTTCCATTCTCTTCTTCACAGCATTCTAAAGTTCGTTAGTTCTTGGCATTTCTAAATTCCATGGCTCATTGCTTGTAGATCTAAGTTTATGTTATTTTCGGATTTTTTGGGTTTTGATCTATTTAATCTTGTATTTTTTAAGTTTTGATGGTTGCATGTTGTAGAGAATTTTATTCTGCCCCAATTTGACTTATGGAAGTTCGGATTTGGACTCCGGATGACAAATTTATGGAGCTTGGAAGCATGGCTTCATGATGTTCTTCTTCTCGAAAAGTGGAGAAGAAGAACAGTTCTATGAGCCGCATGAACAATTCCTAGCTCTGGCCGCATGGCCTTTCTTGCTTATGCGGCCAGGGCCATTTAAGTTGCATGGTCTATTAATTAAGTTGCTTGCATTAATTAAGTTGCTTGCAAGCTTGCATGCTTTTGTATGCAACTTGCCTGGCCGCATAGGCCATTTGCTGGCATGCATTTATTTACATGACCATTAAATTAATTGCCATGTACTTGGCCGTATATGTCCTAGTTGCATTTTAGTCCGCATGGCCATTGCTCTAAGTTGCTTGCAAGCAATGAGCCGCATGGGCCTTATTATTGCATTAGCAAGCAGTGAGCCGTATGGCCTTTATTATTGCATGCATTCATGCATTAGCAAGCAACGAGCCGCATGCATTTGTTACTGTGGCTGCATGGCCTAATGATTAAAATAATGCATGGCATGTTTAAATATGCAAGACTTTGCTTGCATGATAAAAGAATGCATGGTCACGTAGGCAAGTCTTTTACAAGACTTTGCTTAATTAAATAGTGCATGGCCTATTATTAATATTTAATGCATTTTTGCATGCATAAGCATTCATTAGCCTGCTTATATTTAGTGTATTATGCTTTAGCTAGCATGCATACAAATTGAGTTGGCAGCCGCATGCATATACAAGTGATATTGTGGCCGCATGCATATATACAGTACTGAGCCGCATGAAGTATTTGCTTAAGCATTTGCTTTAAGCATTTGTATTGGCATTTTGCATGCCAACACGTGGAGCCGCATGAAGTATTTTCTTTTGTGCATGCCCTTGCATGCAAGCACTTGCATGCTTGCCAATAGCTTTTGCATGGAAACTTCATGGTTAGCCGCATAGGAATTAACATTGCAAGCATTAAATGCTTGCATGTTGCAAGCTTTTTATATATTAACTTACATGCAATTGCATGCTTAGCAATCCTAGCCGCATATATATATTTATGGCCGTATAGGGCCATTAAGAATTTGTTAGCCGCATGATGCTCCCTCCCTCCACTGTGGCCGCATGGCCTTTTTACAAGACTTTGCTTGCATAATTAAATAATGCATGGCCACGTGCAAATGCAGCACTTGCTGGCCGCATGGACCAATTTCTGGCCGCATGAAATTCATCATTGGCCGCATGGACATGCTTTTGCATGCATGCATTAAATAATTGCCCAGCCGCATATGGCCAAGTGAGCCGCATGGCTTATATATTGAGTATTTGCCTTTGGCCCCCACCTCATCCACTCTTGGCCACATGGCCTATTTATTATTCTTGGCCACAGCAGCAAAGTGTACTAGCCGCATATTATATGGTGACAACATCTATTGGCTGGCCGCATGGCATACTTGTATTAATTGCTGGTCCCACTATCTTTTATTTTATTTGTCTTTATAATTATATTATTATGATTAAATAATGTGTGATTCTAAATTGCTTTCCTAAACACGAATTGTTAGTGTAATGATTGATAGTGACTTCCTGGCCGCATGTAATAATTTTCCTGAGCAGCATGAATGTCACGCCCCGCTCCCGTAGGAGCGATCGTCCTCGCTAAGGCGTGATGCCGCACGAGCCTAGATTGCGCTCGTGCAAGGCAGGTTCCATAACGGCCGATTACAGCGGCGGCGACGGGGTCGTTGCCGGAAGTCCCAAGCAGAAACATTGAACAATGCAGCGAAAATTAAAGAACAAGCACACATGAACACAAGTCATTCGAAAGAAACTCTTTATTGATATTGAATCCAAGTTTACATTTGTGGGCGCAAGGCCAAATTACAAGTCTCTCGTGCTCACTTTTCTCTCATTTACAAGTCTCTCTGCTCTCTCTCATCCTCGATTACAATGCTTGAGCCAGCGGAAGCTTCGGATGGCGATGTCCATACATTATACCTTGTATAAGTCTTCAGATCACGCGGCCGCACGCTTCGACTCGCCAAGGAACTCCGTGCCTCGACGCATCCAAGCGAGCTCCGCGCCACGAGCTTCTACCTGTGCCTACACATGAAACACTGTGTGGGTGTCAGTACCACTGTACAGACGGAGTGAGTTTCTCGTCCACCCATACATAACCGACACGTTTCATTTACTTTGTGCAGCTTAAACCCTTTCAATTGTCTTTCTAGTCTTGCCTTAGGATCAGTTTTAAGACTTGTCGTATTTTCCTCGATATTCAAGATCAATACTATGCCGAAGAGCAACTTACGCAAACTCGGCCGTGCCAGGACCTTTGTTTAAACTCAAACGCCTCTAGACCAATCCTCGTGCCAACGATTTAAGTGCCAAGGACGGCCATGGGACGACTCGTGCAGGTCGTGCCTCTAGACTTTGCTTAAACTTGACCGTGCTTCGAGATTGAGGCCGCGCCTCGCAACATATCAAGACTTATCATGCTGCCGCCTTGCGGCCCTTCTATTCGACTCATGAACCAACTTAGACAAGACTTGCCAAACCTAGTATCGATTCATGGACATCCCGACGCCAATCTATCGTGCCAAGCACGGTGCCTATGCTGCAGCCCAGTCTTAGGCCCAGACCTTGTGTTACCGACTAGACCTGCATTCAAGCTCTAGACTCAATCCAAAGGCATATACGCGGTGTGCCGCTATTGCCGACACATCTACATAAGTGGTCACTAGCAATTTCAAGCTATCTTGGACATGGCTCGTGGGATATCCACCTGTACCAACACGGGTAGCTAGCCCGGTGGGGTGGAACTCTCCCATGCGGTCATCCAGCATCCTACTTTGAGCCACACTCGCTTCTTTCGGGCCGAATGATCCCAGCGCCCCGATGATCACTCGAGAAGACTACACCTTGTCGACAAGTTGCCCAATGACCATGCATACTCGATCTATCCAGTCTATCCAGTCCTTTCTTAACATGACCATGCATTCCTTCTTTCTATCAAGACTTAGCGAGACTCCCAAGCCGCGGGACCGATCTCGTGTGCGGGACATATCAAGACTTAGCGAGACTCCCAAGCCAGGGGACCGATCTCGTGTGCGGGACATATCAGGACGTAGCGAGACTCCCAAGTAGCGGGATCGATCTCGGCGACAACCAGTCGTGTGGACTTACTTTGTTCGTGGCAAGCTTTTCTCTAAACCGACCGTAACTCGTGCCTTAGACAGGCCTGGTTCTATAGGCGACGCTAACGCTCAAGTCATAGACTTATACGACGAGCCTCGTTCTCAAGGGACTACGCAACTTGACAACTGCAGATAGAGCAGGACAGTGCTAGAAATGGCTTTGATAGCCCAACGCAACACTTGTCTAACTTGTCCGGGCAATGACTCGATGAGCAAAGGCTATGCCGAGCTCCGCGTCGAGGGGACGTGCTAGGCACGGGGTCGACTTGAACAACCAACTGCTGGGTGCCTAGGCTTAAGCCAGCGAGCCGTGCAAGACGACTTAACTTGTGGGACGTTCGAAGGCTATGCCAAGCCTTGTGGGACAGGACCGTGCATGCTTTATTAGCATTCATGCGGGCGACGCCTATGACTTAGGCTAGTTCGAGTGTCAGGACGAATCGACGGGACCAACAGGACATGCGAAGGCTATTCCAAGCCGTGCGGGACATGCGAAGGCTATGCCAAGCCTTGCACAACGGGACCGTGCCTGCTTTAACAAGCATTTACGCAGGCGACGCTTAAGACTTAGGCTATTTCAAGTGTCGGGGCAACTTAGCAACTTAGGCCAACTTCCTTCTTCCAAGCCACGGGATCGAAGGATCGAGTGTCATTTGAAAGCACGCTGAGCCGACTTCTATGTTGACCGTAGGACCATTTTCCATGTTCTAGGACATTCCGACCCGATGGAATTATTCTCTTAGCTATGTTGGTGCGTAGCTTTTAGAATAGCCTACCAGTGCATGTTGAAAACATGCGCGTTATTAAGTGAAGGCTAAGATGAAGCAAGTTCACCGAAACTCCCCCACCTGTGCGAGGAGTCGCCTCGGACGAGCGAGCCTTTGAGCAGCCGTTGCAAGGCTAAGTTCCAACGCCGTTGGCGATTCGATTTCTCCGATTGACTTTGCGGGACGGGGCACTACAACATACACCACTCAGAACAAGTCTCGTCCTCGAGACTTTCCTGAAGGCAAGCTATCCTACCATTTCTATGGCCAAGACTTAATCGAGCCTAGATACGGGACTATAACAGTCGAGCGAGATACGCCTACGCGTTTCCTTGAGTCCGAG
Source organism: Iris pallida (assembly GCA_029216955.1). Classification (NCBI taxonomy): domain Eukaryota; kingdom Viridiplantae; phylum Streptophyta; class Magnoliopsida; order Asparagales; family Iridaceae; genus Iris; species Iris pallida. Next base: position 6,521,574 of record JANAVB010039620.1, read on the forward strand.
CCACGCTCGCACTATTATCAATCCTTTCGTTACATGATTTCAAGATCTCGACACACTCCCATCTTTCAAGTCTTGCTTGAACTCATCGTATCACTTGGCTGGATCGTGCACACATTCCAAGCGTCCCCAAAATACATGCATTCAGCCAAGCTGCATGATAGAGAATTTGTCATTCTCACTCGTGTCGCCTCGTGCACATACCCAGGCGTCCCTGAAATATATGCATGTCAGCCGAGTCTCGTGAGCAGGGTTTCCTACGTTCGTGATTTATGCTATCCATTCAAACCAATCCTCAAGATTAATTCTTCGATTGATAACTCTGCAACAGGGGTGTTTCGCCTAACCGCTAGGCCAATCTTTACGGGGCTAAGTCAATGTCAGGATTGGAATCATAGTTTCCTAATAATAATGCCAACACTGACCCCAATCCTAGGGTCAAACCATAGTCGGTAGTACGGGGTTTTCTACCCAAGCTCGCGTCACTCAGATTCCTAAACATCGAGCACGATCACTTATTGGCATCAATGCATGCATTGCACATATTCGATTTTATCCAATTCACCAACTCTAACCAATTCGTGCATTCGATCACGAGGTCATCTAGCTCGACAATACGTTGCGCCCCAATCTCACGCGAGTTCGATTATCCACGGCGGTTCATGAATCACCATACAACGCTCCCGCGGAATAATCATTCTCATCGGGGCGTAACTCTTGTTTGAGTCTAGACTCATTCATTTTCGATACGCGGATTGGACCTACGCAATCCTCAAATTCGATCGTCAAGCACGCTAGGTCATTCCCGAGTCATCTTCGCGTCAAACCACAAATCGAAGCATACAAATTGCCACGCCATGCAAGTTCAATCACTCCCGCTGTACGAATCACCATACCAGCGCTCACGCGGAGTGATCACCCTAATCGGCGCGACGCATGTGCGAGACTGGGGTTGCGCTCGCATAAGACAAGAATGTCGAAGTTGTAGTTATCGACGAAGCAAATCCAACCATTTTCATTTTTCATCCAATCCAAGTTCGATAGTCCGACCGTCATTCATTCAACTAGAAAATCCTCGAGCCAAGTTTTATCTTTTCTTCGACACGTTTCTATATCCCGAGTATAGCATCCATCGGAATAATGACATTTGCACGATCGTCATTCGCCGAGTCAGAGTACCCCCGAGTTATCGCATATCGATCTTTGATACGCCTCAATACCATCGACGATATGCGTAACCTGACGATCTTCCTTTGCAACCAATTCCAAGTCGTGCGTTGATGCTGTCGTCCGAGTTGGATATTCCACCATCTCTTTAATATTCAAGATCAAGTTTGATCGCTATTCCTCAAGCTCGTTTCAAGACCGATGTTCGAAACTCAAGTCACAATTCATTTGAATCAATCTGATATCGTACGCGCGATCCTCTAAGTTTCCTCGATCAAGACATTCACTTGTATTCATCGTTCCGAATCATTTTCTAACTCGCGTTGCACATTGACAAGTTGTCTAAATGACATCTCATTCGGGACATTCGGAGTCACGACCAACTAAGCGTGATGTATTCTAAGGCTTTGCGCGATCGCATCGCCTCGTCGTCATACTCGTAATCCTCAATCTTCGCTCGAATGATTTCCAAGAAAAGTCCATACACCACTCGGATTCGAGCCATACGATCTAGTCCTCAATCACGTTCGCGTCATTTGCTAAGACATCCTTCCGATTCGTTCGACGAATCTCTAGCGTAATCCTTCGCGTCATATCGACGCGCTAAGTCGTTCGCACTATTTTCTCGAAATCCAAGTCAATCTTCCGTGTACGCCTAAGCGTTAACTCGATAGTGTTCCTATCGATAGACACTCTAAGTGTATCTTTATTCCCGGCCGAGCGGTACTTGATACCCTTCGTAACTCGTTTGCACCAAAAGTCGAGGTGCGCGATACGCGACGCAACTTAGCCAAAAGGCCGTGCGCATGGCTATCCCGTACGGACTATATTCGAGTTTTGCACGCTCAATTGCTAGGGTCAACGCGGGACTAGTTAGGCACGCACGCGACATGTTAACTTAGCATGTATTTTCTATCGAGTCATGCTTAACATCGTTCGGCACAAAGGCCAACCGATGCATTCGGCGATAGCCTACCGATGCGTTTGGTCGAACACTTGTACGAGCTTTTAAAAATATTTAGACTTATTGTATGGACATGCCGAGGGACATTCGAGAGAGAGCGCGCACTTCTTTTTCCAATGACGAGCTTTCAAAACTGAGAATTTCGACGTGAAGTCCAAGGACGTAAAGCCGTGCTCTGATACCATTATGTCACGCCCCGCTCCCGTAGGAGCGATCGTCCTCGCTAAGGCGTGATGTCGCACGAGCCTAGATTGCGCTCGTGCAAGGCAGGTTCCATAACGGCCGATTACAGCGGCGGCGACGGGGTCGTTGCCGGAAGTCCCAAGCAGAAACATTGAACAATGCAGCGAAAATTAAAGAACAAGCACACATGGACACAAGTCATTCAAAAGAAACTCTTTATTGATATTGAATCCAAGTTTACATTTGTGGGCGCAAGGCCAAATTACAAGTCTCTCGTGCTCACTTTTCTCTCATTTACAAGTCTCTCTGCTCTCTCTCATCCTCGATTACAATGCTTGAGCCAGCGGAAGCTTCGGATGGCGATGTCCATACATTATACCCTGTATAAGTCTTCAGATCACGCGGCCGCATGCTTCGACTCGCCAAGGAAATCCGTGCCTCGACGCATCCAAGCGAGCTCCGCGCCACGAGCTTCTACCTGTGCCTGCACATGAAACACTGTGTGGGTGTCAGTACCACTGTACTGGCGGAGTGAGTTTCTCGCCCACCCATACATAACCGACACGTTTTATTTACTTTGTGCAGCTTAAACCCTTTCAATTGTCTTTCTAGTCTTGCCTTAGGATCAGTTTTAAGACTTGTCGTATTTTCTTCGATATTCAAGATCAATACTATGCCGAAGAGCAACTTACGCAAACTCGGCCGTGCCAGGACCTTTGTTTAAACTCAAACGCCTCTAGACCAATCCTCGTGCCAACGATTTAAGTGCCAAGGACGGCCATGGGACGACTCGTGCAGGTCGTGCCTCTAGACTTTGCTTAAACTTGACCGTGCTTCGAGATTGAGGCCGCGCCTCGCAACATATCAAGACTTATCATGCTGCCGCCTTGCGGCCCTTCTATTCGACTCATGAACCAACTTAGACAAGACTTGCCAAACCTAGCATCGATTCATGGACATCCCGACGCCAATCTATCGTGCCAAGCACGGTGCCTATGCTGCAGCCCAGTCTTAGGCCCAGACCTTGTGTTACCGACTAGACCTGCATTCAAGATCTAGACTCAATCCAAAGGCATACACGCGGTGTGCCGCTATTGCCGACACATCTACATAAGTGGTCACTAGCAATTTCAAGCTATCTTGGACATGGCTCGTGGGATATCCATCTGTACCAATACGGGTAGCTAGCCCGGTAGGGTGGAACTCTCCCATGCGGTCATCCAGCATCCTACTTTGAGCCACACTCGCTTCTCCCGGGCCAAATGATCCCAGCGCCCCGGTGATCACTCGAGAAGACTACACCTTGTCGACAAGTTGCCCAATGACCATGCATACTCGATCTATCCTGTCTATCCAGTCCTTTCTTAACATGACCATGCATTCCTTCTTTCTATCAAGACTTAGCGAGACTCCCAAGCCGCGGGATCGATCTCGTATGCGGGACATATCAAGACTTAGCGAGACTCCCAAGCCAGGGGACCGATCTCGTGTGCGGGACATATCAGGACGTAGCGAGACTCCCAAGTAGCGGGATCGATCTCGGCGACAACCAGTCGCGTGGACTTACTTTATTCGTGGCAAGCTTTTCTCTAAACCGACCGTAACTCGTGCCTTAGACAGGCCTGGTTCTATAGGCGACGCTAACGCTCAGGTCATAGAATTATACGACGAGCCTCGTTCTCAAGGGACTACGCAACTTGACAACCGCAGATAGAGTAGGACAGTGCTAGAAATGGCTTTGATAGCCCAACGCAACACTTGTCTAACTTGTCCGGGCAATGATTCGACGAGCAAAGGCTACGCCGAGCTCCGCGTCGAGGGGACGTGCTAGGCACGGGGTCAACTTGAACAACCAACTGCTGGGTGCCTAGACTTAAGCCAGCGAGCCGTGCAAGACGACTTAACTTGCGGGACGTTCGAAGGCTATGCCAAGCCTTGCGGGACAGGATCGTGCATGCTTTGTTAGCATTCATGCGGGCGACGCCTATGACTTAGGCTAGTTCGAGTGTCAGGACGAATCGACGGGACCAACAGGACATGCGGAGGCTATTCCAAGCCGTGTGGGACATGCGAAGGCTATGCCAAGCCTTGCACAACGGGACCGTGCCTGCTTTAACAAGCATTTACGCAGGCGACGCTTAAGACTTAGGCTATTTCAAGTGTCGGGGCAACTTAGCAACTTAGGCCAACTTCCTTCTCCCAAGCCACGGGATCGAAGGATCGAGTGTCATTTGAAAGCACGCTGAGCCGACTTCTATGTTGATCGTGGGACCATTTTCCATGTTCTAGGACATTCTGACCCGACGGGATTATTCCCTTAGCTATGTTGGTGCATAGCTTTTAGAATAGCCTACCAGTGCAAGTTGAAAACATGCGCGTTATTAAGTGAAGGCTAAGATGAAGCAAGTTCACCGAAACTTCCCCACCTGTGCGAGGAGTCGCCTCGGACGAGCGAGCCTTTGAGCAGCCGTTGCAAGGCTAAGTTCCAACGCCGTTGGCATTTCGATTTCTCCGATTGACTTTGCGGGATGGGGCACTACAATGAGTCCTCCACGGCCCTTGCTCCTGCTGATATTTAATTACCACTTGTATGCTTGTGCCACATTAATTGTTCCCTGACACGATGGTGACCCGATATGGTACACTTTTTGATAAATGATATGACATGATGGTGACCCGTTGTGGTACACTTTTGACAATGATATGACTTGATAGTGGCCCGGCGTAGCGCACTCCTGACAGTGAACTTGACATGATAAACTTGACATGATATAATTGACATGATAAACCTGACATGAAATATCTCGATATGCTGTTGCGACGGCTAACCTGACATGACAAGTATGAATGACTTGGACACCATGGACAATTGTGCTTGTACAAATGAAACCGTCTTGTCTTGCATCATGTCTAGGACAGGGACCCCCTGAGTACCGCGGTCAGGAGTACCTACTAAAACTGACTGCGGCTAATAACTAGAATAATTCAGCAGTCATGAGAGATTTCCCCAGTTACAGGCGATCCCGTTATCCCGGCCACAATTGTTGGACTTGTAGCTTGCCGACGAGTAGGGCACAAGTCTAGACTCACTGATATGTGGAGTAGAACGAGGCATTGCTTAATGAATCCGAGTCGCCTGGATAACCTGGATGGTCTACAGGGCTTGTGGCTATAGGAATATCTCACTGCATCTTGCTAGTAACTATGCCTGTGATAACCCTAGTTAGTTAAAGTATAAAGCCGTACTTATTGCTTGGCCGTGATTGTTGGATGAAGAATAATCTGTCTAGTCTTGTCTTGATCCTGTACAAGATTGTTACATGACCTGATTTTTTATTTTTTTTGCCGATAAATGGTGGGAGAAACCAAGTTTTGTTCAGACGAAGGGTTACAACCCCGGTCCTTGTTTGGTTTACGGGTTGTTACCTGTTTATATGAATAGTCCCATGGTTATCTCATCGTATATCACCTGTCATACTTTTCCTTAATTACTGTCTTTTACTATGTAATTATGTTTTTTTTGCTAATGTACTGATTTTAGTTTCTAAGTGAAGCTTCCTTTGTGGCACTTGCTCTTTTTGGGGTCTGACCCAGCTGGTTTTGTATGGCCAGATTCTGGAGCAGCTCCAGAGGATCTACCGACCTTCCAGCCAGATGGTGACCACTAGACGAAATCCTGGCAACGAATGGGTTTATTTTGGCTCTCCCACTCTATTGTAAAAATATTCTTTTGAGGCGTTTAGCGGACGGACACCTGTTAGCTCGTATTGCATACCTTATTACTGTCTGCCTACGGGCTGTAACATGATTGACAGATCCTAGGGTTGATCATGTATGACTAAAACTCTTGCTAGTCTTCATATTTTGTAACGACTAGCTTCATGATCAACTGAATATGTAATATTTGGGACGCCTTACTATTGTATATTTGGTGATCTTACATCTTGTAACATTTATTTGCTTGCTTGTGATTGAGACACTAGGCTTGTTCTTGACCTTAGGAGACTGATGGATTGTAGTTAAACCTTCATATATCTAGACAGCCGTGATCGTATAGTGAGGTGGATTCTATTTTATTATACGTAGCTGGCTATGTGCGCCACTGCTCTCCAGTATTCTGGTTCTGGGCGTGACATGGTTTAAGTGGTGGCCCATGCAGGTCTTGTAAATCAAGATATGTGAGGGTTTACCGAATAGATGTCTCAATCAATACTCGCCCTTGATCTCTGTTCGTATTTTCTGAATCCCTGAAATTCTTGTCCTGATCACATGCTTGTAATCGTTGATCTGTCCTGGTCCTTCCTTATTGTTCCTTATGTCGTCTTCTTCAGCGGCATTATTCCTGGACCTGCCGATCAGCTAGGCGGAGCACCTCCCGTGGACCAGTAGCAACCCGGAGATCAGTCTTCCAGCAGCAGAGACCCCAGCAGTATGCCCTGGTCCAAGCTCAGATTCAAAACCAGCAGAGAGGTTTCTAGCAGGATGTCTTCCCTCTTCCTCATGCTCTCAATTCCTTGCTCACATGATTGATTGTTTGATTAATTGCTTAGTATAGCTTGTCCTTGCATCTCTAGCCTCTTGATTAAATTCCGAGGACGGAATTCTTTTAAGGTGGGTAGAGTTGTAATGCACGTAGCTCGTATTACGTATTTTTGGAATACGTATACGTACTTTGTCTCGTAACGCATGTCTCCTTGCTTGGTTATGGTTCATCTTGGTTCGGCTTGATTTGGTTAGGCTTGGTTCGGTTATGTTGGAGAACCAACCCACCTCCCTACCACCACCCTTACCATTTATTAACCCACTTCTCTTTCTCTCTCTTCATTACTCTTCTTCTTCCCCACCATTACTCTTCACCTACCAGGAAGGTATAGGCAAGTGCATCTTGCTTCATGGAGGAACCTAAAATTTATTATTCCATTCTCTTCTTCACAGCATTCTAAAGTTCTTTAGTTCTTGACATTTCTAAATTCCATGGCTCATTGCTTGTAGATCTAAGTTTATGTCATTTTTGGATTTCTTGGGTTTTGATCTATTTAATCTTGTATTTTTCAAGTTTTGATGGTTCCATATTGTAGAGAATTTCATTCTGCCCCAATTTGACTTATGGAAGTTCGGATTTGGACTCCGGATGACGAATTTATGGAGCTTGGAAGCTTGGCTTCATGGTATTTTTCTTCTCGGAAAGTGGAGAAGAAGAACAGTTCTCTGAGCCGCATGAACAATTCCTAGCTCTGGCCGCATGGCCTTTCTTGCTTATGCGGCCAGGGCCATTTAAGTTGCATGGTCTATTAATTAAGTTGCTTGCATTAATTAAGTTGCTTGCAAGCTTGCATGCTTTTGCATGCAACTTGCCTGGCCGCATAGGCCATTTGCTGGCATGCATTTATTTGCATGACCATTAAATTAATTGCCATGTACTTGGCCGCATATGCCCTAGTTGCATTTTAGTCCGCATGGCCATTGCTCTAAGTTGCTTGCAAGCAATGAGCCGCATGGGCCTTATTATTGCATTAGCAAGCAGTGAGCCGTATGGCCTTTATTATTGCATGCATTCATGCATTAGCAAGCAACGAGCCGCATGCATTTGTTACTGTGGCTGCATGGCCTAATGATTAAAATAATGCATGGCATGTTTAAATATGCAAGACTTTGCTTGCATGATAAAAGAATGCATGGTCACGTAGGCAAGTCTTTTACAAGACTTTGCTTAATTAAATAGTGCATGGCCTATTATTAATATTTAATGCATTTTTGCATGCATAAGCATTCATTAGCCTGCTTATATTTAGTGTATTATGCTTTAGCTAGCATGCATACAAATTGAGTTGGCAGCCGCATGCATATACAAGTGATATTGTGGCCGCATGCATATATACAGTACTGAGCCGCATGAAGTATTTGCTTAAGCATTTGCTTTAAGCATTTGTATTGGCATTTTGCATGCCAACACGTGGAGCCGCATGAAGTATTTTCTTTTGTGCATGCCCTTGCATGCAAGCACTTGCATGCTTGCCAATAGCTTTTGCATGGAAACTTCATGGTTAGCCGCATAGGAATTAACATTGCAAGCATTAAATGCTTGCATGTTGCAAGCTTTTTATATATTAACTTACATGCAATTGCATGCTTAGCAATCCTAGCCGCATATATATATTTATGGCCGTATAGGGCCATTAAGAATTTGTTAGCCGCATGATGCTCCCTCCCTCCACTGTGGCCGCATGGCCTTTTTACAAGACTTTGCTTGCATAATTAAATAATGCATGGCCACGTGCAAATGCAGCACTTGCTGGCCGCATGGACCAATTTCTGGCCGCATGAAATTCATCATTGGCCGCATGGACATGCTTTTGCATGCATGCATTAAATAATTGCCCAGCCGCATATGGCCAAGTGAGCCGCATGGCTTATATATTGAGTATTTGCCTTTGGCCCCCACCTCATCCACTCTTGGCCACATGGCCTATTTATTATTCTTGGCCACAGCAGCAAAGTGTACTAGCCGCATATTATATGGTGACAACATCTATTGGCTGGCCGCATGGCATACTTGTATTAATTGACAACATCTTACTTTATGGAGGAACCCAAATTTTATTGTTCCATTCTCTTCTTCACAGCATTCTAAAGTTCGTTAGTTCTTGGCATTTCTAAATTCCATGGCTCATTGCTTGTAGATCTAAGTTTATGTTATTTTCGGATTTTTTGGATTTTGATCTATTTAATCTTGTATTTTTTAAGTTTTGATGGTTGCATGTTGTAGAGAATTTTATTCTGCCCCAATTTGACTTATGGAAGTTCGGATTTGGACTCCGGATGACAAATTTATGGAGCTTGGAAGCATGGCTTCATGATGTTCTTCTTCTCGAAAAGTGGAGAAGAAGAACAGTTCTATGAGCCGCATGAACAATTCCTAGCTCTGGCCGCATGGCCTTTCTTGCTTATGCGGCCAGGGCCATTTAAGTTGCATGGTCTATTAATTAAGTTGCTTGCATTAATTAAGTTGCTTGCAAGCTTGCATGCTTTTGTATGCAACTTGCCTGGCCGCATAGGCCATTTGCTGGCATGCATTTATTTACATGACCATTAAATTAATTGCCATGTACTTGGCCGTATATGTCCTAGTTGCATTTTAGTCCGCATGGCCATTGCTCTAAGTTGCTTGCAAGCAATGAGCCGCATGGGCCTTATTATTGCATTAGCAAGCAGTGAGCCATATGGCCTTTATTATTGCATGCATTAGCAAGCAACGAGCCGCATGCATTTGTTACTGTGGCCGCATGGCCTAATGATTAAAATAATGCATGGCATGTTTAAATATGCAAGACTTTGCTTGCATGATAAAAGAATGCATGGTCACGTAGGCAAGTCTTTTACAAGAGTTTGCTTAATTAAATAGTGCATGGCCTATTATTAATATTTAATGCATTTTGCATGCATAAGCATACATTAGCCTGCTTATATTTAGTGCATTATGCTTTAGCTAGCAAGCTTTAGCTATCATGCATACAAATTGAGTTGGCAGCCGCATGCATATGCAAGTGATATTGTGGCCGCATGCATATATACAGTACTGAGCCGCATGAAGTATTTGCTTAAGTGTTTGCTTAAGCATTTGCTTTAAGCATTTGTATTGGCATTTTGCATGCCAACATGTGGAGCCGCATGAAGTATTTTCTTTTGTGCATGCCCTTGCATGCAAGAACTTGCATGCTTGCCAATAGCTTTTGCATGAAAACTTCATGGTTAGCCGTATGGGAATTAACATTGCAAGCATTAAATGCTTGCATGTTGCAAGCATTTTATATATTAACTTACATGCAATTGCATGCTTAGCAATCCTGGCCGCATATACATTTATGGCCGCATAGGGCCATTAAGAAGTTGTTAGCCGCATGATGCTCCCCCCTCCACTGTGGCCGCATGGCCTTTTTGCAAGACTTTGCTTGCATAATTAAACAATGTATGGCCACGTGCATGTTTAAATATTCTAGTCTTTTGCAAGTCCTTGCTTGCATGGCCACGTGCAAATGCAGCACTTGCTGGCCTCATGGACCAATTTCTGGCCGCATGAAATTCATCATTGGCTGCATGGACATGCTTTTACATACATGCATTAAATAATTGTCCAGCCGCATATGGCCAGGTGAGCCGCATGGCTTATATATTGAGTATTTGCCTTTGGCCCCCACCTCATCCACTCTTGGCCACATGGCCTATATACATGTAGCAAAGTGTGCTAGCCGCATATTGTATGGTGACAACATCTATTGGCTGGCCGCATGGTATACTTGCATTAATTGCGGGTCCCACTATCTTTTGTTTTATTTGTCTTTACAATTATATTATTATGATTAAATAATGTATGATTTTAAATTGCTTCCCTAAATACGAATTGTTAGTGTAATGATTGATAGTGACTTCCTGGCCGCATGTAATAATTTTCCTGAGCCGCATGAGTCCTCCACGGCCCTTGCTCCTGCTGATATTTAATTACCACTTGTATGCTTGTGCCACATTAATTGTTCCCTGACACGATGGTGACCCGATGTGGTGTACTTTTTGACATATGATATGACATGATGGTGACCCGTTGTGGTACACTTTTGATAATGACATGACTTGATAGTGGCCCGACGTGGCGCACTCTTGACAGTGAACTTGACATGATAAACATGACATGATATAATTGACATGATAAACCTGACATAATATATCTCGATATGCTGTTGCGACGGCTAACCTGACATGACAAATATGAATGACCTGGACACCGTGGACGATTGTGCTTGTACAAATAAAACCGTCTTGTCTTGCATCATGTCTAGGACAGGGACCCCTGAGTACCACGGTCAGGGGTACCTACTGAAACTGACTAAGGCTAATAACTAGAATAATCCAGTAGTCATGAGAGATTTCCCCAGTTACAGGCGATCCCGTTATTCCGGCCACAATTGTTGGACTTGTAGCCTGCCGACGAGTAGGGCACAAGTCTAGACTCACTGATATGTGGAGTAGAACGAGGCATTGCTTAATGAATCTGAGTCGCCTGGATAACCTGGATGGTCTGCAGGACTTGTGGCTGTAGGAACATCTCAATGCATCTTGCTAGTAACTAGGCCTGTGATAACCCTAGTTAGTTAAAGTATCAAGCCTACTTATTGCTTGGCCGTAATTGTTGGATGAGGAATAATCTGTCTAGTCTTGTCCTGATCCTGTACAAGATTGTTACATGACCTGATTTCTTATTTTATCTTGCCGATAAATGGTGGAAGAAACCAAGTTCTGTTCAGACGAAGGGTTACAACCCCGGTCCTTGTTTGGTTTACGGGTTGTAACCTGGTTATCTGAATAGTCCCATGGTTATCTCATCGTATATCACCTGTCATACTTTTCCTTAATTACTGTCTTTTACTATGTAATTATGTTTTGTGCTAATGTGCTGGTTTTAGTTCCTAAGTGAAGCTTCCTTTGTGGCACTTGCTCTTTTTGGGGTCTGACCCAGCTGGTTTTGTATGGCCAGATTCCGGAGCAGCTCCAGAGGATCTACCGACCTTCCAGCCAGATGGTGACCACTAGACGGAATCCTGGCAACGAGTGGGTTTATTTTGGCTCTTCCACTCTATTGTAAAAATATTCTTTTGAGGCGTTTAGCCGACGAGCACCTGTTAGCTCGTATTGCATACCTTATTACTGTCTGTCTACGGGCTGTAACATGATTGACAGATCCTAGGGTTGATCATGTATGACTAAAACTCTTGCTAGTCTTCACATTTTGTAACGACTAGCTTCATGATCAACTGAATATGTAATGTTTGGGACGTCTTACTATTGTATATTTGGTGATCTTACATCCTGTAACATTTATTTGCTTGCTTGTGATTGAGACACTAGGCTTGTTCTTGACCTTAGGAGACTGATGGATTGTAGTTAAACCCTCATATATCTAGACAGCCGTGACCGTATAGTGAGGTGGATTCCATTTCATTATACGTAGCTGGCTATGTGCGCCCCCGCTCTCCAGTATTCTGGTTCTAGGGCGTGACAATTATCAATATACTTCCCTACATGTTCTGAGAGATCTATTTCAGTCAAGGGTGAACTTACTAAGGCATATAGAAGGTGAGGCTCCATGGTGCTTGTTATTTGATGATGATGACCTAAAGTAGATAAGTGTAAAGAAACATTTGAAGCTAATTCATAATTAGTTGCATTAAGATGGAATACATGAAATGAACTAATGATATAATAGCATAAGAAGATATGAGATAACATTTAAAAACATGGATCAAGTATCCTTTAACTGTGTCCATCATGAGAATGAGGACCCCACTTATAGAATCAAACAGAGAGATGAAGCTGGATATTTGTATAGTTGCTACTTAACCACCCAAGATACCATGTTATAATATGTTATTTCACAGATACTCATTACACTGACACATTTTGGTTAGACTTATACTGGATACACCTAGAGTACACTCACAATTCAGTTTTAATTCCCAGGGATGGTTTTTTCTGACACTGAAAAACAAATTTGGCAAAATATATTTTGCTTTTGTTAGACAACTTGCTAATAAGTAATGGGGTGAAGACACCCGATCACCAATTTCAAGTCATTGGCACAGATTGTTTTGAATCTAAGTGCACCTTCCAGTACAAACTAATATCCTGTATTGCATAAAGCCTAATCTGAGATATATTAAGGAGTATAGGAATGTAGCAAACTTATGTGCCAATTAAGTATAAGAAGTTATAAATGGCCAAAGTAAGCTATAACTTGAAGGATTAAAAAATTAGTTATGTAAAAGTGAGGAACTTATATGCAAACTGGCTTCAATTCCCTTCAAGGAAGTCACAAGGTAAACAAAGAAGAGAGTCCCATATGGTAGTTCTATTCCTGCATAACAGCTGGGGATTGTGTTCCTATATCATCAGATTAACATGCATCGTATTCCTTCCAAATGATCCCATAAGTACCACACGCTTCAAATTCCTATTTTATATCTTCATTATAAAAGAAAAAATTTAATACTTCCAAAAGATACAGAACGCATGATATCAGGTAAACTGTCAAATGGTCTTTGTTAGAGCAATTGGTTAGGTCAAGGGAAGAAAGAAAGTTACAACAGTGTAGGAATGTTTCCAGTCCAAATTTTTGGGTTAATTAAAACCCTAACACTATGATTCCCACTCCAAATTATAGGGTTGATTAAAACCCTAATCCAATGGCCATGCCCAATGTTCAAGTCAGTAGCTATCCACAGTCATATCTTGCCCAAAATTCGAGATGCAATTATCCATACCTAACACAAGAAATTATTCCACTTGGAATGAATTTTCCAACCATGTATGCATCATATGGGAATGCACCCCTTGGAAATTCATCAATTGTAAATGCATCAGCACTTGGAAATGCACCATTTGCAAATCCAGCAGAGCAATTCCATGGAGTTTCACAGATGGAAGTATCAGCACCCTCTCACATAGAAACTGCACATGTGAGTGTTCCTGCATACACAACATCAAGTAATGTACCTATAGGTACCTCAAATTACTCACATCCAGCACAGTTTGGGTCAAGTTCAACAGGTATAGCTACATCATCTGGGAATCCATCAGCTCATCCATATTTCCTTGGGAATGCATCATTTGGAAATCCATCACATCAATAGGCAGGTTATGCTTTTGGTTGGGATCAATCTTCCAATACATCAACGCAGCAAAGTACTCCAACAACTTGTTATGATTACTACAATCAACAACAATCACAGCAGGCACACCAACAACCTCTTGTGACATCTTCTGCACCTGTAGGCAACAATAGCTATAGTAATTATGGTTAGCTGCCTATATATAGTTCACATGACTCATTTAGTGATTTTTCTCACTCCCAGGGTAGTGGGAGGCAGCAACCAACTTATGGTCAGGATACTTACTCTGACAGCTATCATGTCCAATCTACAACTACTGCTCCAATGAATCATAACCCAGAAACTTTCCCAGGGTATGCTACAACCAGAGGGAAACCATCATTTTTGATTTTCCAAGGGTATGATACAACTCCTTTAGTTTCAACCCCTACACAAATTGGGTCCCAACTTGGTGCACAACATGGAAGTACACCCAGAATTCATGCAAATGATGACTCTTTTATGATTGAAGTTGAGAAGGCTGAAGAGTCAAAGGTCGATTGTGAGCTCACATATGCACAAAATGTAGAATCTCATGAGAAAAGCAAAGATAGTGGCAAAGGTGAGGAAAAACAAAGCAATGTTGATGATAGTGCTGAATCTTATATTAGTGAAGAGATAAAAAAAGAAGGTACAGATGAAATCCTACGTCTGGCCACTTATACAGAGCATGTCACAATTAAAACTGCTGATCTCTTAGCATATGAGGTCCAGTATGAGAGCTGTACTGACAAGAATGATAAGTATATGAAAGACTTGATGAAGCTAGTGTTCGGGACTGCTCTCCTTACATCTGGTTTAAGCCTTGTCGACCCCAACACCTTTGGTAACAGGATACACAAGATACACAATTTAGGATTATGCAATAAGGAAGATGGTACTCCTAACAAGTCAGTTGGTACAGTTTCATCATGCAGAAGTATTTCATTGGAAGAAAAGCCAGAGTATTGATTGAGTTTATGGCATCCTCAACAATGTGTGAAGTTTCTGTTCTCCAATCTGAGACTGCTTGCCGGATATGGGATCCAAGAAGCAATAAATTTGTGCTGCAAGTAGTGTGCAGGACATGCCCTCATATTTCCAGAGATCATATATGTACTATGAATGAACTGTCATTTGACCTTGGTGATAGTTGGTTAAGATGCTTTCCTGAAAGTTTTATACCATTAGAAGTATCTAACTATGCAAATATCAATTCAGAAGTTAATTTTGATGCTTTGGAGAGGCTTGTGGCTAGGTGCAAGTCACTAAAGGTCCTAAAAGTGAATAAGAATGTCTCCATAGAGCAGCTGCAGATGCTACTTGTGAGAGTTCCTCATCTTACAGAGCTTCAACCAGGCTCATTTTTCCAAGATTATATGGTTCTAGCAAAGGCCCAGCTAGAAGGTGAATTCATTAAATGCAAGATGATAGAGAGACTTTTGGGTGAGTCCCAAGCTACAAAGAAGGGGACTGATGAGAACACCAGCCCTGTTACATGCAAACATGGTTTGTTCTTTTGGGTATGGACCCCGGTTCAGCCCTACGTAGAGAAGGATGCAACTGTAATATGTTCAGTAGAGAAGAACTGCAGATGGCAAGGGATCCAGGTATACCTATCCTTTTGGTTCTTCAAACATCAAATTGTAGAGAGCATCAAGAGGCATCACTATTCAGTGTAGAGTGTGTCAAGCTCAATAAATGCTATCATAATAGAAGATTGTTCAATGTTTCAACCTATGCAAAGAACTGTCATCGAAACAGTGTGTTAGAAGGTTTCATGATAACCATATGGGATCCAGGATCAAAAACATGTATATATTGACCTTGAAACAAGGTCAATTTAAAGGGGTGGGTATTGATACGAACCCAAAATCCCATACAGTCAAGTGAAGCTCAGAGTGCAGTAAGACAAGGTTGACAGTGGCTCAGTATAGGAAGTTCAATCAGCGAAGTATCAGTCCTTCCTCGGTATCATAGCAGTTAATCTCATAAATGAGTTAGCTAATTAGTGTTCAGTTAGTGGGTTAATTGCCTAGTCAGCTAATTGGGATTTCTAGGTCACTAAGGAGGTCCACGTCAACAAGACAGAAGGATCCAGGTGCACATATTATCAGCTTATAAATAGAGAGGAATAGCAGAGAGAGGAGTGTGAAGAATGTATTATTTTTACTTAGCTTTTCCTTTTGTATTTCCTTTGTAGTTTGTTTCCCTAGTCTAACTCCATCTCCTACAAATGTTTCTTGTTCTTCAAGAAGTTCAATAAGAACCCATTGTTCTTCCCCAAATTGTCATTTCTTTTTGAATTGTTCTGTGAATTCACCTCAAATTTCAGTAATGGCTGCATATTTAGGTCAGGGACCTAACACAATACTGAAAACTATGTTTCTATGATTCAAGTATAAAGTACAATAAATATATGTTAGTAAGAAAATTGAAGGGGCTAGAGGGAGTCGGATAACAGATGGATAAGTTTGGCTTGAGGTATAAATTTTTATAGCATATGACTGAAACTTAGCAGGAATACGACAACATAATTGGCTGGTATCTTCTAGAATATACAAGGCATAAGCAAAAAGGGAAAAAAATCTCAGGTAGATAAATATGATAAAGCAAATTTAATGGAAAAAGTATGTGTGTATATTACTATCTACACCACGTAGGAGGGCATGCCAATCAATCTGCAGGAGATGAAGAATTCGCCTTCGACGATTGGTCCACGGTGGTTCCACAGAGATGAAGTAAAAAACTCTCTGTAATTGGGATTTGGGGCTCAAAGGGGCAAAATTGGGAGTGGGTTTGGTCATAACGTGACGTTGCCCTTTACCAATAGATGGCTGACCTCTCCTCAATCATATCCCTCTGGTAGCCTCCTCGGCTACCGACCCATCGATGACCTCCGAAGCCTCCTTCCCGTTCACCTTCTTCATGGAGGCAAATGTGTGGTCGTAGTCGGAGACGAAGTCGTCGGGAACGGACTTCTCCGCAGCAGTAGGGGAGGTGATGGGCTCCCATAGTAGAACCAACTTCTCCACGGCCGCGATGTCGACCTCCATCGTTGGGAGGTCCCAGGAGTCATTGGGGAAATTAGGGTTAAGGTTTCGTGGGAGACTCTTAAGAAGAAAGTAGAGGTAAGGGGGCTTTCTTAGGGAGGAGAAGGTTAGGGAGTGGAGGAGGAAAGGAAAGGAAGGGGTGATGTTGTTTCTTAGGGATGAGGGCTTTCTGAGAGGTTATTCTGGGAGATCGAGAGAAAGTTCGCTGGGTTATTCGATTAAAAAGAATCATAACCGTCAACAGATATAAAAATTTTAAAAAAAATTACAAAAATGGCAGCTGAAAACATTCTGCCAAGTTTTTCGCACATACATTAGTTGACGATTATCATCAAACCGTTAATAAATAAAATCATGTTTCTTGACGGATCATCTAAAACCGTCAACTATTATGCGATAAAATTGTTAAATTAACATAAAACGTGTTATTTCTTGATGTAAGGCTAAAACCGTCATGATAATCCATTTTCTCGATGGTTTTTCACGACCGTCGAGAAATAAACCGTCAAGAATAGCCATTTTTCTTGTAGTGAAACGTAACTATTTATGTATAACTATTTTTCTGGAAACTGTTTATTTTATTTAAAAATTAAATCTTATTAATCAATCTATTTTAGAAATTATATTTATAAATTTCTGAGGAAAATTTTATACAATTATTTATAACTCCTCTTTTGAATATATTTATAGGTCCAAACTGTTTATATATATATATATATATATATATATATATATATATATATATATATATATATATATATATATATATATATATATATATATAATTCCATTAAAAATCTTTATAAAAAAAATATATAATTCCATTAAAAATCTTTATAAAAGTAAAATAAAATATCTAATATAAAATCTAAAAACAATCCTCTTCTCAAAATAATAAAAATTCTCACTCACTATTATTGACAATAATGCTGCAAATTAAAAATATTAAAACTCTAATCCTTATAAAGCCCCAAAACAATAGTCATGATCCATACAATCCTTAATTATTGTTTAAAAGACATTTAATTAGAAACCTTAATTACTCTGACCAATTATTAATGATTCCATAAAAAAAAAAATCCCTAATTACCAATTAGTGTAATGCATCAATCAGCTGACTCCCCCCTCCCCAAAATAAATCAGAGAGAGAGAGAGAGAGAGACGAGGGTGGGTGGGATCCAGGGGGAAGGATTGCTACAACTGACTCCCCTCCCAAAAAATTTCTTCCATTAATAAAGGTTTTTTTCTAAGGGCACTACCAAAATTGCTTGGGGGCGTCACTTACTTGGGGGTAGCCCAAGAAGGTGGAGAATTTGCTAGGGGCACCCAAAATTTGCTAGGGGGCAGCCCAACCCCCCAAACCCTTCATTTCACTTTCATTTTCATTTTACACTCTCTCTCCTCAAAAAGAAAAAAAGAGCTCTCTCCCTCTCCCTCTCATAAAACCCTAATTTCTTCTTCTCCACCACTCCACTCCCAATTCCTCCACCAAGATTTCTTTCACAACCTTCGTAGATTCGAAGAGATGACACACAAGTCAAAGCAACCGAAATCCAGGTACGTTCTTCCCTAATTTATTCGAGAATTTTGTATATTCTATTCGTAACCCTAGAATATTTTTAATTCTTGAAAAAGTTTTGATAAAATAGGTTTAGAATCTCTTTATGGTTCTCTTCCCTAATTTTCGAACACAAGAAACCCACATTTTATGTTGAAACCCTAACCCTAGAACACGACAAACTAGCATCTCGTTTTGGCAGTTCGGGTCTCATAACAGTAGGACTGCCAGGCATGTGGCGGTCCTAATGTAAATCAGGACTGCCACAGTCATGGCAGTCCTCTTGTGAAAGAGGATTGCAGTCCTCTTGTGAAAGAGGACTACCAGGACTATGGCAGTCCTGATTTATATTAGGACTGCCACATGCCTGGCAGTCCTACTTTAATGACATATGGGGGTGGGTAACTGCATGATGCTCATATACGGGGGGTAACTGCATGTCCTATTTGTGTTTCTATTATTTAATAATTGTATGTTGTCATGCAGTCCACCAGCCGCTAACAAAAGAATACGGCCCACCGCGTCAAAGCGGAAGGAACGTGCGGGACATCCTCTCGAGCGTCCGATAACAATTTTCAAACCGGCGTCCGAAGCTCGGAGAGGTTGCCAAAGTGACACTAGTGTCGCGGTTGCCAACAAGCTTGATCGTATCGACGACGTGGTCGAATTCCCCTTCATGAACAATAGGGAGTCTCGTTCAAAGGCCCGGCATGATATATAGTTGGATCTGGATATATTTCTTGTTTCAAACTTAAGTTGGATATGGAATAGTTATGTACTTGTTTGAAACTTAATTTGGATGTGGAATAGTTATGTACTTGTTTGAAACTTAATTTGGATGTGGAATGTTTAAAACTTAAGTAGTTGTGATGAATTATTGTAGTTGTGATGAATTATTGGGATGAATTATTGTGATGAATTATTGTGATGAATCTTAAGTTGGATGTGGAATATTTATGTAGTTGTGATGAATTATTGTTATTTATGTACTTGTGATGAATTATTGTTTTTTATGTACAGAGTATCAGTATCAGGACTGCCACCCACTTGGCAGTCCTACACTAAAGTAGGACTGCCAGGGTGCTGACCGTCCTGGCTGAAACTTGCTGCAACAACAAGTTTGAGTTAGGACTGCCAGCACCCTGGCAGTCCTACTTCAGTATAGGACTGCATGGGGGGTGGCAGTCCTACTTATCAAACTCTGTGAGGAGCTCCTCAACTGAAAACTCTTTCACAGAGTATGATAAGTAGGACTGCCCGCCCCATGGCAGTCCTACACTAAAGTAGGACTGCCAGGGTGCTGGCAGTCCTGACTGAAACTTGCTACAACAGCAAGTTTGAGTTAGGACTGTCAGCACCCTGACAGTCCTAATTTAATGTAGGACTGCCAGGAGGGTGATAGTCCTATTTGTAAGTCTCTGTGATGAGAGTTTTGAAACTCTCTATCACAGAGAGTTTCAATTAGGACTGTCACACCCCAGGCAGTCCTACACAAGAGGAGGACTGCCAGGGTGCTGGCAGCCCTAATTGAAACTTGCTGTTATATAAATGACCATTCTCCTGTGTTTTAGCACGGAGAATGGCCATTCTCCGTGTAATTTAGCACGAAGAATGGTCATTCCAGTATTAAAACGTAGGAGAATGACCATTCTCCGTCTTAATTTACACGGAGAATGGCCAATCTTCGTGTAATTTAGCACGGAGAATGGTCATTCGCCGTATAAATTAACACGGAGAATGGCCATTCTCCGTAAAAATTATACGGAGAATGACCATTTTCCGTCTTAATTTATACGGAGAATGGCCAATTACACGGAGAATGGCCATTCTCCTACATTTTAACACTGGAATGACCATTCTCCGTATAAATTAAGACGGAGAATGTCCATTCTCTATGTTAGAAACACGGAGAATGCCATTCCAGTGTTAAAATGCAGGAGAATGACCATTCTCCGTCTTAATTTACACGGAGAATGGCCATTCTTCGTGTAATTTAGCACGGAGAATGGTTATTCTTCGTGTAAATTAACACGGAGAATGGCCATTCTCTGTGAAAATTATACAGAGAATGACCATTCTCCGTGCTAAATTACACGAAGAATGGCCATTCTCCGTGTTAAATTACACGGAGAATGGTCATTCTCCTGCGTTTTAACACTGGAATGACCATTCTCCGTATAAATTAAGACGGAGAATGTCCATTCTCCGTGTTAGAAACACGGAGAATGCCATTATCCGTGTTAATTTACACGGAGAATGGTCATTCTCCTGTATTTTATGGTCAGTTGAAACTTTGGAGGGCCATAACTTTTGACTGGGAGGTCGAAACGAGGCCCGGTTTATCGCAAAATGAGCGTATTTTCGAGGAGCCTGAGATTAACCTCTTCACCGTTAGACGGCCTTCCAAAATTTTAGAATCGCAAAAAAAATGATATTTGGACCTCCGTTTTAGCACTTTTTGTCGAAATTTTAGAATCGCAAAAAAACATATGTAGGACTGTCAGGCCGCTGGCAGTCCTACATATGTGAAGGGCTGCCACCTCTCTGGCAGTCCTAATCTATGATCGGGACTGTCAGACAGGTGACAGTCCTCTGTGTCACAACCCGATTTTTCCGATGCATCAAAGTGTTCTTCGGACGTGGCGGGAAGAGAGTATACAACATTTGATGATCCCGGTTGTTCCATGTTTAATATTTTTCTACATTAAACACATAATTCAACTTTTTATATGTGAAATTCATATTTAAAACATTAAACATATATTAATTCGATGACTTACTAATAAATGAGAGAAGTCAATGACCTAGAGTTGAGAGAAAAATTTGGGATAAAAATCAATGACCTAGAGTTGAGAGAAAAATTTGGAAAAAATGTAGGTTGGAGAAAAACTTGGGGTTAAATTCTTTGACCTAGAGTTGAGGGAGAGAAGAAAAGAGTTGAGGGAGAAAAGAAAAGAGTAGAGGGAGAGATAAAAAGAAAACAAAAGTTGCTATTTATACCTTTGCTTGGGCTAGCCCCAAGTAAAAAAAATTGATGGCAAACTTGTAATATTTTAAAATATTTTTGGGCTAGCCCCTAGCAAAAAGGGTAGTGCCCTTAGAAAAAACCTTAATAAATTTCCCAACCATAGGCAAAAGTAGGGCGACTGTAGCTCCTCTCTCTAAAATGAAAGCAACCAAATCGATAGGAAGGGGAAGACGATTTCTCACCAGCGGTGGAGCCAAGGTGGCGGTGGAGAGACGCCGACAGAGCTCGCCAAGGCGGCCCTGGAGAACAGCGCTGACATAGCGGACGCTGAGGAGGGCGGCGCTCGAAGGGGTGGTCGGCGCTGGAAGAAATGGAGTCGCCGTGCTCGGATCTGCGACGGCCAGTCGGAGGCAGAGCGATCGCGCTGGGCGGAGGCAGCGACTCGGAAAGAGTGGCTCGCGCTCGGTCAGGGTCGCCAAAGCCAGGGCGGATCAGAGTGGCCCGAATGCGGCTGCGATGGAGGCAGTGGAAAAATGTAAGTATCCCTCCTCTCTTTTCCTCTGGGTGGTTTTGGCGGTCGTGACTGTGGTGGTCAGTTGGCCGCATGGCTCGTCGGAGGGGCGTGGAATGGTGAGGTATGTGGTGGTGCTCACTGGATCGATGATGGTGGTGGTGTTGCATAGGGGCGGTGGTGGAATGTACTGGGACGGTGGTGGTGGTTGCATAGTGGTGGTCGTGGGGACGATGATGGTGATGGGGTCCGGCCACGTTGGCCGTGGTGGTGGTGATCGGTCACCTGTGATGTTGGTGATGGTAGTGGTGGACGATGGTGTGATGTGGGACGAACGGGGATGGTCGGATGGAGATGGCCGATGGCCTGGTGTTGGCTCAGAATGGATCAGGATGCCGGCTGTAGGAATGCTAGGTTTTAGCAATCTCTATGTACATTGGGAAATGTGTCCTATGTATAGGATAAGAATGGAAAAATTCTAATGGCAAATGTGTAAATATAATAGAATTAGGAAAAGATAATGAAACATTAACTACTAACGCTAATGCTAACCACTAACAAGTTTGCTATGCATTAATTCAAGGGATATTTTAGCAAATGCCCCCATTTGAAATGTTAAAACTAGCATATACCCCCACTATTGTTTTTATCTAGCAAATACCCCCATTTGAAGGTACGGAACAACAACAATTTAAGATGTACTCCCACTTTTTTTCTTTCTTTTTTTGCTGTTTACATGGGAGTGGGGGCTTTTGCTAATTAAAAAAATAGTGGGGGTATATGTTAGTTTTAACATTTCAAATGGAGGCATTTGCTAAAATATCCCTTAATTTAATTAGTTATTTCTACATATTTACTAGCAAAAAATAATTTAGATATTACAATCAGCTAATTACAATTTGGCTATCACTATAAATCCCTATGTAAACTCAAGAAGCTAGCCCACGATCTAAGTCCAACTTGGTAGGCTAGGATTAGGACCGAAATGGTCTTAGGCCGATACGATGGAGAAATCTAATAACCTTCAATTGTTATAACTACTCGGTTCAAAACAAATATTTCAGAAATAAAGGTATATTAAATTAAATTAAAATAATATTTTGACAGATTATTTCGTATATAGAAGAAATATCTATATCCGATAAAATTCTTAGATAGAAAAATCATTTAATTAATATAATATAGTTTTTCAAACCAAAGACTCAAATACCAATAGCAAGTTACGATCGAAAATAAATGTCACACGATTTTCAAAGATTCAAAAATTTCAGAGATTTGAAAAATACAAAATTTTGAAAAAATTTCAAGAAATCAATTAACAGAGGTTACAAATCTACCCTCCTTAATAAAATTTTGTCCTCAAAATTTAAGGTTGGTAGAGGGGTCCGAACGCGATAGGGAGTTTAGTCAATAACTTGGGCACTATCAAAGAACGACGATTCGATACGATCAAGATAATCAAATCCAAAATAACTTAGACACGACTAGTAATTTTGGCACGATAAAATTGTAACATGAACAATATTGTTTAGGCATGATTAGAAATAATATAAATTATTTTAGGCACGATCTTAGTCATGGCTAGTAGAGTCGAAGAGAGAATTCGAGATTCAAGTACCGAACAGTCGATAGAATTTAGGCTTGATGAAAATCAGGCTCAAGTCGCACATGCACGATTAAGATGAAAGCTTAGTTATGACCAAGGATACAATTCAAACACGATCAAGTTTGAAGTTAAAGTCTCATAGGCACTATCGAAAATCTAATGAGTGAAATACAATCTGAGCTCAGCCGTGATTGAAAATTTGGAAGTGATCTAAGTTCACTTGGCACGATCTAAGATACGGCTACGAAAACCAAAACTTGAGCATGTTTAGGAATGGGACCTAAACACGAGTATCTACAAGATCAAATTCTGGCTGGAATAGAAAATTGTCCAGACAATAATCAAAGTCCAAATTCTGGCATGACTAATAAATCATATAGTCGTAACCGAGGATCAAGGTTTTAGACACAATATAGAATAATTTCAAGTTATTTAAGCGCGAAGTCACGACTAGGTAAATCAGAATCGTTCAATAACGATAATGTTAGAATCGGGTCTAAGTATGGAACGATCAATAGGATATAGGCCCGATAAAGATGCAAAGTTATATAGGCACGTTCAAATATGAAAATGATATGATTGGGCATCGCTAGGAATAATGGAATGTTTAGCACGATCAATGACTAATGGTCAAAACCACTTGATCACAGGTGAAACCAAGTCTCGGACGTGCTTAAGAAATTTGGAATGGCTAAAATCACTTGGGCACGATTTAGGACGAGGCTACGAAGAAAAATAAAAACCAAGGCATTGCTAGGAATGAAATCTAAGTACGAGCGACTGATAGAAAATTTATTTCGACAAAGTCGTGATTAGAGATCAAAGGTTTTAGTACGATTTGCGGGTTAAGGTTATCATGATCATGAAAATCAAAGTCGTATAGTCATGCCAAGTCATCTAGGCACGACTAGTCATGAGAGTTTCGGATATAATCAGAAAATCAAATCATGGTCAGAAAAGAGTTTAGGCACGAGTGTTAAAATCCAAACATGATCAAAATCGAGATTCGATACGATCATAGATAAGGTCAGTCTAATCTTGGTCAATAGTATTTAGATATGATGAAGAATATGATCGTAGTTTAGGCACGACCAAACATGAAATTTCGGTATGATCAAGGATAGTATGAAGCTTAATCGTGGTTGGAACAGAACTTAGTCAATATCAAGAATAAATCAGAGTTTTACGAACGAGTGATATTGGTATCTAACTTTAATCACGATCAAAATTAAAATATTGACACGATGAAGAATAGGGCTAATCAATTCTTGATTAAAATGAGATTTCAGTTCAATAAGAACGAAATCAAAGTTTTTTAGAACGAGCAATAAAATGATGGAAATCCATGTTACGGTTGAAATTTAAATCACTTGAATACAGTCAAGGATCGAGAATCTTGGCACGATAAGAAAGACAACCAAAAATCGATTAGTTATGGCAAATGGGATAAAAAATTATACAATACTGAGATTCAAGAATTGATTTAAGGATAGGAAAATCGTATGATATGAATTGCAGAAGAAAGTTAAGGCAATCATCTCACTCTACTTCGACTACTGTCAGATTATTCGATCATAATTCCCAATTATGTCATCATCTTATAAGTCCAGACATTACTACAAAATCCTAATCTTCAATTTTGAAAATCAACCCCTATATGACTATTGCCAAAAATCAAAATTTTTGTCACAAAGATTTAACCCATGTTTATAAATACGTTAGGTTTGACCTTTATTCCAAGGTCACTAACCCATGAAGTATATTCTTGTTAGAACTCCTTAGAATTTTCTACTCTCCTTGATTTAGCAGTTCATTATCGACTTAGTCATTCTGAAGTCCAAATTCTTCGTCTTGTGTTTAACCTGGATCTGAAATTCCTGAATCAAGGGTTATAAATCCTTAATCATTGTTCCAATCAAGTCTATTATCACTACTGCCATATAAAATTTATCCTTCATTATAAAAATCAGCCTTCACAATTCCTTCAACTTATACCTTCAAATATTTTCCTTATTAAATTTAGAATTCTCATAAAATCTCTAAATGTTTCCTTTAACTCAAAATTTTTGTGTTCTTTCTGTTCCTAGTCATTCTCTTACCAATCTTTGTTCAATTTCGTATCATCACCGCATACGGTTAAAATATCTTCTCCATTATTTAGATTCCTAAATTTTGGTATCATAGCCTTAATTCAAATATGAAATATCTCAAAAATCAGTAACTTAAAAATATCTCGGTTCTCAAAAACTAAGTCGACCTCGAATGTCCTTATCAGTTCTGAAATACATCTACGAATTATTACCATTCTAACCCTTAATATATATTCTACTACCATTCTTACTCGAAATTCTCCTACATTCTTTCCAAAATAATTCATACTCAAATTTTTTTCGAAGTGTAATTATTTCCAAATTGATAATATCGGTCTCTTCTTGTTTCTAATTTCGATCATATTTTCTTCCACTAATTTTATCTCAATGTCCAATGCTCTATACCCCTACCAAGATCACCATTTGATGACAATTACGTCCTTTTTCGAGCTAGATGATTAAGATACTTCCTCGGCCTTCTCTATGTAAGAGATACGAGAATTAAATAGATTCCAAAGTATATCTGACAGAATTAGATACGAGATAGGTGATTGATGAAATTAGGACAGAGTTAATTAAGACGAAGAAATAATAGTAAAATAAGAAAATAATGGTAAGACAGAAATAATAATAAAATTTGTTCTTGCTCATCTGGTCATTGTGAGACTCGTCTCACAGTATTGGTACTTATATACGAATACAAATGTTTGTACTGTATTTCATGTTTTCTTAGTTTTCGGAACGCTTTAAATTTTTTTCCAACATAGATTTTTCTTCTTGATCGGCATACCGCCAGTTTACCAGTGTATACCGACGGCATATCTGTCACTCCCGTTTTCCATTATACGTATTTTCGGTGTACGTATACAAAATTTTAACATTTGTCAGGTGACCCGTGTTTTAACTTATCTTTCTTAGCCTTGCCTTGGTTTAATCTTGACTTGGTTTAATTTGGTTTGGTTCAACTTGGCTTGGCTTTGCTTGGTTTGGGGTTGAAATGAGAAGGGTTTTATATAAAAACCAACTGCCCTCTCTCTTTATTTCTTCTTCTCTTCTCTTCCACTTGGAGCCCAACCTTAGGCAAGTACATCTTGCCAAATCTTGAACACTAGTATTTTGCTATTTTGTTTGTTCTATTCTCTTCTTTGCATGATTCTAAGTCGCTTTAGAACTTGGAGTTTTCAGTTTTGATGGTTACATTTTTGTAGATCAAAGTTTGTATATATTTTTTTTGTTTTGATCTCTTAAACTTTGTTATTTCTGAAATCTAAGGGTTCCATGTTGTAGGAAACTTCATTCTACCTAATTTTGGCTTTTGAACAACTTGATTTCGATTTACTTTTAGTCAATTATGCCATTTTTCGTGTTCATGGGTTCCCCACACCTTTTGGTGCTGCTGGGACGATGAACAGTGCCGTGCGCAGCATTTTTGCCGCGTGTCGTGCTTGTGTGCACCGTACATCGTGGGCATTTTTTCCCTCGTGTGCCATGTACGATTTTCTACCGCGTGCCCGCGTGCCGTGCTTGCGCACACTTTGCACCGTGGGCATTTTTGCCTGCGCGTGCAGCGCATCTCACGCTCTCGCACAATTTTCTGTCGCACACCGTACTTATGTGCACCTTACGTCGTGGGCATTTTTGCCCGCACGCGCAGCACATCTCGTGCACCGCACGCATGCGTAATTTTTCGCCCGTGCGCCCGTGCGCCATACTTACGCACACCGTACACCATGGGCAGTTTTGTCCGTACGCTCTGTACATTTTTCGTGCAGTACGCAGACTGCGCGCCGTACATGCGCACTTCGCGCACCTTGGGTAGTT
Source organism: Iris pallida (assembly GCA_029216955.1). Classification (NCBI taxonomy): domain Eukaryota; kingdom Viridiplantae; phylum Streptophyta; class Magnoliopsida; order Asparagales; family Iridaceae; genus Iris; species Iris pallida. The sequence continues at coordinate 6,549,167 of JANAVB010039620.1, forward strand.
TTGCTCGTGCGCGGAGTGCGCCCGTGCGAAGTTTGTCTTGAATGACTATTTTTGCTTGTTTAAGCTGTTTTGTAGCTAAATTTTGAAAAACTTAAAACATGAAAGTTGTAGATCTTTATCTTGGCTTCAAGAATCTTCTTGTTTCACCCTAATTGGAGTTTATATGCAACTGATAATTTTAATTACAGTTTTTGAACTTCTTTGCAAGTTTTATATGTTTGACCTAAAATGCGACGACCTAACTTGATAACTTGTTAACATTGAACTTAACTTGAACATGACAACATGATCTCATCTTGATGATCTTGTATAGTTAGATAATAATTGTACACCCTATATACACTTGACACTAGCACATGTTCAGTTATTATTCTAGCCATGTACTTACTTTTATTTATTCCTTTTCACATGCCATGATATGTCTTTCCTTTCGATTCTTTCTTATATGCTATGATATGTATTGCCATGCCTTCTCGAATTTATTGTACCTTGCAGTCTATGTCATGTCTAGAATTTCTTTGTTATGGTCCATCGTGGCGCACCCATGTTACATGTCTTCTTTGCTTACTAGATAGTGGCCCGTCGTGGCGCACTAATGTTACATGTCTTCTTTGCTTACTTGATAGTGACCCGTCGTGGTGCACTCTCGTACATGTCTTTTCTTGCTTTCATGATAGTGGCCTGTTATGGCGCACTCCCTATTTTCTCTATAGTGGCTCGTCGTAGTGCACTCCTAGCTTCCAGCTTATTATATTTTCTTATTGTGGCTTGTTATAGTGCACTTTCTTGTATTGTCCAGTCTTGCATATCATGTCTAGGATGAATTCTGCAAAATGCCACACCTAGAATCCAACAAGAAAATGTTAAGGACTAAAAAAATAGTTTGATTATCTAGATCATTGGAAGGGGACAATTTCCCAGTTACCTGCTGCCCGTGTTCCGGTCTATATATATACATGGGATTTGTAGCAATCTGTCATGATGAGCACACTTCTAGCACACCGTCGAGTGGGGCACTTTTTTTAGGACACACGTATACTACAGTGTGTCTGCTATACTTATTTTTCGGTTACCTTACATGTCCATAGTTTACATTATGTCACAAGTTATTTATCCTATGCTCTACGATGCTTTGCTTATTATCTTTTTCATTCTCGAGATGAGTGTATTGGTAGTGCACGAGTCTCAATTTGTATTTACTTATTTATGTCTCTATCCGTTGTTGTGTTAGTTATTGCTAGTTTTAGTTCATATTTTGGCTTCCTTTGTGGTACTTGATATTGGGGGTCTGACCCCACTAGTTTTGTTTGGCCAGATCTGATAGAGAAGCCCGGAGGATCTTTTGTACCATCTATTCACGGTGACTACCCGGAGCACCAGAATACCTTAGTGGGTTTTTCTATATCATTCTTCCACTAGTTATGTACATTATTCTTTTGTGGCGTTTAGCCTCCGAGCACGTGTTTAGCTCATGTTTTGGATCTTAACATTTAGCCTACGGGCCTAAACATGATTTGCGTATTCTAGACTATAGCTAGATCTTATCATGTATGACTATTACTCTTGCTAGTTCTTCACTTTGTATTACCAGCTTTATGATCATCCATGTATATATAGTTTGGTACGCTTTACTATTTTATGTCTGATGATCATACTTCTTGTACCTTGTATTTTGCCTGTGATTGAGATACCTAGGATTGTTCGACCTAGGATTGACTGTTGGCTTGTAGTAGTAACCCCCATGTCTTGACAGCTTATATATTATTTCATAGTACTGGAGTACTTTGGTATTACGTAGCTGGCCTGGTCCGTCCCTACTTGCCAGTATTCTGGTTTTGGGGCGTGACATAGGTTTCAGTGGTGGCCCATACAGGTCTGATTTATCAGATATATGGAGGTTACTGATATTTAGATATCTCAGTCACAATTCTCTTTTATTGACATCCTTCGTATTATTCTATATCTTTGATCCTTTGACCTGATATCTGCCTTGATCGTTGATCCTTCCTGCACCTTCGATTTGATCTTTGTGTCCTTTAATTTTCAGGGATACTATTCTTAATCCTTGCGATCATCTTGTTTGGGTTCTGCCGATGGCAGGTCAGCAATCTTCTGTTATGCCAGTTTTGGAGGATCAGCCTCAGTATTCAGGAGCAGAGTCGAGAGTTGACCCGAGGGCAGTGATGTCCGTCCATCTCGATCAGCTAGCTGTGCCCGTGCAGTCAGTATTTCTAGTTCAGCAAGAGTCTCATCAGTCAGTACCAGTGATAGATCATCATCCAGACGAGGCATCGCCAGAGTCAGGGCATTATATATCACTAGTACAATCAACAGTCCGAGTGGAGGTAGTATCAGATCATCCTGATGTGCATGCATTCCTAGGGATCATAAAGATATAATGGAGTCACAACAACAACGAGATCTCATTCTCTAACAGAGTATCCAGATGTTGATAGAGCATAGTAGGTAAGGAATACCAGAGGTATTTCAAGCCGAGGACCTTCAGCCAGAAGGAGTATAGATTAGAGCCGGGCAGTACCAATCATCTAGTCAGTCAGCATATCGAGCCCGACCTACTGTAGAGGCAGTATGAGAGCATGAGCATATAGCCCGGAGGACTGCATCCAGAACTGAGGGTCGTAAGAGGTACCATACACCCGTGTCAGGATTTTCACCTCGACATCACTCACCGGTACCAGCATACCAACATCAATACCAGCACCAGGAGTTGCCAGCCGTATGTTCCTTCTGTGGAAGGGAAAGGCACACCCATCTTACTTGTCGAAGGGCCAACTTTCTATGTTAGTCATGCGGATTACCAGACCACATGATAGGGATTTATCCCCGGAGGAGTTCAGCTGGATCTTTATCCTTTCAGCCTACAGTTACCCAGTTCTAGGTACCAATACTAGTTCAGCAGAAGCAAGCTCAGAGGCCTTCATCGACGCAGTCCCATGTATTCCAGCAGGAGGGGTCTCAATAGTATATGCAGGACCAGGCTCAGAGGCAGAGAGACCAGCAGTATCAGGCAGAACAAGAAGCATGTACCTATTGTGGCAACATAGGACATCTCAGATCAGTTTTTCGGGCGGCCAATAGACGATGCTTCCATTATGGAGCGAAGGATCATTCAGTTAGCACTTGTCCCTATCCGATATCTCGAGGACGACCAACTACGCTAGATGTACCACCTCAGTCCTTTCAGTTGCATCAGTCATCATCCCCAGCAATAGATGAGCCGTTAGGGCCAATATTAGTTGTTCAGCCATTGGCAAAGTATCCTCCGCCATCGCGAGCTCAGAGGGTCAGGCAATAGAGCATAGTTGTATGTGCAGTCTCAGGGACAGCTCTAGTATCGGCATGCGGATAGTACCTAGGGAGTCTCAGGTACCATCTTTATGGTCTTCTTTTAATTATGCCCTTTTGATTTATCCTTCAGTAGCAGGCCCGGTAGTGGTAGTATATCATGGATTCTTGTCGGCGGCCTTGTATTACACCTATATCAGGGTACAACTATCGGCTTGACTTATTCGGTGAGTGAATGAGAGTTTATCGTCCCACTCTTCTGTCTTCGTATCTTGAGATACATGATATCTATCACGTGTCTTGACTACGAAGATACATCCTAGGTAGAGTCATGTCTTGGACTAAGTCATTGGTACCGACTTACTTTAAGACTTGACCCCTATCTATTTTGGAAGTCAGTGTAGGCCAGCAAGGGCGGGTCCCTACTCAACTGACTCAGGAGACATATTTATTCATATGCCTCTAGCCCTTCTTGATTGTGCTTGTGTTATTTCTTACACATTTATTTATATTACAATTGCCTTCATTTATTGATTACACATTTATTTATATTACTGTTGCCTTCATTTATATGACATGCTTTGTTTTATTGAGATACTTATATTTTCTTGAGCTTTTGGTTATCATGCTTGATTAGCTTTAGGAAATTTCGAGGACAAAATTTTTCTAAGGATGGGAGAGTTGTGAGACTCGTCTCACAATATCGATAATTATATACGGATACATATTTTTGTACTGTATATCATGTTTTCTTGGTTTTCGGAACACTTTAAATTTTTTTCCAACTTATAGATTTTCTCCTTGATCGGCATACCGCCAGTATACCAGTGTATACCGACGGCATACCTATCACTCCCGTTTTTTGTTATATATTTTTTTGGTGTACGTATACGAAATTCTGACATTTGTCAGGTGACTCGTGTTTTGACTTGTCTTTCTTAGCCTTGCATTGGTTTAATCTTGACTTGGTTTAATTTGGTTTGGATCAACTTGGCTTTGCTTTGCTTGGTTTGGTTTGGGGTTGAGATGAAAGGGTTTTTGTAAAAACCAACTCCTTTCTTTCTTTCTTCATTTTTTTCTTTTCTTCTCTTCCACTTGGAGCCCAACCCTAGGCAAGTACATCTTGCCAAATCTTGAAACTAGTATTTTGCCATTTTGTTTGTTTTATTATCTTCCTTGAATGATTCTAAGCCTCTTTAGAACTTGGAGTTTTCGGTTTTGATGGTTATATTTTTGTAGATCTAAGTTTGTATTTTTCTCGATTTTTTTCGATTTTGATATCTTAAACTTTGTTATTTCCGAAATCTAAGGGTTCCATGTTGTAGGAATCTTCATTCTACCCAATTTTGGCTTTTGAACCACTTGATTTTAATTTATTTTGAGTTAGTTATGCCATTTTTCGTGTTTATGGATTTCCTACACCTTTTGGTGCTGTTGGGACGATAAATAGTGCCGCACGCAACGTTTTCACCGCGCGCCGTGCTTGCGCCATGGAAATTTTTGGCCGTGCTTGTGTGCACCTTGCGCCATGGGTATTTTTACACGTGCGTGCAACGGATCTCGTGCGCCGTGCGCCCGCACAATTTTCTGCCGTGTGCCCGCGCACCGTACTTGTATGCACCTTGCGCCGTGGGCATTTTTGTCCACACGCAGCGTATCTCGTGCGCCGCGTGTGCATTTTTGCCCGTGTGCGCAGACCACGTACCGTGCATGCGCGCTCCACGCGCTGTAGGCAGTTTTGCTCATGCGCAGTGCGCCCGTGCGAAGATTGCCTTGAATGGCTGTTTTTGCTTGTTTAAGCTGTTTTGAAGCTAGAATTTAGAAAAATTTAAAACATAAAAGTTGTAGATCTTTGTCTTGGCTTCAAGAATCTTCTTGTTTCACTCTAATTGGAGTTTATATGCAACTGATAATTTTGATTACAGTTTTTGATCTTCTTTGCATGTTTTCTATATTTGACCTAAAATGTGACGACCCAACTTGATAACTTGTTAATATTGAACTGAACTTGAACATGACAACATGATCTCATCTTGATGATCTTGTATAGTTAGATAATAATTGTAAACCCTATATACACTTGATACTATCACATGTTCAATTATTATTCTATGTCATGTACTTACTTTTATTTATTCATTTTCACATGCCATGATATGTCTTTCCTTTCGATTCTTTCTTATATGCTATGATATGTATTTCCATGCCTTCCCGAATTTATTGTACCTTACAGTCTATGTCATCTCTAGAATTTCTTTGTTATGGCCCGTGGTGGCACACCCATGTTAGATGTCTTCTTTGCTTACTAGATAGTGGCCCATCGTGGCGCACTCATGTTGCATGTCTTCTTTGCTTACTAGATAGTTATCCGTCGTGGTGCACTCTCGTACATGTCTTTTCTTGCTTACATGATAGTGGCCTGTCATAGCGCACTCCCTATTTTCTCTATAGTGGCTTGTCGTAGCGCACTCCTAGCTTCTAGCTTATTATATTTTCTTGTTGTGGCTTGTTATAGTGCACTTTCTTGTATTGTCTAGTCTTGCATATCATGTTTAGATGGATTCAGTGGAATGCCACACCCAGAATCCAACAAAAAAATGTTAAGGACTAAACAAATAGCTTGATTATCTAGATCATTGGGAGGGAAGAATTTTCCAGTTACCTGCAGACCTTCGTGTTACGGTATATATATATATATATATATATATATATATATATATATATATATATATATATATATATATATATTATATATATATACATGGGATTTGGAGCTATCTATCATGATGAGCACACTTCCAGCACACCGTCGAGTAGGGCTCTTCTTTAGGACACACGTATCTTACTGCGGTGTGTCAGCTATACTTTTCTTTTGGCCTGGATGAGTCGAGTAGTCTGCAGGACAGGTAACTGGATTGGATTTCTTAAAAGTACATATGTTAGTAATTAGGATTGTGATATCCCTAGTTAGCTAATGTATAAAGTCGTACTCATTGCTTGGCCGTGATTGTTGTATGGAGTCCAGTCTAGTCTAGTTTTGTCTAGGCAGTGTCAGTATTTGTTTATTTTAGTACATCATTGTTTATGCTTTATTTTGTCGGTAAATGATTAAAGACTAAGTTCTTTTCAGGAGAAGGGTTACAACGCCGGTCCTTGTTTGGTTTACGGGTTGTAACTTGGGTTTCGGAATAGTTTCTTAGTCATTTTGTCATTTGTCATCCTATTTAGTACTCACACGCTATACATGATTCCTATATTGTACATTGATTAGAGATTAAGTTCTGTTATAAGGAGAAATGTTACAACCCTAGTCCTTGTTTGGTTTACGGGTTGTAACTTGGGTTCCAGAATAGTTCCTAAGTCATCTTATCATTTGTCGTTCTATATAGTTCTCACATGCTCTCATGCCCAAGTTATCTAACATACCCATATGTCCAGTTACCCTACATGTTTACATAGCCCGGTTATCTTACATGATCACATGTCCAGTTATCTTACATGCTCACATGTACCATTTCTCTTACATGCTCACTTGTTCAGTTTATCTCACATGTTTACATGTTTTCGTTTACCTTACATGTCCACAGTTTATATTATGTCACAAGTTATTTACCCTATGCTCCATGTTTCTTTGCTTATTGTCTTTTTCATTCTCGAGATGAGTGCACGAGTCTCGATTTGTATTTACTTATTTATGTCTCTATCCGTTGTTGTGTTAGTTATTGCTGGTTTTAATTCATAGTTTGGATTCCTTTGTGGTACTTGTTATTGGGTATCTGACCCCACTGGTTTTGTTTAGCCAGATTTGATAGAGGAGCCCGAAGGATCTTCCATACCATCTATTCGACGGTGACTACCCGGAGCACCAAAGTACCTTAGTGGGTTTTCCTATATCATTCTTCCACTAGTTATGTACATTATTCTTTTGTGGCGTTCAGCCTCCGAGCACATCTTTAGCTCGTGTTTTGGATCTTGACATTTATCCTACGGGCCTTAACATGATTTGCGTATTCTAGACTATAGCTAGAGCTTATCATGTATGACTATTACTCTTTCTAGTTCTTCACTTTGTATTACTTGCTTCATGATCATCCATGTATATATAGTTTGGGACGCTTTACTATTTTATGTCTGATGATCATACTTCTTATACTTTGTATTTTGCCTGTGGTTGAGATACCCAGGATCGTTCGACCTAGGATTGAATGTTGGCTTGTAGTAGTAACCCCCATGTCTTGACAGCTTATACGTTATTTCAGAGTACAAGAGTACTTTGGTATTACGTAGCTGGCCTAGTCCATCCCCACTTGCCAGTATTCTGGTTCTGGGGCGTGACAGTCATAAGAAAATGAACCAATTTAAGATATGATTTGATAACTATACACGTCTTCCTGAAATCGTGTTGCCAGAATATTCACCACGCAAGTAAGCATGGCTGCAATAAACGATAGAGTACATAACTAAGGTGCATACCCTATAATTATGTTATCTAGAATTATCGCCATGCCAACCGGTATGGCTACAAGAAAAATCTAAATTCCATGACCAGAATAAGTATATCCAAAATCAGGCTCTATGTCCTTGTCACGCTAGCTAGTATGGCTGCGATAAATTTTAAACTCCATAAATAAAGTAGACATTTACCTTTCTCATTGTACTCATCAAATATGCTATCAAAATATATCTTAATTTAATCCATAAAATTTATCTAGATACAAAATCAAAGTCAAAAACGAACATCAAGATTCAAATTCAACAACGAATCAAGGAAAAGTAAATGGAAACAAGTAAAAAAAGATCCCGAGATAGAGTTTAGAGACAGGTTCTCAGGGATTGTCCCAAAGGTATATCTAGGTCAAAATTCAAAATTCCTGGAATATATTCTAAAACAAAACTCGACCTTCGTATATATATAGATTGGCTAATCATTTCTCTTCTAAACCTAAACGGTTATAGATTCAACTTCTACTTTCTAGTTCTCTCTGGGTCCATAAACTCATCCTAATGCAAGAATAGGGTTCGACAACAGACAAATATTGAAAATCAGGACGAGCAAAAGCAAGTGGGAATAAACTCGAAAGAGTTTTTGAAGTAAGATTCTCAGGGGTCATCCCTGGAATCTATCAAGAGTTCATAATATGTGATTGAGAACTAAAAATTCTAGAATATTCTATGATCCAATCTTAATCCTAGGGCAGGCTCGCAGTAGTATGGCTAAGCCTAAGTACTACCACGACTTCAGAATAGTTGCGAAGATAGACCTGCATGGATCACCACAAAAATATGTCACGACCCGCACCCGGATATTCGGGCACGAGTACATGGGCCACGCCAAGCCTACGTCGCAGTATCGGCGGTAGAACGCTGTTAAGTACCAAAAAATATCTACACCATCTGAATGATCAATAATCACAATGTACTCCAATCACATCACCAACAACTAGGAAGATATGAAATAAGAAAGATATCAATAACACTGAATCAAACAGAGTCTACAATGAAAATACAAGTCCAGAAAGTATCGGAGGCAAATCCGATAACGAAACATAAATCATAATACAAAGGGCTAGAACTCCTGGAAGACAACTCACGATAAGTAGAACATCGAGATTCGTTTCAACTAACGTCATCCTGTAGTCCAATAATGTGGGGCATAACAATTCCTAAATATATGGTTATCCAGTCAGGATTGGAGCGAAGTACATAACTCTAAAAGCAGTTTCATGACATGGAAGGAAATATAGAGCTAGCAGTAGAATAAGATATATGCTATGTTGTAAAGGAAATATAGGAAACTAGAGAAATAGCATCTTGAAGATATAAGGAAACTGAGTACATGAATGAGATAGTGAACATAGTAAATTGTAATAATATAAGTAATTTAGAGCACAAGACAGTTATGTGATTAGTTTAGTTGCACATGAGTAATCTATGGTAACTACATTATACGTGAATGTATAATCGACATGTACATCAATATACTAGAGGGATAATCAGACAACCACTTATAATCCCCCTACCCCAATCAATACATAAGGATCCGATCACGTTATGTTAAGTACAAGATTGTTAGTTTGAACATGAAACACATGTGAGCACATGAGAGTACATGATAGCACATGAGAGTACATGAATAATACAAGTACAAGAAGTACACGATGTATATGATAAAGTACATGAACATGAAATACCCGATGTACCTGATGAGGGGATAACATCGCATGACAAGATCCATATAGTACCAATCCGTGTTAACAATGTGTTAGCATTAAGTAAAGTAGTCTAGAGCAGACAATATATATATACTATCATGATGAAAACGATCAGAGAATATACTCGCCTCAATTTGGTTGACGTCGACGTGCGCGACAAGAACGTATCGACACGGGATAGGTACGATGCTATGCTCCACAAGATGGTCCCAAACGACGGTACGGATAGTTCCATAAAGTCCAGAAAAGTCCAAATAGCCTAGTTTGGTATATAGAAGTACAAAATCAGGGTTTGGTACGATAATCGAATCAAGAATGAGAAACGACTATATTAGTCGCGGATTTAAGGGAAAACTTAACTATTTACGTATAATTATTTTTCTGGAAATTGTTTATATTATTTAGAAACTAAATATTATTAATCAATTTATTTTAGAAATTATATTTATAAATTTCTTAGGAAACTTTTATACATTTATTTATAACTCCTCTTTTGAATATATTTATAGGTCCAAAGTGTTTATATATATATATATATATATATATATATATATATATATATATATATAATTCCATTAAAAATATTTATAAAAGTAAAATAAAATATCTAATATAAAATATAAAAACAATCCTCTTCTCAAAATAATAAAAATTCTCACTCACCGTTATTGACAATAATGCTACAAATTAAAAATATTAAAACTCTAATCCTTATAAAGCCCCAAAACAATAGTCCTGATCCATACAATCCTTAATCATTGTTTCAAAGACATTTAATTAGAAACGTTAATTACTCTGTCCAATTATTAATGATTCCATAAAAAAAAATCCTAATTACCAATTAGTCTAATGCATCAATGAGCTGACTCCCCCTCCCAAAAATAAATCGAAGAGAGAGAGAGAGAGACGCCGACAGAGCTCGCCAAGGCGGCCCTGGAGAACAGCGCCGACAGAGCAGACGCTGAGGACGGCGGCGCTCGATGGGGTGGTCGACGCACGATGTTGGAAGAAATGGAGTCGTCGGGCTCAGATCTGCGACGGCCAGTCGAAGGCTGCACGATCGCGTTGGGCGGAGGCAGCGACTCGGGAAGAGCGGCTCGCGCTTGGTCAGGGTCGCTAATGCCAGGGCAGATCGGAGCGGCCCGAACGCGGTTGCGACGGTGGCGGTGGAGAAATGTAAGTCTCCCTCCTCTCTTTCCCTCTGGGTAGTTTTGGCGGTCGTGACTGTGGTGGTCGGTTGGCCGTGTGGCTCGCCGGAGTGGCGGAAAATGGTGAGGTATGTGGTGGTGCTCGGTGGATCGATGATGGTGGTGGTGTTGCATTGGGGGCAGTGGTGGAATGTACTGAAACGGTGGCGGTGGTTGCGTAGTGGTGGTCGTGGGGACAATGATGGTGAAGGGGTCCGGCCACCTTGGTCGTGGTGGTGGTGATCGGTCTCCTGTGATGTTGGTGATGGTGGTGGTGGACGATGGTGAGCTGTGGGACGAACGGGGATGGTCGGATGTGTTGGCCCATTGGTCATGGTTAAACCTGATTTTAATAATTGATCAAACTCTGTCTCGATATACGGAGCTACTCAGATATTTACTCAAGACGTTTTGGACACTTGGACACTGATCAAGATCGAATATCTACTCAGTTCAAGACCAAAGCTATGTTTTCCACTCGAGTCTGTATTTCTTTATGCAATATAATTTTTACTTTTATTGAGTCTAGGAATACATTGTACACCGAGTCGTACTGGCAAATAGCCTATCCAAAATCGTTTTTAAAAATGGCCTATATTTCTGAAAAACATCCTTTATTTACAAAAGCTTCTAAAGGATTTCAAAAAGCCCAAAAATCACTTTTGAAAAACCCTGACCAACCCTGACAGAACTCGGTCCGAGTTCGGCCAGAGTTCGGTTAGTGACCGTTTGATTTTTGAATGTTTGAAAAACTTGGTCTCCTTTCAGTTGCGGATTGTTACATAGAGTTCTGTCCGAATTCTGCCAGAATTTTGCCAGAGTTCTGCCTTTGAAAAAACTATAAATAGAGAAAAATTCTGATAATTTAAAATCACTCATTCACTTTCATCTCTTCTCTTCTAAACTTGCATTTCTTTCCAAAGAAATCTAAAAAGCTTTCGTTTTCAAATCCCAAGCCAGTTACAATTCTCTAATCAATTTGCCGATACGGTGCGATCTAGAAGATTTCAGAGAAATTGTAATTAGAGGCTTGATTGAAGAAAGACTTTTCAAAATTGAAGTTGGTCGAGTTCTTCGTATCAAAGCTCGCGTCTGTAGAAGTTACAAGTACTTCGTATGAAAACTTGCAGGATTTTCTAATAGTGGATTCAACTGGAAGCTAGAGTTCTTCCGACTGGACTAGTCCCCACAAGAGGAAAACCATCATACATCGTGTATTTGCATTCTGATCTCATTTCTTTTACAGTTATTGTTTTATGATTATTGATTTAATTCTGTGATCTTACTGCTAACAAGTTTTTAATTAGCAATATTCTGCTGCCTACTCTATTCACCCCCATCTAGAGTATTTTACTTTACGACTTCGTTCCTACAATTGGTATCAGAGCGGGTTATACAAGTAAAGCAAGGTAAAATTGTAGTTATATTCAATTATTCTTAATTGCTATATAAATCACAGTATAACACATGTCAACTGTGAAATTCACAAGTGAAGGCCAAGCCACAAACTGATATATACTGTTTGACGGCACAAACTATACTTATTGAGAAATACGGATGAGTTTCTTCTTAAAATCTCTTGATTTTGACTTATGGTCTATAGTTATTGACGGCTACAAAAAGCCTCCTCGTATTACTGTTGAGGGAGTTTTAGTTGATAAACCTCATGATAAATATACTGAGGATGACAAAAAAAAGGCCAGTCTTGACGCACGTGCTATTAACACTTTATTTTGTGCTTTAGATAGAACTGAGTTTAACAGAGTGTCGACTTGCACAACATTGAATGAAGTATGGAAACTTTTCGAAGTAGCCTACGAAGGAACAACGCAAGTCAAGGAATCAAATATCAGCATACTTACTCAAGAGTACGAGGCGTTCAAGATGAAGCCAAATGAATCCGTCACTCAGATGTTTACGAGATTCCTGGATATTATAAATCCTTTGTCTTCATTAGGTAAGGAATACAGTAACCATGAGAAGATTCGCAAACTTCTACGAGCTCTCACGAAGAACTGGACTCCAAAGGCTACAGCAATCATTGAAGGAAACGACCTCTCAATAATGTCTCTAGAAACACTCATGGGTAAGCTACTCACTCACGAGTTGGAACTTCAAGACTTTGAAGATGCTACATCAAAGGAGAAGTCAGAGAAGTTGATCGCTTTCAAGGCTCAACATAGAAGAACTGTCGAAGATAATTCTGACGACAGCGACTCTGACTCTGAAGATCAAGCTCTTCTGGTAAGAAAATTCAAGAAGTTCATGAGATTCAATAGAAGAACAAAAGACAGCAACAGCAACAACGAGGAAGATCCTATTTGCTACGGATGTAAGAAGAAAGGACATATGAAGAAAGATTGTCCAACAACATCATTATCAACAAGAAAAAGCATCAAATATGACAAAGGCCTGAAGAGATCTACATCAAGGAAGTACGCAAATACAAGCATATGGCATGAGAGCGAAGCCAGCGACTCAGAAGACGAAAAATTGGATGACATTGCAAATGTATGCTTGATGGCTTGCGATCAGGTAACCACTAATCCTCTGTTTGATCCTTATGATGATTTTACCTTTGAGCAACTAGGAGAGGCTTTCAGTGACCTGTTAAATGACTACAGGAAACTGCATAGTAAATATGAAACCTCTAAGAAGGTACTTAAATAGTACAAAGGTGAGATAGGAAGACTTACCGACCAACTTGCTGATGTTAGAAATAATGTTTCCTCTATTGAGTCTGGTGAGCTTTCTTCTATTAAGCTGTTGTTACACGAGACTACCAAGTTATCCGAAGAAAAAGACCAAACTATCATCCAGCTAAGAAAGACCTATCTAAGGAGAAAAAGAGTCTCCAGTGTGCACAAGTCAAAATGGAAACACTTACATCTGACTATACTAGATTATATGACACCTCCAAAAAGTTGGAAATTAGTTTAGGAAAATGGCCTGAAGTTGCTGCTTCCTATTCTAACACGTGTCAATTACCGAATCATCGGAACACACCCAAACCAAACACTGTCAGACCAAACCATACCAAACTACTGCCCAAGAAGACTAATAGTCATGCATTTTTCTATACTAGAAAACCAAAACCTACCAATCATGCACCCCATACAATTTTCAACACTCAACATACAAAATGTCATTATTGTGGCCTCATTGGTTATATATCCTCTGCATGCAGAATCAGAAAGTTAGTAGATTTAAATGTTTATGCATGGATACCAAAGATTAACATGTCAGGACCCTAAAAGAAATGGGTACCAAGAGTTTCATCTGTAAACTGTTTTGTTGGTGGGACGCCCTTCACATGCTAGAAGCAAATGGATCCTCGATAGTGGTTGCTCATGGCACATGGCTGATGATGCATCATTATTCGCAATACTGTCGAAGAAGAATAAAGAATGATACGTCTCCTTCGGTAATAATTTGAGAGGGTACATAATCGGTATCGGTGACATTGGTAAGGCTCCCTACCTTGTGATTAAATATGTTTGTCTAGTTACCGAGTTAAAATATAATCTGCTCAACATAAGCCATTTAGCTGATCATGATTATGGAATTAACTTCGTCAAAGACAAACGTACTATAGTTGATAGCTCAACTGGCAGTACTATCTTTAAAGGTATCAGGGAAGACAACATCTATGTTTTCTATCTGTTAGAAGATGCTAACAAAGTAGGTAGATGCTTGATGGCTAAGAGCATTGAGAGTCAACTATGACATATGAGACTTGGTCATACAAACATGGACAAAATGTCAAAACAATCCACAAAGAAGTTGGTACGCGGCTTACTGGACATATCTTTCAAGAAGGATACAGTATGTAGCTAATGTGAAAAGAACAAAGCTACCCGATCCGTCTTTAAGTCTAAGAACTTTGTAAGTACCACTAGACCTCTACAATTATTACATATGGATTTATTTGGACCTAGTAGAATTGTTAGTCTAGGTGGTAAGTTATATGCATTTATCATTGTATATGATTTCTCTAGATACACGTGGGTATATTTTCTTGCACACAAGAACGATGCTTTGTCAGAATTCGTCACCTTTTGTAAGAAAGTACAAAATGAAAAATGTTTCATGATTACTCGCATTCGTAGTGATCATGGCGGCAAATTTGAGAATGCAGAGTTCAAGCAATTCTGTGACACATACGGTTATTTGCATGAGTTTTCCTGCCCTAGGACTCCACAAAAAATGGAATTGTGGAACGTAAGAACAGGATTCTATCTGAAATGGCTAGAGTAATATTGAACCAGTTTAGTCTACCTATGTACTTTTGGGCTGAAGCTGTCAATACAGCGTGCTATATTCTTAATAAGGTTCTGATTCGACCTATATCGAAGAAGACTCCCTATGAGTTATAGTTTGATAGAACACCCATTGTTTTATATTTCAAGATATTTGGTTGTAAATGCATTATTCTTAATACTAAAGACAACCTGAGTAAATTTGATAAAAAGGCCGATGAAGGTATCTTTTTAGGTTATGCGGCAAAGAGCAAAGGGTACAGAGTCTTCAATAAGAGAATCATGATCATCGAAGAATCAATTAATGTCAAGTTTGATAAACTAAATCAACATTCAGTCGATGACGATAATGAAGACGTAAGTACACAAAGTACAGCTACTGCAAAACCTTCACACAAAGATATATAACCTTCACACCAAGTACCAGCTGAGTCTTCAAGCAAATCACATACAGAACTAGAAGTCGGAACCAGCAATCCTTAGGATATGCCAAAAGAGATGAGATTCTTGGCAGATCATCCAAAGAACTTGGTAATTGGTGAGATTACCAAGGGTGTAAGTACTCGTTCCTTTAATAAAGATATAGCTTCCTGTATTGCTTTTATCTCACAGCTTGAACCCAAAAACATTGAAGAAGCATATAGTGATAATTTTTGGTTAGATGCTATGTAAGAGGAATTAAACTAATTCGAACGGAATCAAGTTTAGGAACTTGTTTCCAAGCCCATTGATCATCCGGTCATTGGCACCCGTTGGGTATTCCGAAATAAACTGAACGAGAATGGTTTAGTGACTCGTAATAAGGCTCGACTCGTAGCTTAAGAATGCAATCAAGAAGAAGGTATCGACTATGATGAGACTTATGCCCCAGTTGTGAGATTAGAATCCAGACGCATGTTATGTGCATTTGCATATTTTTATAATTTCAAATTATTTGAAATGGATGTTAAAAGCGTATTTTTAAATAGTTTTGTAAAAGAAGAAGTTTATGTAGCTCAACCTCCAGGTTTTACTGATTTCAAAAATCCTGATTATGTTTTCAAGTTGAAGAAAGCCTTATACTGTTTGAAATAAGCCCCTCGTGCTTGGTACGATCGTCTAAGCTCTTTTTTACTTGACAACGGTTTTTCAAAGGAAAAGGTTGACACTACACTGTTTATAAAATCTTTGAATAGCAATCTTCTTTTGATTTAAATCTATGTAGATGATATATTTTTGGATCCACTGATAAATCGCTTTGTCAAGAATTTTTAAAGTGTATGCAGAATGAGTTTGAGATGAGCATGATCGGAGAGCTGAAATTTTTTCTCGAACTGGAAATCAAATAAACCAGCAATGGAACGTTTATAAATCAAGCAAAGTACACAAAAGATTTATTAAAGAAGTTCGACCAGGAAGTAGTCAAACCACTTAGCACTCCAATGGAGACTTCAACCAAGCTTGATATTGATGAACAAGGTAAACCCGTCGACATACGTAAGTATCAAGGTATGATCGGTAGCTTACTGTTCTTAACTGCTAGTCGACCTGATATTATGTTTAGTGTTTGCTTGTGTGTACATTTTCAAGCAAATTCTAAGAAATTACATCTGTACGCAGTTAAACGTATCTTCTGTCGGCTTATGGTATCCTAAAACCATGCCATTTGACCTAACCGGTTATTCTGATATTGATTTTACTGGATGCAAAGTAGATAGAAAAAGTACCAACGGCATATGTTATTTCCTGGGAAAAGCCCTAGTCTCTTGGTTTAGCAAGAAACAAAATTCTGTCGCATTATCAACAACTGAGGATGAGTATATCGCCGCAGGATGTTGTTGTGCCCAAATTTTGCGGATGAAGCAAACTTTAGAAGACTTTGGATTGCATTTAACACACATATCCATTTTCTGTGATAACACTAGTTCTATTAATTTGACTAAGAATCCTGTATGTCATTCTCGTACTAAGCATATCGAGATTCGACATCATTTTCTTAGAGATCATCAACAAAATAGAGATATAGACCTTGTATACATAGACACACAGAATTAATTGGCTGACATTTTCATAACACCTCTAGCGGAAGATCGTTTCAATTATTTACATCGAGAATTAAGAATGTTAGATGTCAATAATATTAATTAATTTATTTTATTAATTAATTTTTTTATACTCAATAACTATTTTCGAGACAAGCCTACAGATCTGTCTATCACCACGACTACGGTCGAAGCGAAGCGGTACTTAGTTGTTCTCCGGTAAACTCCCGTTAGCTGGGACAATACTCCGTTAGCTGGGACAATACTCCTACAGCTAATCTGAAACAGACGTTGAGTAACAAAAGTTAATTTATAAAATAATATTAATTATATTATTTGAAGTTTAAAATTACTAAACTTTGAATTAAATATTTGAAATGAGTTGATGAAAAGGATGTGGCCCATAAGTTTTTTTTAAAACTCAGGAGAACCCTAGGAAAATTTGGCCCGAGTTCGGTCTGAATTCGGCCCGAGTTCTGTTGGTGTTATATACTTTTTAGTCAGAACCCGAGGCCCCTTCCTCTTCATCTCTTCCAAACTTCATCAAAATAGCAGCAACAGCCGCCCGAAGTCCTCCAAAACCATAGTTCTTCTCCACTTTGTTGCTTCCAATCTACGTGGATAAATCAATCCAAACTTTGGATTCGTGCGGAGAATTCATCCCTCTACAACATACTTGAATTTCAGAAGGTATAACTCCTTCTTCCCTCCACTTTCAATTTTGTAGGATTACCTAGTTTTGGGAAATAATGCCTAAGGGATTCAATCCTTCCAAGAGGAAGAAGACTAATGCCAGTGAAGAGGCATCATCTTCAGATCCGAATACAGATTCCCTCTTTTCTCCGGTCCAATCGGATGACGGCGTGTCGGATGAGTTTTACTTCAAAACTCATGACCAAGCTTTGCTATGGTATGCTAACTTTGCCATACGTACAATATGCACAGGCGCTCCGATCAAATGGACTGTATTTCCAGATCATCGTCCTTTGTTTCAGGCATTAGGGTTACACCGTCTCACTGCCCAACAATTCCCTATAGCTACTAATGCCCTTCGACTATTTTACTGTAACTTCGTGTTAGATACTTTTACCACAAGAACTCGTGTTGGCAGGATCGATATCGAGTTCGATGATGTGTTGCTAGAGAAAATCCTTGGTATTCCAAACGAAGGTGCCCCGCTTGATGTATAACGCCCCAGTCCCAAATACTTGAGACTAGATACGTATCATGCCAGCTGTATATATACGAGGAAATATACGACTCGTATATATACATAAGCTGTAAATGTAAAAAGCCAAGACACTAAATCTCATCCACAAAGATAAATAATAATATAAAAGCAACTTTGAGTTTGTCATGTACACCATAGTTGGGCGGAGACAAAGTCCACTACCAACCAAATTAAATATAGAAAAATATACAAGAAAAGAATTTAGCAAGCGAGAGCAAGTGACGAATCCAAGAGTAATCATCACGACGGAATAGAGCGCAAGTCATGGCCTTAGCTAGAGCACCTGCAAGAAATCACGAAAACACACACCTGGGGAAAAACCAGGTCCTCAGAGGGACGTAACAAGACACATAATATCATGCCATAAACTGAATAGTAAGAGCTCAATAGAAAATATACATGCGTAAAGGTTTCTAACCATTCTATGTGATATATACTTTGAGAAGATAACGTTCTACGCAGGAGCTTAGGTGTTTAGCATAGATGGAGAGAGAGTGGTAGTAGGTAGCGCTCATAAGAGACACTATCGACCATGGGCAGAATGTAGCTCTCATACGAGAACTATCGGCCCCGGGGCAGTAAGTAGCGCTCATCCGAGACACTGTCGGCCCAAATCTATGTGTGTACTGAACATGTAGCCCCTACGCTAATAACTGTCTCCCCCTTCCCATGATACTATACATGTGTCGACTCCACGATACTGTTTAATCCTTAATAACTGCCAAGTCTTCTACATAATCTATTAATAGTTATACCCTAATGCACGGCCTGTACGCACCAATGATCGGTCAGCACGCAAGTTTGCATCTATATGCAACTCACAACTCACACACAATCCGTGGCACATCGTGACAGTTTATGAGATGCACTAAACACACGGTGGTCCCTTAACTCTAAGCCAATTGCATAAAATATAATAATTTGCATATATATATAGTTTTAAAAGAACAACATAAAAAAAATACATGTATGATATTGAGCAAGAAATTAAACAGTAAAGGCAAGGTATCTTGCCTGGTGGGTCGTCTGATGTGGTGCGGTGTTCTGTCATGTCTCAATAGTCCAATAGCCACGATCGAAACGTAGGGTCCGAATCCGCAAGAAAATAGGAAAGCATGATTTAGTCATGATTAATGGTGGTAATCGAGAAGAATTTGTGAATATAGATACATCTACTAATTTTAGAAAAATATTTTTATCATACTATTACGTAAATACTTGAAAATACTGTATATATATAATATGGAAGAATACATTTTTATTAATCAATTAAGCCCTTAGACAATAGTAGAAAATTTTAAAATCGTTTTTAGGCAAGAAGCTCCAAGTTTGTAAAAATAAACTTTTTTTTTAGATAAAACTGTATAAAAGTATTTAAGTAATCGTTCGGAAATATTAAGAAGTCATTTAGGCCAAGAAATATAACTTTATCGAATATATAATTTATTTTGATAATTACGAAAATCAAAAGAAATATTTCGGTGCTGAAACTAGATTTTTGTCACGATAACTTTTGCTCAAGCTATATTTGAAAACACCCTATCAGAATATAATTTGAAAACAACATACGTAAAACTCTAGTGTTATTATTTTTGGAAAATATTATCTATCCCTAACTTTTGAGTAACAAAATAGACAATAACTATTTAAGTAACGAAAATAGTATTAATACTTACAGTAGCATTCTTAACAAAATGTAGAAAATAATCAATTAAATATTTAACTCAAATTTACCTATAACATTATCAGCAACAATAATAATACTACTACTAATAATAATACTAATAATATAAACTATAATAATGATAATAATAATAATAATGATAATAATATAATAATAATAATAATAATAATAATAATAATAATAATAATAATAATAATAAGAATAGCAACAGTTCAGTTCCTGAAAAAAAAGGAAAGATGAAAAGGGGTGGAGAGAGAGAATGAGAAAGGGCCGACCTGGAGAGAAAAGGGGAACGCGGTGAGAGTTTTACCGGAGTGTTGTCGGCGGCCGGCGTCTGCTGCCACAACGGGGAAGCAGTGGCCGTAGTGCTGCGGGACGAGGGAAGAGGGGTTCTCGCCTGAGACGGCACAGTCCACGCGCCGGCGACGGATCGAGGTGGGGTTTCACGTCGGCGGTGGCGGAGACGCAGTCGGCGCCGAGTTTTGGGGGCGCGCCTATCTCGGAGGCGGTTACGGGCTCTGGTGGGAGGAGGCAGAGCGACGACGGCGCTGTGGTCTCGAGCGACGGGCGGAAGTGGTAGCTCCGGCGGTCAGTCGGAGAGGAAGTGAGCAGCGGCGGAGAGACGGCGGAGAGTTCTCGGTGGGCGCTCAGGCACGATGCTGGCCGGTGGTGCTCAAGACCGGAGCGGCGCACGGCCTGGTCCGCGGTCGGCTACGCGTGGAGGCGACGACCAGGTGTCCTGGCGGTGGGAGCGGCCAAGTGCGCTCGACATGGCGAGGAGGGTGAAGGCGGACAGCGCGCGGAGAGGCGGTAGCGCGATGGATCGGCCCTCGCCGGAGATTGCGAAGTGAGGAAGCTCGCCCGGTGTGGCTCGACCGACGGAGCACGGGCGGCTGGCGTCGGGAGCTGGCGGCCAGGTGAGGGTTCTCACCTCTCCTTGCTCTTTGTTATGGATTTTAGGGACGGTGTCGGCAGTTTTGGGAAATTGGTGGTAGCGACGGTGTGTCGTCCTGTCGATGATGGTGGTTTACTGGTCGTGGCGGGGACGGCGTTTGGGTGAGGTGGTGGTGATGGTGAATTTCTGAGGCGCGGCCGCTGGCTGGGTTGCCGGAGACCCGCGGGTTGGCGGTGGCGGCTATAGGCGGGGGTATTGTAGATGGAGAGAGTGGTTGGTGCTACGCCGGTGGTGGCAGGGTGGTGATGGTGGTGTTGGCTGCCGTGGTGGCGGTTTGGTCGAAAGGAAGCAGGGATGGTGATATTGGTGTGGTCGACGGGGATGGGATAGGGTGTTGACGGTGGTTGAGGTAGTGTTGTAACGGATACGTGTCCTGCGAGACACAGAACGGGTCGGTGTTTGGGGTTGTCGGACACGGAGGAGATAATTGTATTTGTACTAATATGAATATAGTGGATGGGACGGGGACACGGACACGATGCACGTGTTGGGTTGGAAATTATTTGTGGAGTAATTATGGAGGAGTACCTGCCTATTTATAGGATGTGGGAATTCCCATTAGGATAAAGACTAGGAATATTTAAAAACTAGTAGATAAATATTATTTGACTCAAATCAATTTAAACTAAGCCTTTATAAATCAAATATAATTTAAATCCAAATTTAAATCCAACTCAATTAATTCTAGAAAATTTCAAATCCAAAATAGATGATTCCAATCTTTAAATTAAACTTATTTAAATTAAATAAAATCTAATCCAAATTTAAATTACCACAATAAATTCAACATACCTTTTCTAAAAATAATAATAAATAAAATTTCGAAAATCCAAACAATTATTCAATTAAATTACTTGTTAACGTAAATAAATACAATTAGCCTTCGAAAAATAAAAATATACGCAAATTAAGTTTTCACGTACTTCGCATATGATAGAACATTATAAAAATAAAAAGGAGGATATCATTTCTTAAGTTAAAATAAAGTAAGAACTTTTTTATAAAATTAATAAATTATTTTTGAAACTTCGATGCGACGTTTTTCACAAATTTTAAGTAATTAAAAGTAATTACTATATATTATTTTGAAACTATAAAATATAAAGAAACTATTTTTCTAAAAATATGTACGCTCGCCCATATTCACATTCGTCGAGCAATTACGAAATACGTCTTTTGTGCACCACGTACAATACGACAATGCGACGTACAATACAAAATTTTTAAATCAGTACCAAAATCGATAAAAATATAGTAGAAATTTAGGGGCTTTACATCCTAACCAACTTAAAAGAATTTCGTCCTCGAAATTAAGAATTTGCAGGGGGTGAGAAGACATAAGGGGGTATCGGTGGGAAACAATCAATTATAAGGTTCCACAAAATCATGTCGCAAGAAGTTGCGATTTAGATCATAGAAAAATAATACAATTATGGTCGTGGGTAGTGAATGAGGGTCATAGTAGGGCCGAGAAGAAGGACGAGTAGTTTAGGACGAAGGTATAGCAACTTTGAGTGGTAATGGTCCTATTCGATAGGGAGGCTAGAGGAAGTTCTAGTATACCGCCTTCGTTATTCTAAAATGGGTGAAGGCAAAAACAATAGAGAGTTTAAAAGACGATATTATCGAATACGAAAACGTGGTTCAAAGACGACCGAATAATTTCAAAAGAATTTTTAAGGCAGTCGTAGATGAAATTCTAAGGAGAAAGTTCAACTACATCCATCCATGTAGATTGATATATGAAAAAGGCAAACCAAAGTGCATTTGGTTGATCAGACCATCATGCACCGGTTCTGATTAAACAATGTATTAGTGGGCACCCACTTTAAACATATGTCATGATTAAGCTTGATAAAGAATAAGCTTGCAAAACTAAGCTATTTTTAGCATCATAGGTAGGTAAAATAATAAATAAAGGGGCAATGATGAAAGAAATCAAATAGTCAAAGATCTTATAAAATTTAAGTTCCGTCCGAAATTTGGGCCTAAGCAGTCGGCTTGGTTGACTAGATAAGTTAGGGTCTACTGAATTCTATGGTCCAAGTGAACCTATCAATGTGGTCCACAATGTTGGTTGGGTCGGGAGGTATTCTACCCAACTTACAAGAATTAACTAATGGTGTGATAGGTCCAGCAATCATGATAAAATATAAGGTTAAGTATGTAAGGACTTAAGTAGAACAAAATCATATATCGGGTCGAAAGAATTGAGTCGAGGTCGAGTCTCATCTATAGTTAGAAAGTATATTGGTTTCATGGTAAAGGTTATAGTTTAGTCTCTTATGATCCAAAGTCATATCATGAAAATAGAATACAAGGAGAAGTATTTTAGTGGCACGTGATACACCTACATGAAGGTGGGTTCGTCTAGGTCTTGCATATGGGATTTGTTGGATGGAAAAGTCTAGTGTTGTGCTCCAAATATCCAAGTCACGATAAAAGACACATAAAAGAATTTAAATAGAAAGTGGGAGTTCATGATATAATAATTAACGCACGAAATAATTGACAAGCTAAAAGCATGAAATAAAGATAATTCAGATTCTAGTAGATCAAGGTAAAATAAGTTAGGGATACAGTTTCTAAAGATGTGATAGCCACTTAAATGGAGTATGAGAAAGTCACGATAAAATCTAGGTTTGAGGAATGTTGAGTGTGTCAAGATTGAGATATCTTCACATAGTTTGGCAGATGACTTAACTATACTCGAGTACATACAACTATCATGGCAATTAATGAGGAATACTTGTATCTCATTAGGGTGACTTGCTTGCTTCTTGGTCCTCTACCAATATGATCAAATTTCAAATTTCAAGTTCCCCGAAGTTTCTCGACAAAATTTTCAAGATACTCCGCCACAATTATCCATTATCTTAGACTGTCAAATTTAATTTAAAATCTCTAATCAATCTCGAAATAGTCCTTGTATATCTCAAAATGAACATACTTTTTATCAAAATTTAAATATCCATAATAAAGGCTTTAAACTCGAAATTTAAATAACTCTATAAATCATAGATCATAGGACAAAATTTAAATTTTGAATTTTTCCTTCAAAGTCGATATCTTCCAAAAATTTTAAACATTTTTTTTTTTCGTGATCTCTTCGAAAATTAATACACTTATAAATCGTACGCGCAATTTAAAACCTCAAGTTCTTTCCCTTCTAAACTTTCGTCTCTCTAGTCATCTATAAAATCATAATTTAAACTCTTTAAATAATCTCGAGATATCCAAACTTAAAGTTAACCATAAATCAAGTGTCACAATATAAAAACACAAGATAATTCTCAAATTGATTTCATATCCCTAATAAATCATAACTATTTCACAATTTAAAAATTCATAAAAATTTTGTTTTCTCGATTTAGCTATCCTCTTGTGTATACCACCTTGTAAATTTAAACTATCTTTTGATGGCGGTAATATGCTACTACCCAACTTGGAATAAACTAATCCTTAAAAAGTCATACTTTTAGGAAAAATGTCTTTATAACTCAAATAAGACCTCAATGTATACTAATTGTCATTGTAATCTTCCTAGCCATGTGTTTGACCTATGAGCATGTACTAGTGTAGTCATCTTACTAAGCACAAACTAAGAATTTACGGTAGAATGTGTCAAGCAAGATGCAAATCAAGGAGGTCGAACGAGAGTTCTGAATTTGAAGTCAAGAAAGGATGTCAAGTAGGTGGATGAGATTCTAGACTCTAATCCTATATTGCAGGCCCGTTCGGTACAGTCATATAACCAAAATGGCAACTAGACTTGCATGGGCCACCACAAAAACATGTAACGCCCCAGTCCCAAATACTTGAGACTAGATACGTATCATGCCAGCTGTATACATACGAGGAAATATACGACTCATATATATACATAAGCTATAAATATAGAAATCCAAGACACTAAATCTCATCCACAAAGATAAATAATAATATAAAAGCAACTTTGCGTTTGTCATGTACACCATAGTTGGGCGGAGACAAAGTCCACTACCAACCAAATTAAATATGGAAAAATATACAAGGAAAGAATTTAGCAAGCGAGAGCAAGTGACGAATCCAAGAGTAATCATCACGACGGAATAGAGCGCAATTCATGGCCTTAGCTAGAGCACCTGCAAGAAATCACGAAAACACACACCTAGGAAAAAACCAAGTCCTCAGAGGGACGTAACAAGACACATAATATCATGCCATAAACTGAATAGTAAAAGGATCAATAGAAAATATACATGCGTAAAGGTTCCTAACCATTCTATGTGATATATACTTTGAGAAGACAACGTTCTACGCAGGAGCTTAGGTGTTCAGCATAGATAGAGAGAGAGTGGTAGTAGGTGTTTGCAAAAACAAAAGTTGATCTTTATTTCAACAAACTTTGTAAGAAGATTATAAGAATTCTGGGAAAGTACAACTATAGGAATCCGATCTGAATGACGATCGCTTTATCCCTTGGACGATGTGAACTTTGAAGATGATAGCCTCTGAAGATTGCAGCAGCACTTTGGCAAGAACTTCTGATCTCTGGTGATGATTTCTGATATATATGTGTATATCTGATAATAAAGGCTTGAAACTCTATTTATAGAGTTCTGGAAATAACTAACTTTTAGTTATTCTTACTTGCGCAGGATGGAGTGCGCAAACTTTAGCTTGCGCTGGGATGAACTGCACAGGCAGTCACTCGATCGTGGACCACCTGTATGTGACGCGTGGTATTGTTTGATTGAAATGCGCTTGATTGTATACAGACGGTTGCCACATGGTGAGTAATTGATGGCATGAAGGCCACGTGTTCATTTTGCCAGTTGTCTTGATGGAGTGTGCCACCTGAATTGTACTGGCTTCAAATTGTGCTGGATGTACAGTTGTCCTCGAGCGCTGTACTGTACGATAAACGAACAGTTTCCTCGTTCTCCGTGCTGTCAGTTGTCAGAAGATCTGATTCTCTGTCAGGTAATGATGACGAGGCCACGTCAGCCTGCGCACTTGGATGAGTGTGCAGTTCAGCCTGCACAATCGAGATGGTACGCAATCTGACTCCTGCGTAGTTCACTTGAAGGATGCATAACTTGATTTTCATGACTTCTTTGATGGGTACAACTTGATTTTTAGGACCTACAAGAACCCCTTCAAAGTTTGAAAATAGTCAAAGCTTCGAAATACTTTGAATTTTGATTTTAAAATCAAGTTGCGCAAGTAATGACTTGTCTGCATAATTGGAGGAGTTAGCTTCCATTTTTTCGGCGCAATCTGAGGGGACCGTTGCTCTCAAAAAACTATAAATAGTTCTCTTTGTTCTTTTTGTTATTCTTTACTTGTTTTCACTTTGCTTAAGAGAGAGAAAAAATTCCCGAGCCTACTCCGACTTCCTTCCTTCTTCTCCGTCGACTTCAGATGGCTCCGAAGCGTTCCGTCGCCGACAAGGGCAAGGCCCCTGTCGAGTCTTCAACTCATGCTGCGTCGCGTATATCACGATATGAAGTTGGTCACCCAACTTTGCAAGGTAGTGACTCGATGGAAAACCCTTTTTAGGGTTCTTCGACATGATTTGAACCTTCAAACCTATCTCTTTTTAGAGATTTGGTTAAACTGCGTCGCCCTGTTTAGGTGTGAGCACCCTAAATTTTGGGCTAATTTTTTTTATTTTATTTTATTTTATTTTCTGATTGATTGGTTTGATAAATAATTTATTCTGTATTTTTCCTTTAGTGTACTTTCCCATGCCTTTGATATTTGGAGTGTCAGGGATGTTCAACTCTGGAAATCTTTTTCACGAGTTTTGGAGTGGACAGGATTACCTTCATGATGGTATATAGTGTCCTATCCAAACTTGTTCTCTTGTGCTCTTTTTGCTTCGCAGAACTTCGGGTCGATTTAGACCATTTGATTATTATTTATTTTTCCCACTCTTTTCTTTGATCATTTTTAGCACGTTATCGTGACTTTTAATTTGGGAGCGCAAGACCAGTCAATTTCTTGAAACCAACTTCTCATACTTGATCTACTCGAGACGCTCGTCACCCATGACCTTCGTGTCCCACTCAGACACGTTATTTTGTGCTCTATTTGATTCGCACAACTTTTCCGACACGTGACCCGATTTTATTTCACTCTACGGCGTCACATTCATCTTCCAACTTGATTTGTGGGTCCCCTGTCGACCAAAACATGTCTGCCCCAATTATGGACATGTCCCACATTGAGCCTACTATCCGTCCGCCACTTGTGTTCCATTTATTGGAATTTCCATGTGCTACTTATTCACCCATGATCATCGATTCCTAATTTTAATTTGATTTTTGCACGATGTCTAGTTTTGACCCAATCCGGCTCCACCAAGTCCAGTCCAGCTTCGTGCTATCCTCCATCGTAGCACCCTCATATTTTCTTGCCTAAAAATATTAATTATTCTTTCTACCTATTTTTAAATATTTATTGGAATTTTTTTTGAATTAAATCCTATAGGAATAACCTAATTCTTCCTATTTAAATTGTAGCCCTTGGATTCTCCAAACTAAATCTCATCCACCCATTCCTTCACTTTCACACTAGCAGCCAACAATAGTAGGCCGGCCCTAATTTAAATCTGGGACAACTCTTCTCTCTCTTTTCCTCTCTCTCACCTTTATTACACAACACTACTTTTTCTCTCTCTCTAAATTATTCTACAAACAACAACTTCAAATAACCAACAACAGCAACAAAGCTTCTCCCACAGCGGACACTTTCCCCCTCCATTCCTAGCCGAGCTTGGCTCTTGTGACCACCCCCTGGCCGTGGCCTGGCCGTCGGTCGCCGTCGGCCGACCTCCACCCGAGCACAACCATCCTTTCCTCCTCCATCATCTTCCACCCAACCACCTAACCCGAGCCACCTCCTCCGCCAATACCACCACAGCCACCTTGCCCGCACAGTTGCGCGCCACCCCACCGCCCTCGCCACCGCAGTGGCCGTGCCGCCCCGCGCGTGCGGTCGACGACAGCAAGCGCAGCACAGCGCACCCTTGCCGCGCGCGCACGAGCGCGTGTAGCGCCTCCGCCGGCAACGTGGTCGCGGTGGCCGTACCCCTATGGACTGGACGAACTCTGACGACCCTCCCTGGGTCCGCCTCTCCTCCTCCAGCGCGATGTATAGACGATTCGTGCATTTTGC
Source organism: Iris pallida (assembly GCA_029216955.1). Classification (NCBI taxonomy): domain Eukaryota; kingdom Viridiplantae; phylum Streptophyta; class Magnoliopsida; order Asparagales; family Iridaceae; genus Iris; species Iris pallida. The sequence goes on from JANAVB010039620.1 coordinate 6,577,186, forward strand.
ACGACGTCCCGTCGTGACGCGCGCGGGATCGAGTTCGTTTTGGCGCTCCGTCGTAGCAACTTCGCGTGCGATTTCCTGGAGATCCGACCGTTGGATCAGTGATTTATTTGCTCCGTCGCAATCTCGGTATATCCACCTTCATCCCTATCAATTTTCGTCCGTTAATTTTATCGTTTGATACATCAAAACCGGCCACGAAGTTGACCGTTTAAATTGTATTAAATTTGGACAGTTTCGCGGGGCCAACTTCGTCAGCTTGTATCTCCTCCACCGCAGCTCCGTTTGGCATGCTACTAGTTCCGATGCGAAGCTAGTATAATCCTCATGCTATCCCTCCAGTTTCGTTTCATTGTGAGCTTGTTTGATTGGTTGAATTCGACGCCAAAGTTGGTCGTCCGAATTCGTAATTTCCAACTTGTAAAATTCCATTTTTGAACACGGGACTCCAAATTTCATTTCTGACACCACCATTAGACTTGTGGCATCATTCTGGCATGTTTTCATATAAAATTTGTTAGATTTGGAGAACGTGGGCCCGGGCACGCATTTTAGTGCAAAGCGGGTCCCACTTTCTGGGTTAACAGAACTTTTTGACGTCGGCTCATTGGAATCCAATTCCGGATATACCATTGAGTTCGTATCGTCATTCTGGACTCGTTGACATATAATTTGCAAGGTTTTGGTGGACATTGGATCCGACACGTATTTCGGTGCAAGTCGGATACCAATATCCGGGTCAACGGGTCATTTTGAGATCGGCTCATCGGAATCCAATTTCGGAGATACCGTTGAGTTCGTATCATCATTCTGGACTCGTTGACAGGTAGTTTGCTGAGTTTTGAGAACTTTGGCTCCGGCACGCATTTCCGTGCAAACCGGAATTCCAAGTTCTGGTCAACTGGCCAAATTGAGATCGGGTCAACGGAATCCAATTCTGGAGATACCGTTGGGTTCGTATCAATATTCTGGTTTCGTGGACATATAATTTGTTATATTTTATAGACTTATTTTCTTACACATTTTTCGGTGCAAACCGGCTCCGACACGGACACCGTTTTGACCCAAAATTACCTTTTTGCCCTTGTGTCCAAATTGGACCGTTGGACAGGCTATCCTAGCTAATTTGACCATTCTGGACATGTTGGCGATGTTTATTTCATCGTCCGACAATGTTTGTTGATAATTTTTCTGAGTTTAACTTTTTTATAATTAATTAATAATTAATTCATATAATGTTCGTATTTCGGGATTAGTACAACGAAACTGAGATCAGCCAATTCCAGTGATCTCATATCGCTGAAATTGATAAGTTGGACACGTGGATCACTATAATAAGATTATCAACCATACCGATAATCTTCTTATCTCGATTTACGTGTCGTAAGTTTCGACGTACAAATAACGAAGTACACTTTATATTAGACTAGAATTGACCCTGTTTGACCAGAGTCGACCAGTTGACCCAAAGTCAACTGTAAGTCAACACTTGACCTAGTTTGACTAGATTATTGACCGGAGTCGACCTAGAGTTGTTTTGACTTAGAAGAACCTAGGATAAAATAGATTGTTTGTGGATTCATTTATTTTCAACTTGAACACCTTGTAACCTGTGTTGCTTTAAATAGGACTCTGTGGCTTCAGTGGGACCCCCCTATACTTATCAGCTGTTCAGGTTATCGAGGCGAGTACATTCTCTGATCATTTCATATCCTGCTTAGAATTATTTCCTGCAGTAGATTACTTTACTTGTACTGTCACGTTGGTCACACGGATTGGTACTATATGGATCCCTTCTTGAGATGTTATCCTTAGAGAGCATCGGGTACTACATGTTCTGTGCGTTTCACTTACATGGCGTATCATATGCTTCATTGGTTCTTTGATCACTTACGACATATACTCTTATGATCGTAGAGTCTTCCTAGAATCCTTATCCTATTTATGGGACTACTATGTATCACCTTCGGGGTCTATTACCTTCGGGGTCTATCACCTTCGGGGTCTATCACCTTCGGGGTCTATCACCTTTGGGGTCTTATCACCTTCGGGGTCTACTACCCTTCGGGGACTGTTACATAGCATCATATAACATAACCTGGCTGGATCCTTGTTTATTGATTGGGGGTACGGGGGAGTAGAAATGGACATGTGAATAATACCCAAGTAGTATCTTATCAGAATCTCTTCCATAGTGTCTTATCAGAATCTCCTATGCCATTTACATGTCTATATTGTACTCTGACTCACTAGTCACATGATAGTTCTCTATTTATAGTAGATATTCTCTTACAGCTTTCTCTCTCTGTTTACATACAGCATTTCTTTCAGTACCTGTATCTTACTTTACTGCATGATTATATTTTCTAACCTGCTATGAACTGTTGAGATGTAATGTGCTCGCTCCTGTCCTGACTGGACCCGTTGATAAATTTTACAGATGGCCTGGGATTGCCTGCTAGCCTAGAGGAGACACAGTAGAGGTTGTTTAGATAGTTATTTCATTTTGTCTGGAGCTGTATTTACTTTGTGGATTACTGTATTTGAGTTTTGAGATGTATTTCTGGGTTTATGTATCTTAGACACTTAGACTCCTATCTCCTGTATTTATTTTGGATTTCATGTTTTATCTATCTTTATCATGCTCTACCTTAGATGTGATTGAGATGGTATCTGCTATGTCACCCCCATTCGGGGAGTATAAACTGTTTAGTCTTATACTGTTAGATGCATTGAGACATAGGACAGCGTTCTACCGCCGACACTGCGGCGTAGGCTGGGCGTTGTTACGTTCTCGTGTCCTAACTCTAGGGCGCGGGTCGTGACACGTTTTTAGTGGTAGCCCATGCAGGTCGAGTTTATGTAGTGGTATTCGAACTTGAGTACCACTACAGCCTGCAGTAGGATTATGATATATTATGAAGGTACTCAATCACAGCTAGGAACCCTTGAAAAATTCCTGGGACGACCCTTGAGAATCTTATTTTAACTTCGATTGAAAACTCTTCTTCCCTTGATTTAATTATCTTTACTTTCTGTTGTTAAATTTGATTTTGATAGATTATTGTTGAATTCGAGTTATATTTTTTTGATTTTGATGGATGATTGTCGAATTTGAATTTTGATGATAGCTATTGCATCCGAGTTTGTATTTGATGGATTTTGTTCATTTTTGAATTTTGATGTTCGTTGATAAATTTGATTTTTGGGTATTCGTTGTTGATTTAATTTAATTTTTGGCAAGATGAAGTTATATGGGCTAGGTCATCTATGTTATGGAATCTAGCCTTCTATAGTCACATTAGCCAGCATGGTGAGGACATATAGTCTGACGCTGGATATATTTCTCGGGTGTGGGAATTTAAAGTTTTCGCAGCCAAGCTAGCGGCACCGCGAAAATGTTAAATACCATGATTCTAAAGATATGTGCATAAGTCAAGGGCTCTGTGAGTATCGTAGCCTTGCTTACTAGTATGACGAGGACTTAGAGTACCATGATTTTGGATAGACGCATATGATTATCAGATTGTACCTTAAATATTTTTGAACATGTTTTCTCTACTTTTGTTCAGTCACTCAAAAAAAAAGGAATTATTATTTGTTGTTTTGTCTAGTTTCCTATTATTTAACTCAGGAGTAAGTTTAGTTGGTTTTATAAACCTTGTGAAATTTCTTGCTATGAGTTTTTCATAATACAATGAATCGAGGATTTTGTTAGACTTTATCTTGAATTTGATATTTTAGCTCTGGATTTCAAAATCGTTCCTTCTTTAAACAAATAAGCAGAACAGATTTTTGCGTTATTTCTTTCTTGCTATTATTCTTGTATTAAATAATAATGATAATAAAGCTGTCTTGATTACGTCAATCACCTGCTTGCAATCTTGGTAGAGATCTAAATGTTAGTCTTAACGTAGAAAATTTTTATATTGGGACATGAGAATATATATATGAATATATATAGCAGACACTTTGCTTAACACGTATGCATGCTACACTTGATTTTCCACCTACCTGAATACCTATTAATATGTTGTTGATGTTAAATTTTCAAAACCCCAATATTTCTGATTCTCTGTTTTTCCTAGCTTAACCCGTAATTTAAATATAAAATTTTATGTTAATAGTTTTATTTATACCACTGTACATGTATGTTATACATAGGGTGTCAATTCAAAAAAAAAATTTATTGAGTTTTGTGTTAAATTTGAAAAATCTGAGACTGTGTGCATATTAACCCTTGATACGAGATTTTGAATGATTAGTTCAAATTGCTGTTCCATTTTTTTATGAAATATTTAGAGTTGCGTACATTGTTGTAAGTAGGGATATAAATTTAGGTTTTATATTCTTACATATTAGTTTGTGATAAACATTGAGTTGGTTTTTAATGTCCAAATTTCTCCAAAATCTTGAAAACTAGTTACATGTTAACATTTTTACATTGATTTCCATGTTTAGTTAAATTTCAGATTTAACATGTAATATTGAACTGTATGCGTAGATAAATGTATTGATAGTATGTTAGGGTCTCATTTCTATCATGCTAGGATGTATTGGGAGCATTGAAATTAGTTGTGATGTTTCAAACTCCTAAATTTTGAAATTGCATTATGTTAATATTGCACTGGTTTAAATGTTAGCTTGTTTTCAGATTTTATATGTAAACGTTGAACTAAAACTAGGTTTAACTTTTAATACTAAGCTATAACCCTGTACAAGGACACATACACACACCCTAATTTAGTATACACTGTCATGTAACCAAACCCTTCCCCTCTATGTTATGATTGTATATCTAGATAGATATATATAGAGCTTAGGCATACATGTTATAATATATATAAATACATAACTAAGTCTCTACCTTTTTATATATATATGGTTAGCTATGCATGTTATGATTAAATAAGTTACGTATTGTAGATTGTTTAACCAATATGCCATGATTAGTGTAACTTGATAGCTGTTGTTTTGGAACCCAAATCCTCGTATACACCTTCATGTATGTTCACGTACACACACGCCTACTATCTAACCATATGCACATGTCCCCATACACATAATGTTAGCTTTTTCCTCTCTAATGCTCTCTATATTATATATTGTGATTGGATTTCAATGTAATCGACTTTCGTTAATTAAACTTGTGATTTTGATTTTTTTGGGATGGTACCCCTTTTAGATGATTGGTAGTTACCTTTCTTTAATCATTTTTGATGAGTACCAGTTTTCATATAGGATGGTAGACCGTCTTACAGTTTTGATGGTTGTTGTTTCTGTATCTTTCTATTTTAGCACACTGGATTGCTTGTGTGTTTTGATACCCTATGACCGATTCAGTTAGCATGACTAGTATACCTAGATGAGACTTTCACTACCACTGTATGCCATGACCCTGTATGTCGTTCTTTTTTTGATGGTATGTTTTATTTAAGTTCTGGGACTTTTATTGTGGGGGTTTGACCTAGAGGGAGTATGGACATTTTAATTTCGAGGACGAAATTTTTATAAGGTGGGTATGATGTGAGCACCCTGAATTTTGGGCTGATTTTTTTCATTTTATTTTATTTTATTTTCTAATTGATTGGTTTGATAAATAATTTATTCTGTATTTTTTCTTAAGTGTACTTTCCCATGCCTTTGATATTTGGAGTGTTAGGGATGTTCAACTCTGGAAATCTTCTTCACGAGTTTTAGAGTGGACAGGATTACCTTCATGATGGTATATAGTGTCCCATCCAAACTTGTTCTCTTGTGCTCTTTTTGCTTCGCAGAACTTCGGGTCGATTTAGACCATTTGATTATTATTTATTTTTCCCACTCTTTTCCTTGATCATTTTTAGCACGTTACCGTGACTTTTAATTTGGGAGTGTAAGACCAGTCAGTTTCTTGAAACCAACTTCTCATGCTTGATCTACTCGAGACGCTCGTCACCCATGACCTTCGTGTCCCACTCAGACACGTCATTTTGTGCTCCATTTGATTCGCACAACTTTCCCGACACGTGACCCAATTTTATTTCACTCCACGGCGTCACATTCATCTTCCAACTTGATTTGTGGGTCCCCTGTCGACCAAAACCTGTCCGCCCCAATTATGGACATGGCCCACATTGAGCCTACTATCCGTCCGCCACTTGTGTCCCAATTATTGGAATCTCCATGTGCTACTTATTCACCCATGATCATCGATTCCTAATTTTAATTCGATTTTTGCACGATGTCCAATTTTGACCCAATCCGGCTCCACCAAGTCCAGTCCAGCTTCGTGCTACCCTCCATCGTAGCACCCTCATATTTTCTTGCCCAAAAATATTAATTATTCTTTCTACCTATTTTTAATTATTTATTAGAATTTTCCTTGAATTAAATCCTATAGGAATAACCTAATTCTTCCTATTTAAATTGTAGCCCTTGGATTCTACAAACTAAATCTCATCCACCCATTCCCTCACTTTTACACTAGCAGCCAACAATAGTAGGCCGGCCCTAATTTCAATATGGGACAACTCTTCTCTCTCTCTTCCTCTCTCTCACATTTATTACACAACACTATTTCTCTCTCTCTAAATTATTCTACAAACAACAACAACTTCAAATAACCAACAACAGCAACAAAGCTTCTCCCACAGCCGATACTTTCTCCCCCATTCCTGGCCGAGCTTGGCTCTGGTGACCACCCCCTGGCCGTGGCCTGGCCGTCGGTCGCCGTCGGTCGACCTCCACCCGAGCACAGCCATCCTTTCCTCCTCCATCATCTTCCACCCAACCACCTAACCCGAGCCACCTCCTCCGCCAACACCACCACAGCCGCCTTGCCCGCACAATTGCGCACCACCCCGCCGCCTTCGCCACCGCAGTAGCCGTGCCGCCCCGTGCGTGCGGTAGACGGCAGCAAGAGCAGCACAGCGCGCCCTTGCCGCGCGCGCACGAGCGCCTCCGCCGACAACGTGGTCGCGGTGGCCGTACCCCCATGGGCTGGACGAACTCCGGCGACCCTCCCTGGGTCCACCTCTCCTCCTCCAGCGCGATGTATAGACAATTCGTGCGTTTTGCATGACGTCCCGTCGTGACGCGCGCGGGATCGAGTTCATTTTGGCGCTCCATCGCAGCAACTTCGCGTGCGATTTCCTGGAGATCCGACTGTTGGATCGGCAATTTCTTCGCTCCGTCGCAATCTCGGTATATCCACCTTCATCCCTGTCAATTTTCGTCCGTTAATTTTATCGTTTGATACATCAAAACCGGCCACCAAGTTGACCATTTAAATTGTATTAAATTTGGACAGTTTTACGGGGCCAACTTCGTCAGCTTGTATCTCCTCTACTGCAGCTTCATTTGGCGTGATACCAGTTCCGGTGTGAAGCTGGTATAATCCTCTTGCTACCCCTCCAGTTTCGTTTCATTGTGAGCTTGTTTGATTGGTTGAATTCGACGCCAAAGTTGGTCGTTCGAATTCGTAATTTCCAACTTGTAAAATTCTATTTTTGAACACGGGACTCCAGATTTCATTTCTGACACCACCATTAGACTTGTGGCGTCGTTCTGGCATGTTTTTATATAAAATTTATTAGATTTGGAGAACGTGGGCCCGGGCACGCACTTCGGTGCAAAGCGAGTCCCACTTTCTGGGTCAACGAGACTTTTTGACGTCGGCTCATCGGAATCCAATTCTTGATATACCGTTGAGTTCGTATCGTCATTCTGGACTCGTTGACATATAATTTGCTAGGTTTTGGTGGACATTGGATCCGGCACGCATTTCGGTGCAAGTCGGATACCAATATCCGGGTCAACGGGTCATTTTGAGATCGGCTCATCGGAATCCAATTCCGGAGATACCGTTGAGTTCGTATTATCATTCTGCACTCGTTGACTGGTAGTTTGCTGAGTTTTGAGAACTTTGGCTCCGGCACGCATTTCCGTGCAAACCGGAATTCCAAGTTCTGGTCAACGGGCCAAATTGAGATCGGGTCAACGAAATCCAATTCTGGAGATACCGTTGGGTTCGTATCGACATTCTAGTTTCGTGGACATATAATTTGTTATATTTTATAGACATATTTTCTTGCACGTTTTTCGGTGCAAAACGGCTCCAATACGGACACCGTTTTGACCCGAAATTACCTTTTTGCCCTTGTATCCAAATTGGACTGTTGGGCAGGCTATCCTAGCTAATTTGACCATTCTGGACACGTTGGCGATGTTTATTTCATCGTCCGACAATATTTGTTGATAATTTTTCTGAGTTTAACCTTTTTATAATTAATTAATAATTAATTCATATAATGTTCGTATTTCGGGATTAGTACAATAAAACTGAGATCAGCCAATTCCAGTGATCTCACATCGCTGAAATTGACAAGTTGGACACGTGGATCACTATAATAAGATTATCAACCTTACCGATAATCTTCTTATCTCGATTTATGTGTCGTAAGTTTCGACGTACAAATAACGAAGTACACTTTATATTAGACTAGAATTGACCCTGTTTGACCAGAGTCGACCAGTTGACCCAAAGTCAACTGTAAGTCAACACTTGACCTAGTTTGACTAGATTATTGACCGGAGTCGACCTAGAGTTGTTTTGACTTAGAAGAACCTAGGATAAAATAGATTGTTTGTGGATTCATTTATTTTCAACTTGAACACCTTGTAGCCTGTGTTGTTTTAAATAGGACTCTGTGGCTTCAGTGGGACACCCCTATACTTATCAGCTGTTCAGGTTATCGAGGCGAGTACATTCTCTGATTATTTCATATCCTACTTAGAATTATTTCCTGCAGTAGATTACTTTACTTGTACTGTCACGTTGGTCACACGGATTGGTACTATATGGATCCCTTCTTGAGATATTATCCTTAGGAAGCATCGGGTACTACATGTTCTGTGCGTTTCACTTACATGGCGTATCATATGCTTCATTGGTTCTTTGATCACTTACGACATATACTCTTATGATCGTAGAGTCTTCCTAGAATTCTTATCCCATTTATGGGACTACTATGTATCACCTTCGGGGTCTATTACCTTCGGGGTCTATCACCTTCGGGATCTATCACCTTTGGGGTCTTATCACCTTCGGGGTCTACTACCCTTCGGGGGCTGTTACATAGCATCATATAACATAACCTGGCTGGATCCTTGTGTATTGATTGGGGATACGGAGGAGTAGAAATGGACATGTAAATAATACCCAAGTAGTATCTTATCAGAATCTCTTCCATAGTGTCTTATCAGAATCTCCTATGCCATTTACATGTCTATATTATACTCTGACTCACTAGTCACATGATAGTTCTCTATTTATAGTAGATATTCTCTTACAACTTTCTCTCTCTGTTTACATACAACATTTCTTTCAGTACCTGTATCTTACTTTACTGCATGATTATATTTTCTAACCTGCTATGAACTGTTGAGATGTAATGTGCTCGCTCCTGTCATGACTGGACCTGTTGATAAATTTTACAGATGGCCTGGGATTGCCTGCTAGCCTAGAGGAGACACAGTAGAGGTTGTTTAGATAGTTATTTTATTTTGTCTAGAGCTGTATTTACTTTATGGATTACTGTATTTGAGTTTTGAGATGTATTTCTAGGTTTATGTATCTTAGACACTTAGACTCCTATCTCCTGTATTTATTTTGGATTTCATATTTTATCTATCTTTATCATGCTCTATCTTAGATGTGATTGAGATGGTATCTGCTATGTCACCCCCATTCGGGGAGTATAAACTGTTTAGTCTTATACTGTTAGATGTATTGAGACCTAGGACAGCGTTCTACCGCCGACACTGCGGCGTAGGCTGGGCATTGTTACGTTCTCGTGCCTTAACTCTAGGGCGCGGGTCGTGACATTAGGGTTTCGGTTGCACAACCCTAATATTTTTCATTTTTATGAAGACTATTTTCTTTGCACAATCGGTTGGAACGCGCTGGCAAAAGTCAGCACAATCTGCTGTTTTGCGCAAGGCTGTCCAGCGCGCAAACTAATGCTTTGCGCAAGTTATTCAGCATAATCTGATGGCTTACGTAAGTGGATGATTTGGCGCAACTGGACAGTTTGCGTATAGAAGCTATTGTTGCGCAATCTGATGCTTGCACAATTTACTGACAGAATCTTTGATTTTACTTGTACTGAATTCTATTTTTTCGGTTTGATGCAGTTAACATCAGAGAGGACCCGGAGTATGAAATATTTGTAGGGTCCCTTGCTGAACCGGAATTTAAAGAAGATTTGTCCCATGTGCTTTTTTTCCAATATGCTCTGCCATCCTCCCGCCAAGCCAGCTTGGTAGCTGAGGACAATGAGACTTTATTAAGTCTGATAAATGGGCTGCCCCTACAATCTGCTGATGCCATTACCCATAAGAAACCCCTATTCTTATTTGGCGAAGCTATTGACAAGAGTTCTCAGCCAAGACCCCGTGTTGAGCAGAGACTCTTCCAGAGAAAGGAGAAAACAATCCTGTTGCCGGACATTGCTAGATGCCTCCCTCTAGCCCGCTATGCCCATGCAAGCCATCCCAGGAGGATGGATTGGGATATTACCCCCCTCCAGCAAGCAAGGGCAGGGAAGATCTGTGTAAAGAAAGGCCCAAACAACAGGGATATGTTCTATAGCTCCTCTGAGCGTCATAGCACTTTGCTCAGAGGGTTGAAGCCTGGCTGCATCCCTCCAGAGAACTCTTCTTTGCTGCTGCCGATGAGGACACCAATCTTTGCTAATGAATACGCAAAGGTTGAGGGCAGATACCCGGATCAGGACATCCGGCTGACAGGTCTGGTGAACCCAGACAACAGAAGGTGGAACTGCATAACCAATTGGATATTGGTTCAGTTCGAAGACAAGCTCAAAGAGATCGAGCTATATCAGACGGTATATGCTACCGTGTATGGATTCCTCCCAAACCCTCATCGGTTTCTGGCCTTGGCAGAGAGGTACAATTATAGGACAGGGACATTCATGACACCCTGCGGGGAAATTGGATTAGCCCTTCATGAGATGAAATACATCTCGTGCCTACCAACGAAAGACTTTCCTTATAAGGAATATGTTCCCACAAATGACGAATTAGACCAACTTCGTCGAGAAAATGCAAAGATGGTGGCCGTTTTCGACGAACTACTGTGCCACTACAAAATATGCTCTATGTACTATAAGAGCGGTTCTTCCGGCACCTGTTATTCCTCAAAGTGGTCGCCTTATCTTTTCCTTAATCATATCATTGAGAAAAAGACTAAGGATCATGATACTTGCAACCCGACTTTCTTCCAACCCCTCAGCCACAGTAAAGTAATAAGACTGATGGAAGAAAACAAGAAAATGGATATCAAAGTTAATGATGAACATCAATACCCTCTACTCAAGACTGGAGATTTTGTCGAGAGTTTTATGAGAATGGATTACAGGCCCATGTCAAGAGGAGCCCAGCTGACGGGATTCCTGACATATTGGCTTCGACGCTTCGTAGTACCCGGAGCGAGCGCTGTGGACCGCTTCCACCACGACGTATTTTTTGCTGCTTTCCGATTAGTCTTTGGCTACCGGATGGATTTGCTGTCAGCGATGACCTGTAGAGTGAATGCAGGTCTTCGTCTTTATGTTGACTCCATGCTCAAATGGAAGGGTGAGAAGGGGAACTTCCCTCGACAGGAGTTACCTTATACCTATTTATTCGGATGGTTGCTCCTGCACCATCTGTAACACCCATATTCTGAATACGTATTTTGTCAAGCTTGCATGTATTTCAGACCTGTATTTATTTTCTCGAATTTTGGCATGTACTTGTAATTGGCTTGACTTGCAGATTTTGGTTCTCGTAATTGGGTTTTACCTGGCTTGGTTTATTTTATGGAGGAGAATTGGTTTGGTTTGGTTTGGTTTAACATGCATTAGAACACCTTAGCCTATGTTCAACCCTCATTCCACCACAACCCACCCTCTTTATTATCCCCACCTAACACTCTCTCTCCTCATTACTTCCCTCCATTAATTTCTTCTTCTTCTTCTTCCTTCCTCTACACAACACTCCACCCATAGGCAAGTGCACATTGCCACCACATGAGAACCATATTTTATTTGTTCATTAGCTAGATTAGGCCATGGTGATCAACATTAGTGCTTGACATTTTATGATTTGGAGTCTCCATTGTTCTAGATCTAGGTTTTAACTATTTTCGGATTTACATGGTTTTGATCTATTTTGGTTGGATTTTTGTGGGTTTTGATGCTTCCATGTGGAAGAGAATTCAATTTTACTCAAGTTAGACCTTTGAAAATCTAGATTTAGTTTCTATTTGACCAAGATATGAAGATTTGAACTTTGGTGTTCTTGAAGAGTTCCTCTCGGCCTGGAGTAGCAGACTGCAGCCTGCGCTCTTTAGCGCAGTGCTGGAGTACGCATCCTCCTCTCGGCCTGCGCTCTTTAGCGCAGCGCCGACCGCGTAGCTTGCCCCATGGTGAACTGCGCTCAACCCCAGCGCGCAGGGACTCTTGCGCAGTCTGCTCATGCGCAGTCCGCTCATGCGCAATCTGACCCATGCGCCATCCATCCCCGTGCACTTCACTCATGCGCAGTCTGACCCATGTGCCATCCATCCCCGTGCACTTCACTCATGCGCAATCTGACCCATGCGCCATCCATTCTCGCGCACTTCACTCATGCGCGATCTGACCCATGCGCCATCCATCCCCGCGCACTTTACTCATGCGCAATCTGACCCCTGTGCCAACCAACTCAGCGCAAGCCTACTTCTGCGCAGCTCACTCCTGCGCAGTTGGCCCCTGACGCACTTGACTCCTGCGCAACCAGACCCCAGGGACCCTTTTACAATCTGTCCAATCATGGAGAATTTGTTTTATTTTTCCGTAAGCTTGGCTCTTCTATAGCCCTGTATATTGAATGACTATTGTACATGGCATGGTATGACAAGGAACTAGCATAACACGACAGTGACCCATAGTGGTGCACTCCTGACATGACCAACCTGACATGATAGTGGCCCATCGTGGCGCACTCCTGATAAGTATTCTGACATGAATTATCTTGATGCTGTTGCGACGGCTAACTTGACTCGTATAATCAACATGACACCGTGGGTGTTCCTGCTTGCTTTCTTGTGCAATCCACTTGTCTTGTCTTGCATCATGTCTAGGACGTGACTCCCTGGTTCCCATGGTCAGGGATTCATACTGAATATGGATTAGGCTAATGACTAGATCAAACTATAGTTCATGGAGAATTTCCAGTCACAGGCAATCTCGTTATCTGGACGCTCTTAATTGGACTTGTAGCTTGCCGACGAGTAGAGCACATTTCTAGCGCACTGTCTTGTGTTGCACCCTCTAAGTCACCTAAGGGTATATCGTCTCCGGGGCGATGTACCCAACCATACTCTCAACCCGCAGAAGGATAACTGGATGGTCTGCAGGACTTGGGACTGGGAAATTCTTATTACATCTTGTTAGTAATTAAGGCTTGTGATAACCCTAGTTAGTTAAGTAGTAAGCCGTAGTAATTGCTTGGCCGCATTATGAATGGATGGAGTCCAGCCTTGTCTAAGTCATGTCTAGCCCCTGTACCTGGAACTCTTGTACATGCTTGTTTTACTTATCTCTAACAATAAATGGGTAGAGACAGAGTGCTGTTCAGGCGAATGGTTACAACCTCGGTCCTTGTCTGGTTTAAGGGTTGTAACCTGGCTCCCGGAATGGTCCCACGTCACTAGTCGTTTATTGTCCTATTGCACTCTTTATTACTTGTGCCTTCTTCCATTTCTTTTCTTATGTTCTGATATGCTGGCTTTTGTTCTTATTTCATGGCCTCCTTTGTGGCACTTGCTCTTTCTGGGGTTTGACTCAGCTGGTTTTGTGTGGCCAAATTTTGGAGCAGCTCCCGAGGATCTTCCGAACCTCCAGCCCGATGGTGGCGACTAGAAGGAACCCGGGCTACGAGTAGGTTTTCTATTTTGTTTCGCTCACTCTATTATAAAGTTATTCTTTTGAGGCGTTTAGCCGACGAGCACCTGTTAGCTCGATGCACTTTACTTACTGTCTGCCTACGGGCTGTAAACATGATTGACAAATCCTAGGGTTGATCATGTATGACTTAACTCTTGCTAGTCCTAGCATTTTGTACGACTAGCTTCATGATCAGCTGATATATAATATTTAGGATGCCTTTTATTGTATATTTGGTGGTCAAACATCTTGTGACCATATTACTTGCTTGAGATTGAGACAATAGGCTTGACATAAGAGACCATTGGCTTGTAGTAAACCCTCATATCTAGACAGCCGTGACCGTGTAGTTGAGATGTATTCTATTTCAATATACATAGCTGGCTATGTACGCCCCCGCTCTCCAGTATTCTGGTTCTGGGCGTCACACCATCCGTCATTGATGAACCCCGACATGGGAGCAGTCGGCGGTAGCTATCTGCGGAGATTCTTCCGGAGCAAGTGGGTGTACACTAGTCTGAAGGATTGCAGACGTGCCCTGAACCTTAGGAAGGGATGGAATTTTTATCGCGTTGCCCCTCCAACCGATTACGAACATATGTCGACAAACCTAGTTGACCTTGGGAGACAGCCGTTGAGTTGGGCAGCATTTGACTGGCTGAAGACGATCAGGCCGTCGCATTTGGTGTATAGATTTGAAGATGAGTGTTTCTTGGAACCATATCTGCCAAGCCGCTTCGCTCGTCAATTTGGTTACGACCAGTTCTACGTAGGCAACGCTATAACTTGCCTACAAGGAAAAGGGTATCTGATTGATGGTGCCAGAGCATGGGCCTATTACAACGCTCGAGTCACAAGGACAGTATTCTCGATGCCGGCCAAGAATGACCATGGCCCTCGAATGTTATATACATATTCACTTTTTTACATAGCTGCAAATACATTCGTCGAGAACTTCAATCTTGTAGATAGCTTCACGACGGCGACGCGTTTGAAGAAAGGAGCAACTGCTATGCTAGCTCCAGGAAATGATGAGCAACATGAACCAGTGGATGATCCCTTGGAAGCCTCAAGGGAGGCTAACTTCCCTGAGGAGGTTAATGAACAACTGAGGGTGTCTTTGAAAGTGGCCAAATCTCCAACCAAGGAGAGAAAGAGAAGGATTAATGAACCTTCCTCTCCGGTTGCAAAGAAGAAACTCCTCTTAGACCCATCAGAGAAAGTCACTACCAGGTCGCAGTCTCGGCAACTGGCCGAGTCGACCCGAGAAGAAGCGACCACACCGACCTCTCTTCCAAAGCAGATCGACGTAGTAGATGTGGAGAGTCCCGAAAGACCTCTTCATAGAAAAAAATTGGCCTCTAGAAGGAGAAAGAGGGTGATCACCCCTCCAAGACAAATCTTGTCTTCGGTGGTGGCCAGTGCTGTAGAGGGAATAACCATGTCATCCCCTACACCTGCCTCCGAGCCTAGGCAGGAGACTCCTTCCCCAGAGCCAAGGTATGAGGTTGAACAAAGAGATGAAGCTGAGCTAGGGGCTGAAGCTTAGCTGAGAGATGAACCTGGGCAGAGAGATGATGAAATTTTGCGATCTCCTTCTCTTGCGGTGAGAACTACCCAGATTCCTGCTACACCAGGAGGGCTCCATGAGAAAGAAGATCGTCTGATGATTGAAGCTTTAAATGATTGCGACTTCGGTCTGCAAGACGATGTTGATCAAGCCGCTGCCGCAACTGCCAGCGAGGAAGCTCCAGAGGATAGCATAAGCGATGAAGATACATCAACTGAAGAAGTTGATGATACATTAAATCCCGAAGAGGGCACTGATATTCACATGTCTCCCGAAGCCGTAGATGACACACTGAATCCTGAAGCGGATGTGGAAGTATACGTATCTCCGGAAAGGAATACAGATGTAGAAGTAGCACCAACTGAAACTACTTCTGCTACTCCAAAAGGTATTAAACGATTTTATTTACCTTCTTTTCATGGATTCAAATAGCTGACATTTACATTTTTATCCATGCAGAACTTGAATCTTTTTCGATTCCTCCCGTGTGTACAGACATAGTACCAGTAATGGCTATCGCTAGCGGTAGTCGACATTTCTCGGGTGGTTCTGAGGCCGGAAGTAGCCAGGCAGTAATGTCTGAGGCTACTTCTGTTAGACTAGAATCTGTACCAGCAGACGAAAGGCTTATTGCTGGGGCAAGTCATGGTAAGATTGCCTTTGATCTTTTGATCCTTTCCAATTAGTTGCAAATGACAACAACAATCAATGATAAGGTTTATTTGATTTTGCAGAAGAGCATCTGGGAGGAGCAGCTAGCTCTACGATGGCTCCTCTGGCTAAAGAGCCGTCCACTCAAAGAGAAGAAACCGAACGTCTATCTTCACAGACACCTGCTGTGGCTTCCACGTTTATGGGAGTAGCTGCTACCCCGGGTGCTCTGGCTACCAACCGTTTTGTCGTCAGCTCCTTCAGCAACCTTTTCATTAATTCTTTGAAACCCTTAGTAGATAGGGTGATAGAAAAAGAAGATGCTGGTTTTTCCACTGTCAGAGGTCCAACCTCCTAATTGATCGATGCCATCCGTCATCAAGGAGATGAAGCTCAGGCAGTTTTTCTTGAACATATACTAAATGAGCTGGAGGCATCGGTTAAAATATACAAAGAGCTGAATAGGGGAGAGATGGATCTCTTGGTACAAGCTGAATTTGAAAAGATGTCACAAGAAGCTGCAGTTGCAAAGGTTGACCTGCAAGTTCTTTTGGACACTTTCTCTAATAAATCTGTTGAATATAATTCCAAAGTGGAAACAGTGGCATCTGTTGCTAACGAGAAAGAGAGGAAAGTTGCTGCGCTGCAATCAGAATCTGCCCGTCTTAAAGAAGAGCTGAGACTTGTCCAGCTTGCTCTGGAGGACGAGGCCGCACAACACCAGACTGCAGTTCAACAGCTGAATGCTCTGACTCTAGAAAGGGATGAGTATGTCGCAACTCATCAAGAAGAAATCTCTCGCAGAATAGTAACTATGCCATCTTTTGACGACAAGTTTGGGATGGAAGAAGCTAGGAAGCGGGTGATAGAATCTCGTGAGGAGCGGCTACAATCTTTGAAGCAGCAGATGACCAACTTAATGACTCCACCGGCAGAATGAGAAAGATTTTTGTATCTTCAATCTTTTTGTAATGTGTCATGTTTGTAATGTCTTTCAATTTTTTGATCAAACAATAAAAAGACATTTTCTTGGTGGCTCTATTATTTGTTGCATATCTTATTCAGATATAAATAATAGCGATAGAAAATATATTCAGAGGTGCATGACATAATATATTTCTTGATTTTGGAAAATAATCATATTCATTATATCTGCTCAGAGGTAATATGGACATGGCAGAATATAATTTATTAAATATTATTATTTCAATAGACAACCTAATCAAAGGTGACAAGTTGCTGATATGAACGAAAACGAAATGGATGATTCGTCAAAATATGTGAACGAAATGTATGAATGAAATGAATCGTCGGGATGAACGGATAAACCGTCAAATGAATTAAATGAATGGGCGAACCGTCGGATGAATGTAATGAACGGATGAACCGTCGGATGAATTAAATGAACGGACGAACCATCGGATGATTGTAATGAATGGATGAACCATCAGATGAATTAAATGAACGGACGAACCGTCGGATGACTGTAATAAACGGATGAACCGTCGAATGGATGTGTGAATGGGCGAACCGTCGGATGAATTAAATGAACGGACGAACCGTCGGATGATGAACGGGTGAACCGTCAGATGAATGAGTCACAAATCTCTGTCTATAAATAGAACAGAAAATCAAATAAGATGATCACTTTCACTTATGAACATAAAGATGTCGTCTGAAGATGCATCTAAGAAGGCTGAGATCGCCTCGAATATGGAAGCAGGTACTGAGGAACGTCCAGCCGAGCCGGCCAAGCCAAAGCAGATAGCAGCGGGCGAAGGTTCGTCTGTACCCAAGCCGCCAAAGGAAATCTTGGACTTTCTTCTTGAACCGGGGAAGACTGAAGAAGAAGAGGCCATGAGGATGGCTGCTTGCAAGTTCCTGTGGGTTCCAGCAAGAGTGTTCTCGGCTCTTTTGCTGATCATGTCTTCAATAAGAACGGCAGTGGCCCGTGTCCCAATTTTGAGAAGGATGATAGTGACCTTCCTTGATATTATGTACTATCATTCATGATGAAATAAAATTGAATTTTATTTTGTGAACTCATCTGATGATTACAAGCAATGCATGTTACATTTATACATAATACTTTTTGAGGAACTTGCCATTGATAGGCATCATTGCAACTCGACCATCTAGTTCTGTGAGTTGATAGGCTCCATTTGAGAAGACTTTACTCACGATATATGGCCCTTCCTACTTTGCATCGAACTTGCCCTTGCTCGAGTGAGTCATAGTCATAGGATGTCTGACTGTCAAAATAAGTTCTCCTATCTGAAAGGTTCTAACCTTAACTTTGCGGTTGAAAGTCTTTGAGATGCGGGCTTGGTATAACTCAATATGCTGTTGAGCCATTAATCGCTTCTCATCGAGCGCTTCCAATTCTTGTAGTCGGAGAAGATCGTTGTTCTCTGTCGTGAGTTCATTGGCGATAGCAATCCTCAAAGACGGAATTTGAAGTTCCAGGGGTAGAACTGCTTCACAGCCGTATACCAAAGAAAAGGGTGTACAGCCTGTAGGGTTGTGGACCGTAGTACGGTAGGCCCAAAGACATTCTCCAAGCTTTTCACTCTAGTTTTATTTGTTAGTGGACACAAACTTTTTGAGGAGCTTGATGATAGTCTTATTGAAAGCTTCAACTAAGCCATTAGCAGCAGGATTGTATGCTGTCGAAGCGACATCAATCCGATGATCATCACAGAACCTTGTGAACTTTTGGCTGATAAATTGAGGTCCATTGTCATGGATGATTCGTCGAGGTACACCAAATCGATAAATGACATGGTGTTTGACGAAGTTGATGACGCTGCTGGTCTTGACTTCAGCCAATGGTATAGCTTCGGCCCATTTGAAGAAGTAGTCGGTTATTGCTAGTATGAACCGATGTCCTCTAGAAGAAGGAGGATTGATGGGACCTATGATGTCCCTGCCCCAAGCTTCAAAAGGCCAGGAAGCAGCAGTCGGATGAAGGAATTCCGACGGTTGATGAATGAAATCTGCGTGGATTTGACAAGCTCGACATTTCCTCGCATATTCGATGGCATCAGATACCATAGAGGGCCAGTAGTAACCCATGCGTCGAATGCGATCCTATAGTTTAGGACCGGGTTGGTGTGCTCCGCAGACACCGTCGTGAGCTTCATGCAATACTTGCTTCGCTTCATCACCAGCAAGACAGCGTAAGAGTAGACCGTCATAAGTCCGCCGGTAGAGAGTTTTGGTGGTCTGATTGTAGTAGAACCGGAGAGATCGCCGACGAATACTCGTAGCTTCCTTAGGATCTTCAGGGAGTATGTCATGAACTACGAAATCGATGAAGGAAGTTCTCCAATCTTTATTGATAACATTGACTTTAGTAAGATTACTGAACTCAATATTATGATTGTTTTCGACGCAAAACAATTCCCGATTAGAGATAACCACCACCTGCTGTCTTTTGATAGGGATGGCTAAGACTGCTACAAGATTGGCTAGAGCGTCTGCTTCCGTATTGCAAGCTCGCCGGACATATTCGATGAAGAAGGCTTTGAATGATGTAGCCATGTTGATTGTCGCTTCATAGTAAGGCACGAGATCTTGATGGCGAACTTCATAGGTTCATCTAACCTGGTTAACAACCAGCTTGGAGTCAACATAGACTTCAAGATACTCGACGTCTAGTTGTTTAGCTAGCTGAAGTCCAATAAGTAGAGCATTGTATTCTGCCACATTGTTGGAGCAAGGCTCATCTAATGAGTAGGCTCTTTGAATAGCTGATCCGTCTGGAGAGACAAGAACAACTCCAACTCCTGCGACAATGGCACCATTGGGTCCAATCCTGGATGCACCGTTAAAAAATAATCGCCAAGTAGGAAATTCTTCAGAGATTGTATTAGATTCCAATGTCTCGTCCGAAATTTCATCATAGAGTTTAGATGTCTCTGGAACAGGATGAGCCGCTAAGAAGTCTGCCAGTGCTTGACCTTTAACCGACTTTTGAGGAACATATACTATGTCATATTGGGCTAGCAGAATGGCCCATGTAGCCAGCCGAGAATTAAGTGTGCTAGGCTTCTTCATCAATACCCGAAGAGGATTAACTCGGGATATGACATGAATAGTTTAGCCAATAATGTAATGCCGAGTCTTTTGAACAACAAACATAAGAGCTAGGCACTCTTTTTCGACCGAACTATAACGGTGTTCAGTACCAATCATAGTACGACTGAGATAATAGATGGCTTGTTCATGGCCTTCTTTGTTCTTTTGGGCAAGTAAAGCTCTCAATGAATGATCCATAGTACGGACATACATTAAGAATGGTATGCCAGAGATCGGTGGCACCAAGACTGGTGGGTTCATGAGATACCGCTTTATGTCGTCGAATGCTCGTTGATATTCTTCAGTCCAAACAAAAGAAACACCCTTCTTCATTAGTTGAGTAAATGGTCTGCAGCGTCCAGACAGATTCGAAATAAATCTCCTGATGTACGTAAGTCGACCTTGGAATCCTCGTAACTCTTTGAGGTTGCGTGGAGGACGCATCTCTTGAATGGCTTTGATCTTCTCGGGATCCACGTGTATACCCTTAGAGGTAATGACGAAGCCAAGAAATTTGCCACTAGAGACACCCAAGAATGACTTGGTGGGATTCATTTTGAGTTGATGTTGGCACATGAGGTTGAAAATAGTTCTCAAGTCTTGGATATGATCTTCTTTTAGACGACTTTTGACAGCGATATCGTCGACATAGCATTCGACAGTCTTGCGCAGATGATCTCGAAAGATGGTACTCATGGCTCGTTGGTAAGTTGCACCAGCATTCTTGAGACCAAATGGCATGACAGTATAGCAATAGAATCCGCGAGGAGTGCGAAAAGAAGTATGTTTTTCATCTTCAGGATTCATCCGAATCTGATTATATCCGAAGAATCCGTCCATAAAAGATATTCTTTCGAACCCACAGGTGTTGTCGATCATGACGTCCGTGATAGGAAGAGAAAATTTATCTTTTAGACATGCCTCATTAAGATCCCGAAAGTCGATGCAGACTCAAACTTTTCTGGTTTTCTTTAGAACTGTGACGACATTGGCTACCCAATCAGGATGCTGCTCTTCTCGAATAAAGCCACAAGCGATGAGATTCTTGACTTCATCGTCAATTGCGTCCATCATTTCTGGCTTGAAGCGTCGTTGTTGCTGTTTGACCGGTTTTGCATTAGGCAGGATGTTCAATTTGTGAGTAGCAACTTTGGGATCTAGACCTGGCATGTCTTCATAGCTCCAGGCAAAGTCGTCAATGTATTCTTGAATAAGAAGAATTAATTCTTGCTTATCTGCCTCTGGAAGGTTCTTGCTGATGAATATTGGACGAGGTGACCCGCTCTCTCCTACATCAATTTGAACTAATTGATCTTCGGTAGGAGGTTCTCTTTGTTCGAATCGGAGTTCCCATTGGGTATCCATTCGTTGAGCCCAAGGATCCGTTTCAGGGTTTTCCTCAATATCCTTGTCGTAGCCTTCTGGGAGTTCGACGGAGACCATGTTAGAAGATACAGTCAATCGATGAACTTGACCGATGCTGGTGTCAGAATCCCATGATCTGGAATCAGAAAAATTAGAGCGTTCTTCACTATCGAATTCAGAGGCTACTGGGGATAATACCGGAGGAGAAGAGTATCCGAGACCTTTTTTGGTCCTGCTATAGTACATTTTTGACTTTCCTTCCGGCACAGCCGTACGGATAGGAGTTCTTCTACCCTTACCGTAGTTGAGGCCACTCTTGAAGACATAACCCATCTTTCGGATGATGTCTTTTGATTGTTGACTGTAATGACGGAATTGAAGATGCCCCGTATCGTTACTTTTGCTATCATCCGTATAGCTGAATTGTTGTTCCGGTTCTTTACTAAAAAGTATTGGACTCTCGCCTTTCTTTCGAGCAGGAACAATATGATATGAATCATTTGGATGTTCGAGTAAGACTTCTGTTTGAAGGAATTGCACAACTCCCATTGTAAATGATTGAAAGCTATCTAACATATCCAAATAGCACTTAGCATGATAAATGACATCAGTATACTGGAAAGTAGATGCTTTTTTATTGATTTGTACATCTGTATTTATAGCATGACCTTTAGCCTTACCAGGCTTGGTCAGATTGATTACAAGAGGAGGAGAAGAAGAACGTGGAGGAGGATTGACCTTGTTACGACGGAGGTCGATAACAAGCGGCTCAAAGGAGGTGAGCTCCCTTTTATCCTTGTTATGAGATAAATCAATAACAAGTGGCTCAGAAGAGGTGAGCTACCTTTTTTTCTTGTTACGACGTAGATCGATAACAAGTGGCTCAGAAGAGGTGAGCTCCCTTTGATCCTGATTATCATCAATTGGTTGCTTCTGGACTGGTAAGTAAATAGCCAGTGGTTTGGAAGATTGAGGACGAGAAACACGCCCTTTGACAGGTATGATGAGAGTGTCATTGGGCACTGCTTCTTGGTCTTCTTCAGCGTCAAGAGACAGGACGACCTTCATGAATTCATCCTTGTACATACGAGCATCATTGCAATATGCTTCGACGCCTTTGAAAGGATAGAGATCAGCAACCTCCTTTTGAACCTCTCCATTGTCATCGATATATTTGAAACATTGATGGAGAGTCGAAGGAACAATGTTATGTTCATGCAGGAACGGTCTCCCCAACAGAGCATTGTAAGAACAACCATGGTTGTCAATGATGTAGAAGGTCACCTTTGTGCGAAGATTGCCTATTTGGAGTTTTAGGCGAATCTTGCCCAGAGGCTCACTCCATCCCTAGTTGAACCCGAGGATGGTGGTGATTGTACTGGAGAGACTATGCACTGGGATCTTCAATGCATCCAACATTATCTTCGGCATGATGCTGAGGATAGACCCTGGATCTATCAAAATACGATCGACTTTCATCGAGTCGACATATCCTGTATAGTATAGAGGACGATCGTGCCTATTGTCCTCCATCAGCATGTCATCCTGTATGAAAGTTATGTTTGGAATTAACTCCAACACACTATGACAATGAAGGCAAGAGACTGGTTCTGCTTTTGGCTTCTTCAGAAGGGCTAGACAGGTTTCTGCCTGCATGAGAGCCTCACTCAGAGTTTCCCGAGTCTCTTAAGAGAGGCGCAAGAGCTCGAAGATTGACAGCCGGGCCGGTGTATTGGCTAACTGAGCCAAGATATCAAAGTTGTAAGGCTTCTCAAGTCCGGAAGGAGATGACTTCTTCAAAGGTTTATCGAAGCGGACTTGTTGTTTGTCTTTGTCGGCAACTGTCGGCTTGGGAGGAATGGGTTCTACAACCACTGGTGAGGAGGAAGAAGGGTTGCTCTCGGTAGAAGCAGGCTGTACTGGAGCAGGCTCAGAAGAAGAAACGGGATTTTCTTGAGCTTCGGGATAATCCTTTAGATAAGCTTTCCCTGATCGGGTGTCCAGCAGGATTTCTTCGTCAACTATGGGGTCAAAAGACACCATATTGTAAGTCTTTGTCTTGCCCTTGGAGCAATCTTTCTTTTTGGAGAAAGAAGAGAGAAGTTCGAACTCCGAGGCAAAATCAGGGTGGATCCACATAATCTCGCCATTTTCAAGAGACAAGGGGACGAGACCTTTATTTCGTGGAGAAGGAAGATTCTCGATCTCAAGAGTAGCTTTGGGGATAGGAATGACACCATGCTGTACCATCTGCGGAGGAAAATCATCGAATTGAACTGAGACCATGTTTGCGGTAACAGTCTTCTCGTCTTACTGCAGAGTGACAATACCAGCATTGACCAGCTCTTGAATTTTCCCTTTGAGCACACAACATGCTCGAGTGGGATGCCCAATGAACCTGTGATAGATACAGTACTTAGGATGATCAGTTTTGTCGACCTCATCAGGCTTCTTCGGATCCGGGAGTTAGAGCTTATTACTTTTGATCAAGCAATCAAAGATGCTCACGGTGTCATTCTCGTCAAAAGAGTACTTTACTTTTGGACGAGGTTCCCTTGGTGGAGGTGCTGAAGGAGTAGAAGCAGACGTAGCTGGAGCTACGTTGACCGCCAAAGATTCTTTGTTCTTCAAGTTGATGTTCAAAGTTTTTTTTCCCTTGTGGTTGTTCTGGCGATTACCACCACCCGATGTCTGGTGTTCATCCCGGTCGGGGTTAGACATTTGTACCCCTAGCTGCTTGAATTTGTCGGCGCTAACTTCAGCTGCTTTAGCATTGACAATGAAGGATAGCCAGTCTTGGAACTGAGTAGACCCTGTCCACATGCTAATGATAGGCAAAAGATTTGCCTTGCAGGTGTCTATGGTGACAGCGGCCGAAGTTCCAAGAGGCATTTTTAAGGCTTCCCGGCGGAACCTTTCAATGAAACTCCCAGCAGTTTTATTGTGTCTTTGTTTGATTTTATTGAGGGCTGACATGGTCATGTCGTTGATCCCCTCATAGAATCATTCCAAGAAGATTTGTTTCAGACCTGAGAAGGAGGTGATACAACCATCGGACAAGCTTCTGTACTAATCGTATGCCACATCGGCTAAACAGCCGACGAATACTCTGGTAAGAAGAGCGTCATTTGGCTGAAGTTGGACAGTCATTACCTCGAAGTGGTTAATGAACTGACTAGGAGAAGTGCTGCCATCAAACAGCGAGATTGTTGGGATTTTATACTTTGGAGGAAATGGGACTTCCTTCCATTCAACTAGGTAGGGTTGTTTGATCCCCAATCTCTACAAGTTGTCTTTCTCTTTGAAGGCCTCGAACTGAGTGCACAGGAGCTTGACAGCTTCATTGGCATCCTCCACTGATGTCGAAGGAGCAGGCTGAATCACAGTGTTAGGGGGAGGAACATCGTGGTAAGCACTACCCCCAGCACCTGACTGACTGGGCGTAGGTTGAATCTGTATAGGAGGTAGTTGAGGAGATGCTACCCCCAGTCCTGCATTGACAGGCACCGACGATGCTATGATTTCAGGATTTATAGCAGGTACAGTCGGTGGTACTGTATGCTGAGCTATAATGATAGAATCCATACTGGCAACCATTTCGGCCATAGTTTTCAGCTTGTCTTCTAGTGCAGCGATTCACTATTCTTGACTTGCTGAACTGGAAGCATCTGGGTCTTCAGTGACAACATAAGCTGTCACTTCTCTAGGTACAGTGGAGGACACTGTCTGTTCCAAACTTTTGATGTATGCATCGTAGTCGGAGAAAGAATCATCTCCTGAGTGAGAAAAAGGAAGATGACCAGAAAGATCTTGAAGATTCCTTTGACCGATTGTGTCTCGGCTTCGGGATCGGGTATGTTGGAAGACTCCATCAGAAAATTCTTGGAGTAGATCCAAATACTGCTGGCTTGGCATGCGAGGCTTGCCGTGCTTGGAGCACTTCCTACCCCCAATGTCTCTGGAAGTCATGTTGACAGAAGCGTACAGAACTTCGTCTTCATCTTCTGACATAGGTTCAGAGTTTGTAAAGTTTAGACGATCGAAGACAGATCGTCTTGTTGTCTGACAACAACACTTGATGACAACTTTGTGATTACAATGATGTCCAAGTGGTTGCACTGGAGGTGTTGAGGTGTTGTCCCGTTTTTGCTTAAGGTGTTCTCGAAGATCGGGAACAATGACGGGACGAGAAGAAGTTTGAGGGATGTGTTCTTTGACAACATTCGGAACATGGTTCCGGTTCTTCAGATGTTTTGTCCCTTGAGTGTACAGGGAAGTACTCATTTCATTGGCATAGGTGTCTGGATTTTTGATCCTGGAAGTTTGCTTCTGATGTTGGTTGGTCTTCGGCATTGGCTGTTTGCGTTTCTCCGAAGTTGGTCGATTGAGATAAGTTCTTAGATCAGCAAACTCACCCCCAGGGATTTCTGTCTGAGACACCAGCAATTTTCCCTGCTTCGAACGGGATATCTTGAGAGTTGGGAGATCTTGGAACTCTGCTACCGGAGTAGACAGAATACCTCTTTGATCAGTACACTTCCCTTTGGCAAGGAGAGAAGAAGAACCCTTGTTGGAGAGAGTTCTTGTACTGACTGGTGCCGGTGCACGTTCAGTTTGATCTTCTACGGTAAAAATCGAGAAAAACTGAGAAAAGATCGAAGGGCCTTTTCCTTTGTTTTGTGAATAAGGGTTAGTTAAAGAGCGTTTTCCTCTGTTGTCTTCCAAGTCGTGGGACGAGGAAGTTTGAGAAAAGACCAACGGGCCTTTTCCTTTGTTCTGGAAAGGAGGAGGAATAGTCAAAAGACTACCCCCAGTGGATTGCGCTAGAGCAACAAGATGCTTGGACAGAGGAGCAGAATTTTTCCCTTTGCTGTGAGAAGAAGAGAGATTAGCCAAAGGGCTATCTCTCTTAGACTGCGCTGGCGCAGCTTGCACAGGGACTGAAGTGGCTGTTGGCGCACTGGCAGGTTGTGCATGAGTAACTCTGGCAGAAGGTCTTCTGGCCACAGTTTCAACAGCTTGCACAGCAGGAGTCTTGTTGCCAGAGTGTTTGGGTTACACTCTGGTTGCTGGAGTATTAGATTGCACAGGCAGGGTTGCAGCCAACTGCGCCAGAGGAATAAGAGTCTTGTACTTTGACAGAGCAGCATAGGAAGTAGGTTGTGCACTGTCAAGGGGAGTAGCATACTGCGCATGGGCAGTAGCAGCAGACTGCGTAACAGAGACAGTGGTCTTGGGAACAGAGGCAATGGACTGTGCAGTTGGCTGAGCAGCAGAAACAGACTGTACAACAGTCTTGGGGACCCACACTAGATGAACTTTGCTCGTGGCAGAAGTTGTTACAATGCGAAGGGTGGTCCTGGAGTTGATCATCGCCTCGTAGGCCGTCTGGTTGACCTTTACAACCAGCGTCTTCTGCGTCTTTCTAATAGACGCAACGTCACATTGAGTTGTCACTTCCTCGTCGGAGGAGAAAGTCGACCCCAGCAGAGTCGCCATTTTGTTTGTAAAAACAAAAGTTGATCTTTATTTCAATAAACTTTGTAAGAAGATTACAAGAATTCTGGGAAAGTACAACTATAGAAATCCGATCTGAATGACGATCGCTTTATCCCTTGGACGATGTGAACT
Source organism: Iris pallida (assembly GCA_029216955.1). Lineage (NCBI taxonomy): Eukaryota > Viridiplantae > Streptophyta > Magnoliopsida > Asparagales > Iridaceae > Iris > Iris pallida. The sequence goes on from JANAVB010039620.1 coordinate 6,604,453, forward strand.
TTGAAGACGATAGCCTCTGAAGATTGCAGCAGTACTTTGGCAAGAACTCCTGATCTTTGGTGATGATTTCTGATATATATGTGTATAGCTGATAATGAAGGCTTTGAAACTCTATTTATAGAGTTCTGGAAATAACTAACTTTTAGTTATTCTGACTTGCGCAGGATGGATTGCACAAACTTTGGCTTGCGCTGGGATGAACTTCGCAGGCAGTTACTCGATCGTGGACCACCTGTATGTGACGCGTGGCATTGTTTGATTAAAATGCGCTTGATCGTGTACAAACGGTTGCCACATGGTGAGTAATTGATGGCATGAAGGCCACGTGTTCATTTTGTCAGTTGTCTTGATGGAGTGCGCCACCTGAATTGCACTGGCTTTAAATTGTGCTGGATGTACAGCTGTCCTCAAGTGCTGTGCTGAACGATAAACGAACAGTTTCCTCATTCTTCGTGCTGTCAGTTGTCAGAAGATCTGATTCTGTCAGGTAATGATGACGAGGCCACGTCAGCCTGCGCACTTGGATGAGTGCGCAGTTCAGCCTGTGCAATCGAGATGGTGCACAATCTGACTCCTGCACAGTTCACTTGAAGGATGCATAACTTGATTTTCATAACTTTTTTGATGGGTACAACTTAATTTTTAGGACCTACAGTAGGTAGCGCTCATAAGAGACACTATCGACCATGGGCAGAAAGTAGCTCTCAGACAAGAACTATCGGCCCCGGGGCAGTAAGTAGCGCTCATCCGAGACACTATCGGCCCAAATCTATGTGTGTACTGAACATGTAGCCCCTACGCTAATAACTGTCTCCCTTCCCCATGATACTATACATGTGTCGACTCCATGACGCTGTTTAATCCTTAATAACAGCCAAGTCTTCTACATAATCTATTAACAGTTATACCCTAACGCACGGCCTGTACGCACCAATGATCAGTCAGCATGCAAGTTTGCATCTATATGCAACTCACAACTCACACACAATCCGTGGCCCATCGTGACAATTTATGAGATGCACTAAACACACGGTGGTCCCTTAACTCTAAGCCAATTGCATAAAATATAATAATTTGCATATATATATATAGTCTTGAAAGAACAACATAAAGAAAATGCATGTATGATATTGAGCAAGAAATTAAACAGTAAAGGCAAGGTGTCTTGCCTGGTGGGTCGGCTGATGTGGTGCGGTGTTCTGTCATATCTCAATAGTCCAATAGCCACGATCGAGACGTAGGGGTCCGAATCCGTAAGAAAATAGGAAAGCATGATTTAGTCATGATTAATGGTGGTAATCGAGAAGAATTTGTGAATATAGATACATCTACTAATTTTAGAAAAATATTTTTATCATACTATTACGTAAATACTTGAAAATACTGTATATATACAATATGGAAGAATACATTTTTATTAATCAATTAAGCCCTTAGACAATAGTAGAAAATTTTAAAATTGTTTTTAGGCAAGAAGCTCCAAGTTTGTAAAAATAAACTTTTTTTTTAGATAAAAATGTATAAAAGTATTTAAGTAATCGTTCGGAAATATTAAGAAGTCATTTAGGCCAAGAAATATAACTTTATCGAATATATAATTTATTTTGATAATTACGAAAATCAAAAGAAATATTTCGGTGCTGAAACTAGATTTTTGTCACGATAACTTTTGCTCAAGCTATATTTGAAAACACCCTATCAGATTATAATTTGAAAACAACATACGTAAAACTCTAGTGTTATGATTTTTGGAAAATATTATCTATCCCTAACTTTTGAGTAACAAAATAGACAATAACTATTTTAAGTAACGAAAATAGTATTAATACTTACAGTAGCATTCTTAACAAAATATAGAAAAATAATCAATTAAATATTTAACTCAAATTTACCTATAACATTATCAGCAACAATAATAATAATACAAATAATAATAATAATACTAATAATATAAACTATAATAATGATGATAATAATAATAATGATAATAATATAATAATAATAATAATAATAATAATAATAATAATAATAATAATAATAATAATAATAATAAGAATAGCAACAGTTCAGTTCCTGAAAAAAAAAGGAAAGATGAAAAGGGGTGGAGAGAGAGAATGAGAAAGGGCCGACCTGGAGAGAAAAGGGGAACGCGGTGAGAGTTTCACCGGAGTGTTGTCGGCGGCCGGCGTCTGCTGCCACAGCGGGGAAGCAGTGGCCGTAGTGCTGCGGGACGCGGGAAGAGGGGTTCTCGCCTGAGACGGCGCAGTCCACGCGCCGGCGACGGATCGAAAAATTTTACGTCGGCAGTGGCGGAGACGCGGTCGGCGCCAAGTTTTGGGGGCACGCCTGTCTCAGAGGCGGCTACGGGCTCTGGTGGGAGGAGACAGAGCGGCGGCGGCAATGTGGTCTCGAGGGACGGGCGAAAGTGGTAGCTCCAGCGGTCAGTCGGAGAGGAAGTGAGCGGCGGCGGAGAGACGGCGGAGAGTTCTCGGTGGGCGCTCAGGCGCGGCGCTGGCCGGTGGTGCTCAAGACCGGAGCGGCGCACGGCCTGGTCCGCGGTCGGCTACGCGTGGAGGCGACGACCAGGTGTCCTGGCGGTGGGAGCGGCCAAGCGCGCTCGACATGGCGAGGAGGGTGAAGGCGGACAGCACGAGGAGAGGCGGTGGCGCGATGGATCGGCCCTCGTCGGAGATTACGGAGTGAGGAAGCTCGCCCGGTGTGGCTCGACCGACGGAGCACGGGCGGCTGGCGTCGGGAGCTGGCGGCCAGGTGAGGGTTCTCACCTCTCCTTCTTCTTTGTTGTGGATTTTGGGGACGATGTCGACAGTTTTGGAAAATTGGTGGTAGCGACGGTGTGTCGTCCTGCCGATGATGGTGGTTTACTGGTCGTAGCGGGGACGGCATTTAGGTGTGGTGGTGGTGATGGTGAATTTCTGAGGCACGGCCGCTGGCTGGGTTGCCGGAGACCCGCGGGTTGGCGGTGGCGGCTGTAGGCGGGGGTATTGTAGATGGAGAGAGTGGTTGGTGCTACGCCGGTGGTGGCAGGGTAGTGATGGTGGTGTTGGCTGTCGTGGTGGCGGTTTGGTCGAAAGGAAGCAGGGATGGTGATATTGGTGTGGTCGACGGGGATGGGATAGGGTGTTGACGGTGGTTGAGGTAGTGTTGTAACGGATACGTGTCCTGTGAGACACAGAACGGGTCGGTGTCCGGGGTTGTCGGACACGGAGGAGATAATTGTATTTGTACTAATATGGATATAGTGGATGGGACGGGGACACGGACACGATGCACGTGTTTGGTTGGAAATTATTTTTGGAGTAATTATGGAGGAGTACCTGCCTATTTATAGGATGTGGGAATTTCCATTAGAATAAAGACAAGGAATATTTAAAAACTAGTAGATAAATATTATTTGACTCAAATCAATTTAAACTAAGCCTTTATAAATCAAATATAATTTAAATCCAAATTCAAATCCAACTCAATTAATTCTAGAAAATTTCAAATCCAAAATAGATGATTCCAATCTTTAAATTAAACTTATTTAAATTAAATAAAATCTAATCCAAGTTTAAATTACCACAATAAATTCAAAATACCTTTTCTAAAAATAATAATAAATAAAATTTCGAAAATCCAAACAATTATTCAATTAAATTACTTGTTAACGTAAATAAATACAATTAGCCTTCGAAAAATAAAAATATACGCGAATTAAGTTTTCACGTACTTCGCATATGATAGAACATTATAAAAATAAAAAGGAGGATATCATTTCTTAAGTTAAAATAAAGTAAGAACTTTTTTATAAAATTAATAAATTATTTTTGAAACTTCGATGCGACATTTTTCACAAATTTTAAGTAATTAAAAGTAATTACTATATATTATTTTGAAACTATAAAATATAAAGAAAAAGTTTTTCTAAAAATATGTACGCTCGCCCATATTCGCATTCGTCGAGCAATTACGAAATACGTCTTTTGTGCACCACGTATAATACAAAATTTTTAAATCAGTACCAAAATCGATAAAAATATAGTAAAAATTTAGGGGCTTTACACGATGACATCACCGACTTCGACTTTTTCGAGGGCACGACTCTTGTTAGTTTCAAGAATGAGCTTTGTGCGCCAGCAAGTGCTCGTCCTGGAAAGTTCAAGGCCAATAACTTGAACTTGTTTAACTACAAGTTACATTGCATCATCTATTCCACTATTCTTCCGAAATCCACTTCGAAAGATGATGTCACTGCACTTGAGCTATCTTCCCTCTATCACATTCTTAAGGGGATTCATTTTTCTGCCCCTAAGACTATTATCCAGATGATGGGAAGATGTCGCGGAAGAGACCGTAATCTCTCTTATGCGATGATTATCCCTCGAATCTTCCAGCATTTTGATATCGATTTATCCACTTGCGCTATGGACCCTGAGCCCAAGTATCTTCAAATTTCTCGTCGCAGCACTGCCGCTGCACTTGCACCTCCTGCTCCTACTGCCCCTGTTCATCCTCAGACTTATCCTATGACATTTGAAGGTATCCATCAACACCTTTCAGATATGCAGACTTTCTTTGTTGACACTTCCAGGGAACATGAGTTCCGTGACGTGACTCGGTTCTAGGCTATTTCTAACTCGTTTGCCGATCTCTGATTTGCTCAGACGGATCATTCTGCCAGTTCTCTTCCTAGAGACCTTGCTGTATCTGGTTACCACATTGAGGATGAGGCGGTCCATTCTCTGTTCCAGCCAGGGAATGCTTATGATTGGTACCGTGGTTCGGGTGCTACTCAACAAACCTCTGGAGCTGGCACATCTGGAGCTGGTCCTTCTGGACAGGGTGGTCATGCTAGGACTACTACTACTGATGATGATGATGATGAGGATGAGATGTGATTTAGACATTTTTGTCTAGTTTGTCGTACTATTGTGACTGTTTATTGTCTTTGTTTACTTTGAAATACTCCGATATTCCAAGCTAGTATCCGTAATTTTATCTGTGCTAGTTTTAGAACTTTTTGTGACATTTTCTTTGATGTTTGTCTGTTAAACATCGTTTTCTATTCTCTACTTTAGAGATTTATATCAGTTTAGTACTATTTAACATATCTCGTTATAGCACTCTTTATCATGCTTCGATATTTTTTTAATATACCATGCCTGTGAACACTATATATAATCTTATATTTTTTTGTTTCTTCACTGATTATGCATATATTGCAGGGGAGCTTTCTCTTTTGCAATTATTTTGCTAAGTGACAACGGGGGAGAAACAAGATCTAACATCTTAATCTTTTCTTTGTACGATTGTAAAATTCGTCTTTGTCTTATCAAAGATACCAAAGATATTATATCAGTCAAGGTATGTCAATTATCAAAATGGACGAGATTGTTGGCCCATTGGTCATGGTCAAACCTGATTTTAATAATTGTCAAACTCTGTCTTAATATATGGAGCTACTCAAATGTTTACTCAAGACGTTTTGGACACTGATCAAGATCGGTTATCTACTCAGTTCAAGACTGAAGCTATGTTTGCCACTCGAGTCTGTATTTTTTTTATGCAATGTAATTTTTACTTTTATTGAGTCTAGGAATACATTATACACCGAGTCGTACTGGCAAATAGGCTATCCAAAATCATTTTTAAAAATGACCTATGTTTTTGTAAAACATCCCTTATTTACAAAAGCTTCTGAAGGATTTCAAAAAGCCCAAAAATTACTTTTGAAAAACCGTGACCAACCCTGACAGAACTCGGCCCGAGTTCGGCCAGAGTTCGGTTAGTGACCGTTTGATTTTCGAACGTTTGAAAGACTTTGTCTCCCTTCAGTTGCGGATTGTTACATAGAGTTCTGTCAGAATTCTGCCTTTGAAAAAACTATAAATAGAGAAGAATTCTGATAATTTAAAATCACTCATTCACTTTCATCTCTTCTCTTCTAAACTTACGTTTCTTTCCGAAGAGTTCTAAAAAGCTTTCATTTTCAAATCCCAAGCCAGTTACAATTCTCTAGTCAATTTGCCGGTACGGTGCGGTCTAGAAGATTTTAGAGAAATTGTAATCAGAGGCTTGATTGAAGAAAGACTCTTCAAAATTGAAGTTGATCGAGTTCTTCGTATCAAAGCTCGCGTCTGTAGAAGTTGCAAGGACTTCGTATGAAAACTTACAGGATTTTACAATAGTGTATTCAACTGGAAGCTAGAGTTCTTCCGACTGGACTAGTCCTCACAAGAGGAAAACCAGTATACATCGCTGTGTTTGCGTTTGCCTTCTGATCACATTTCTTTTACAGTTATTGTTTTGTGATTATTGATTTAATTCTGTGATCTTACTGCTAACAAGTTTTTAATTAGCAATATTCTGCTGCCTACTCTATTCACCCCTCCTCTAGAGTATTCTGCTTTATGACTTCGTTCCTACAGGATGGAGATGGCCGGCGGCCCGATGCTGGCTCGAAATGGATCGGAATGGCGGCTGTAGGAATGTTACGTTTTAGTACATTGGGAAATGTGTCCTATTTATAGGATAAAAAGGGAAAAATCCTAATAGAAAATGTGTAAATGTAATAGAATTAGGAAAAGATAATGAAACACTAACTACTAACGCTAATGCTAACCACTAACAAGTTTGCTATGCATTAATTTAATTAGTTATTTCTAGATATTTACTAGCTAAAAATAATTTAGATATTACAATTGGCTATTTACAATTTGGCTATCACTATAAATCCCTACGTAAACTCAAGAAGCTACCTACGATCTAAGTCCAACTTGGTAGTCTAGGATTAGGACCGAAATGGTCTTAGGCCGATTCGATGGAGAAATCTAATAACCTACAATTGTTATAACTACATGGTTTAAAACAAATATTTTAGAAATAAAGGTATATTAAATTAAATTAAAATAATATTTTGACATACTATTTCGTATATAGAAGAAATATTTATATCCGATTAAAATTCTTAGACAGAAAAATCATTTAATTACTATAATATAGTTTTTCAAAATAAAGACTCAAATACTGATAGCAGGTTACGATCGAAAATAAATGTCGCACTAGAATTTACAGTTTTCAAAGATTTAAAAATTTCAGAGATTTGAAAAATAATTTTTTTTGAAAAATTCAAGAAATTGATTAACGGAGGTTACAAACTTAGAAGGCGAAACCTTCTCAACTGAGAATGAAGGATCCAAGGCTGAGTCGTACTCCTGAGGATAGTCCTGGTCGTCTAATCCTGGAGAGATCACCAGGTCTTCAGAGGGACGTAACAAGATACATAAAAATATGCCATATAAACTGAATATGTAAAGGATAAATGCGACATGGCTCCTAACCATTCTACTGTGAATATGCAGTTAAGAACAAACCACAAACCTTCAAAGCATGGACACTCTGGCTATAAATAGGATCGACATAGTCCTTACTTGGGCACAAGGGGCCAAGCGCATAACGTTCTACAATCGTCAGTCGCCAACCTGAGAGGGTCCCCTCACACCGTGTCTCCAACGGATCTTCCGGGTTACTGAATGGATGTGCAATCGTGGCCCATACGTTAAGGAACTGTCCTCCCCACCCCATGCCTATATGTGTCATATTTACGACACGTATGAACCTCTAATAATTGCTAAGTACACTAACATGCAAATTCTATTAGCAGTTATCCCTAACCGTCGTACGTCCCATACGTATCGGTGGCCAGCAGACTACGCAAGTCCGTGTCGTACATGTGACTCACAACTCGTGGAACTCAAGTGTCAAGGCTATAGGAGATATACCAATACCTTATAATAATGGGGTGGTCCCCTAAAACTAGGCCAGTATGCATTAAATAACTAAAATCACAAAACGACTAACTTAGTCATTCGCATCCAAGTATGACTTGGATGCACAGTTTAATAGAAAATAAATAAACAACAAAATAAATAGAAGGAAAATAACATGCTAGAATGTCAATAAATAAATAGCAAACAGTGGCAAGGTATCTTGCCTAGAGGTGGTGTGCAGAATGTCAATATCTAGTAACTCAAACCGTCAGATCAATGAAGCTATGAAAGTAGAACTTCCACAAACGTCCTCAGATGCTCAAGCATGCATCACCAAAATTTTTGGAATAAGAGAAATTTCTAAGATCGCATACCACGAGTCCAATTCTAGACATAGGGACAAATTATAATTTCGAGTCAAAACGATGCATTGAACCCGCTTTGCACCGAAAAGCGTGCTAAAAAAACCTACGGTCTCTAAAGTCATTAAGTTATATGTCTACGTATCCAATTTGACGATACGAACTCAACTTTATGTCCAATTTTAGATTCTGGTAAGCCGTACACAATTGTTGGTTGAATCGGATTGTGGGCCCGTAAAAACGATGATCCGATCAACCTTCTCAGAATCGAACCAAACTTGGCTCACAGGACCAAAAAATTATCCTGAGTCCAATAGCGCCCGTTTTGTCGCAACGTTACGAACGTGCATGAAGTAATTGGCTAATTCAAAAAAATGGTCGATATATAAGGTTTTTGTTGGATACGCCTCGAATTCGTCGCACACACACAACTAATTTGAGTTCTGTCAAATCCCACACGTGATTGAAGTCCATACGTGTCTTTCGATGTGAATGGCTCGCGACCAAGTTATTCGGTTTGTCGGGATGGACTCCGTATTGGAAAAAAAAAGTTTTGAAAATAGTTTTTTTTTTCTGATTTTGGAACTAATTTTTCCCATAAAGTAATAAACAAAATTTAAAACTAAAGACATGGTTTCAATGTCCTATGGGTTGTATACAAGATTGTTCAAATAGTTTTTCAAATTCCTTATTAGATTGACTATAATCAGCCTTCCAAGTTAGGGTTTTGAACCCAAAAACTTTTCTATTTTTGAGCAGTTTTTTGACAACTTTATTTCGATTTTCTGAGCAATCTAACGGGTTATATTAAATTCTAGTTGAAGAAGTTTGAAGTGGGTCAACTGGTCTATGCGTAGGATTAATTAGTACGGAATTGGATTGATCGTAGGAAGAGAAATATGGAGTCCAAGTTGGGTACCTGGGAGTTAAAACTGATAAAAACAGAGGAACTCCTCTGTTCTGGACTTCTCCAGTGATCACCAGCGATTGCGATGGTTTTCAGGCGTGCGCAGGCGGCTCGTGAGGTGAGGGAGAGGCAGGCGAACATGATGGAGACTCAGGTTAGGAAAACAAGTTTCTTTAGGGCTCGGGATTGCCATTTTTCTGAAGAACCAAATAGATTGTATATCGATATTCAAATCCGATGATGGATCGACCTTAAGCTTGATTTTGAATAGGATTTGATGTAATCCCGTGGAGATTAGGATAAGGATTCCATAGGAAAAATTTTTGGGTCGAATCGATCGAGGTTTGAGGATCTTATTGTCGATCAAAATTTTAAAACAAATAGTATGATACTATCGGGTATAAGCTGATTCGTCCACTCGCGAGATTTTGAAAATCTTGCGAGTTAATGGATTTTTTTCCTGTTAATAAATAACTAGAAACTTTAAAAAATTCTAATATAAATTATAAAATTCCTAAAAATAGAAAAATAACTAATAGTTTTTTTATAAACTAAAAATTATTCTTGTATAAAAACCCACTCCTATGACATGTAGAAAATATTTACTATGTTAATATTGTAGAAAAATTTAGGCTTAATTGCAACTTGAAACCCTCAACTATTTCGGTTTTTCTAGTTCATACCCTAAACTTTTTTACTCAACAACTTAATACCATCAACTATTTTACATTTTCAACTTCATACCCTAAAATTTAAAAAACTCGAAAATACCCTTGTCCTTCCCTCCTCCCATCCCACCCCCTCCCTCCAGCCCCCTTCCCGTACAGCCCCCCTCCCGTCCAGCCACCCCTCTCGCCCAGCCCCACCTCCCTCCCTCTCGTCCCGGTGCCCCAGCCCCCTCCTCCCGCGCTACCGCACCCTAGGAGGGGGAGGCGAGCGGAAGGAAGCACGTACGGGGCAGGAGGGGGGATGTACGAGAGGGGGGCTGGGCGGGAGGAATGGGGCTATACGGGAGGGGGTGTGGCCGGAAGGGGTGGGGAGGGGCGGGGACGGGTGGTCGGAAGGGGGAAGCTGGGGGGGCGTTGGAGAGTGGGAGGGGGTTGGAGGTAGTTTTTAGTTTTGAGCAGGAGCATTATTGTCCAAAAAAAATTCAGGGTATCAAATTAAAAAAATAATTAGGGTATCAAATTGAAAAACGAAAATAGTTGAGGGTATCAAGTTGCAATTAAGCCAAAAATTTAATAAAATTCCTAAAATATAAAATAAAATATATCAATAAATTAAGAATTATTTTTGTATAATTACACCTTTTATATACCATGTAAAAATATTTTATACCTATACTATTAATATTTATCTCACAAAACTCATATACCAAATTTCCAATAATAAAAATAACTAGTTAAAATTAAACAAAAATGAATATAACATTTTAGGACAAATAAGGGGTTTACAAACCAAGATAGATAAAGAGAGTAATATCTTTTTTTGACTTCTATAATAGAACATGGAATATTAACTCACAGTGATAGACTTAAGAGTTTCGTACTGTCGTTTCTACTGAGATTTTATACTACAACTGTAATGTAGATTTCGTACTATTGTACTTATGTATAACGTGGAGTGGAGTTCTGTGATTTTTGTTATCATATGGAATATAGAAATGTGGTTATGTTATTCTGTAGAGTAGAGAGAGATGGTTTCAAGGAATAGAGTATGGAAAGGTTTGGGACAGTTGGGTCGCCCGAGCGATGGCTCGAGGATATGGTAGTAGAGATGAGATGTATTATAGTATTTGAGTAGAGGTGTGAATATTGTATTTCAGATTCTGTACCATGCATATTTTATAGAGTTTAATTCACGCATTCGCATGATCATGTACAACTTGTGCATACGATTTTTGGATCATCGAACGAATTGCCTGGGCACCAAAATTGTGTCATCCTAGGAGGACACATGGTAACTGTGTTGATGTACTACCACTGGTGATTCAAAATTTTTAGTAGGGCTCACTACTCGTACTGAAAGAATCGTCGTTTAACCAAGCTACGATCCATGATGGCGAATTGTCATTGACCTTCATATAGTTAGGTTGCATGCTAATGTTATTTGCTTACATGCCTAGTATATGATGCAGGAATGTACACTTGACATGTTTTATATATTTTGTGAAGGCTACGAATGCCTTATGCAGGAACGTACATCATGACACAATTGTTATGCAATATGAATGATATAATATTGTATGAACATGGAAGGATGATAAGTATATATTGGGCAAGATCAACTCTCTTGCATAACACATTTATGATTATGGATACATGTATGCTATGCCATGTAACAGATCCTAAGGCAAGATAAGAAATACCACATAATGTTGCTTGTACTAATTCAACATGTTGTTTTAGTAGTGTCGACTAGAGGCCCCTCACCAGTGCACGATAACGAGTTGTAGCCTTATAGTATATTTTATTGTTTTTGAAAGAGAGAGAGAGAGAGTGTGTGTGTTTGTAATTAAGTTCTAGGTTTCGAACCATTGTAAATTTTGATGCTGAATATCAATAAAAGAAAATTTATTTTGTGTATCTTGTGTCGATTTAAATTCTCTGCTTAGTATTTTTGCTGCATTGACTTTGTATCTTAGATTATTCTATCGACGTTTTGATAGTTGTCTTGTACAAGTACAATTTAGATTTGTATGACATCACGTCAAGTGGTGACTTTCAGTCCTACATGATCAGAGTGTGACATGTATCATCCTTCGAGTTCAACATCTAACTGAAAAACCATAGTCCACAATCTAAAGTACCCTACAATATGATATTATTGTACATCTTCTGTACATATCGTACACACCAAGCATACACACACACCATGCCAAGCATCTTAATATCTATTGTCCCTTTATCAACAACCTCATAAAACGAGTCAACACCAAAGTGAACAGTACCAGCCTTCTTCTCCAAAGAAGCAAAGCCAGATACATCCAGGCAAATATCTAATGAACTATCAAAATTCAATATCCAGCCATGAATGGCTTCCTTATCCTGGGAGACTGTGAGCAGATCGTCCCAAGTGTCATCGTGCCTTGTGCCACATCATTATCGCATCGTAAGGATCTTTTTTTCTTTGCATCCTGTGAACAATTTCTTCTGATGTTGCCAAATTTCTTCCAATAATAACATGCAATGTCCTTCTTCCTTGATGCGGCGATAAAGATCGTGTCGCTCCCGATCCTTATCTAGAGTTCTTCCTCTTTAGTTTGCCACCACCGCCAATTGTTTACCCTCATAAGCAGGTCTTTTCAACAATAAATTAAAAAAATGATGCATTGACTTCATCCATCTTCACCGTATCCTTCCTATATAGAAGCATAGTCACTATGTGCTCGTACGAAGATGGAAGAGAGGTAAGAAGCAATATGACCTTGTCTTCTTCCTTTATGTTTGCACTAACATTGTGAAATTGGTTCAAAATTCTGTTAAATACATTCAAGATTTAACAGATGTAAATCGTTCGAGAATGGCCGTAGAATTCATTGTCGTTGTCGATCTTTTAAAACTTCAACTGAAGTTTTGATACCACTTTGTTGGGAATAAAAGAGGAAACTATTTTCCAAGATGAGCGTCCGTGACGAATCAATATCCGCCCACATCAAATATGCACAATTGTTGACTTATGCAGAAAATATATATCACAAAAATTTAAGATAAAGACACACAAAATTAAATGAAAACTCATAGCCGGTAAAACCACCGGAAGAGCAAGATCACTAATAAATGAAGTTATAAGGCTTTACAAGATCGCTACAACTTCATAACCTCCTCTATCAAAGAAAGTACACAAAGAGAACACTTAGGCCTCGTTTGGTTGGCGGAATCATAGGGTTGGAAAATGAAAGTCATTTTTTTAATCCCAGCACGTTCGGTCTCAGTTAAATCGTGTGTCTCCACGTACACAATTTTTAGCCGGTCGTCATATCATTTCGGAGTCTTCGTGCGAATATTGTCTGCACTAGCTTTTTCATCATTGCCCCACACGCACACCTCTTGCACTCTGCGTGCTCCAGAGCTCCACGAGACGGCCGACGTCTTTCAACTCCCGCAACTCAACGCCTTGTTTCACCCACGACGCCGAAGGCGACCCCGACATCTTTACGACACCTACGACAACCGATGCCGCCCAGCCACCCGTGCTATGCTGAAAGTCATTCATTTTCTATATTTGGATGTCAAAAGAAAGTACGAGGAAAGGAAAATGATTCTCATTGGGAAGGAAAATAAGGGGGAAAGTGGTTCCCCCCATCGAACCAATGATTTACTTCCCCCTATAGGGAATTTACTTTTCCTTCTAATTTTCTTGTCCTCTCCATACACCGGAAAGAAAAAAACACTGAAAAGAAAAATGGATGAAAATTACAATTTCTTAAGAAAATAGAAAGAACAAGGAATTGATTTCCTTTCCTTTCCTTTTCGCGAACCAAACGATGCCTTATGAGAAACCTAATTTCTCTCTTCTTCGATGTCTCTATTTCTTCTCTATTTTTTGTTCTCAACCTATTGGTGGCAGGGCTAGCCATGAGTTCATGGGGGCCTTAGACAAACATTCAAAATATGGATCATATATAATGTACAAAAAAAATTAAAAGCTGAAACAAAAGTAAATTAAATAATATATTACCACCAAGAATTTAACCCAGGACATCTAGTGTGCAAGTCAAACATAATAACCACTACACCACGTTGTTTTACATTAAAAAAAGGACAATGTTACATACTAGTTATATATATATTAGGAAAAGGTGTATATATATATATATATATATATATATATATATATATATTTTTAAAATATATATATATATATATATATATATATATATATATATATATATATATATATATATATATATATATATATATATATATATATATATATATTTTATATATATATATATATATATATATATATATATATATATTTTAAAAATATATATATATATATATATATATATATATATATATATATATAAATATATATATATATATATATATATATTGGGAAAAGGTAATTCTATTGATAAAAAATGTAAGTAAGCGTACAAAGATGTTCTATATTAAGTACATCAATTATTCATTAACATGACATCTCTGTCAATGTTATGACTAATCCCTATGTTCGAGATCCACTGCCCCTCAAATATACGATCATTTCGTGCCTTCCAAATATGCCAAACTGTCGCCGCAATTCTGAAAACCATTTGCTCCCCCGATTCTGCTCATGTATGATTGTGTCTATAATACTCTTTATCTCCTGATTCCCCCACCTCCTTAGTCCGAGCTTCCTCCTCTGTGTTCCCCCATAAATTCTCCGATACTGCACATTGGAAGAATAAGTGATGACTACTCTAATCCTGTTGTTCACATAAAACACACCGTGTGCTCTGAATCGTAACGCTAAACCGCTGTAATCTGTCCATGGGAGTAGCCTTCCTGTTATTAGCTTGTACATGCAATATTGTATTTTCTTCGCACCTCCTTTGATCTATATGAATGCAATATTGTCAATTTTTTGGTGTACCTCTCGGAGGCTATTATACACCCGCACAAATCTTCCAATGGTTGATCCCGTCCATTGTCAATGATCCTTGTCACACCTACTATCGTTTATCTGCCTTATTGCCGCAATGAATTGTCGTGTTCCTGGATGTCTCTCAGGTCGCCAAATCCTATTCTGGAGAATACTACTGACTAGGACTCCCATCCGCGTAGCTTCTATCGCGTAGACTCATGCCTTCTCGACCAAGCTCTCATGAGCAATCCATGGATCGTACCATAGATTCGTCTTTGTTCCGTCCTTTATTACCCTTTCATTATGCACTTTGAAGGTGCTTCTTGTATGTAGGATGGTTTTACAAGTAACTGAGAAATTTTTATTACTTGATATCGCCCATACGTTGCTGGCTCGTGCGTATTTATTGCGCATCCTCCTTGCCCACATTGATTCTCTGCTTACGAACTTCCACGCGAGCGTCATTGTCGCTACATCCCGCAGGGTGCATAATGAAGGCAGTCCTACTCCTCCTTCATCCTTTGGTCGACATAATGTTTCCTACCGTATAGAGTGAATGCTCCCCTCCATACGAAATTTGAGCAGATTTTCTCGATCTTGGATATAGTTTTAGTAGACAGCATAATGGTTTGGAGCCAATATATAGCTATGCCCATGATCACCGATCGGACTAATTCAATCCGACCTCCGAACGAAAGATTGTGTACGTGCCATCCCTCTGTTCTTCTTCTTACATAGTCCACCGTTGTCTGATAGTCTACATCAGGAGCATAATTAATACAAAGAGGTACCCCGAGGTATTTAATTGGTAATTCACCTTTGTTTATCCCAATGACGTGTGCTAATTCCTCCTGATTAGGGCAGTGTTTATTGAAGTAGATGCTACTTTTTCCTGATTCAATTGAAGTCCCGTTATGTTGCCAAACCTTGTCATTATCCTTTCCAACTCTTCCATACCCTTCTTAGAAGGCTCCGTAAACACCAACGAGTCATTTGCATATATAAGATGAGACACAAGTGGTTCCACCCTCTTTTGAATAGGGACAATTCGCTTCTGAGCCATTGCGACCTCTATGAGACATGCAAAATATTCCATAACAATAGTAAATAGATATGGACACAATGGATCTCCCTATCGGATCCCTCTATTGATGTTAAAAGATCCACATGGCATTCCCCTGATCAACACCGAGAATGTAGGCGTAGATATGCACGCCCAAACCATATCCACCCAATCTACATCGAACCCCATTGCCAACATAATATGACAAATAAAATCTCGATTGACTGTGTCATATACTTTTCTAAGATCCAACTTCAAGCACGCTCGCTTTCCTCCTACTTTGTTGAAGTCTCTGACCAGCTCATGCGCCAACAGACTGTTGTCCGTTATAGACCTTCCTTTTATGAACGCAGCATGATTCTCCGAAATTAGCTCCTGCATAACGTCCTCCATCCGTCTGCACATGAGATGTGTAACAATCTTATAAAAAGTTATGGCATGCAATAGGTCTATAGTCGCCGAGGCTCGTCGCACCCTCTTTCTTCGGAATGAGAATAAGAAACGTATGATTCAGTTCTTTTAGCATCCGATGGTGCATGAAAAAATCTTGCACCATTTTGAGCACCTAAAATTTTATGTCCTCCCAATGAGTTTTGAAAAATTCACTTCCAAAGCCGTCCGGTCCAGGCACCTTCATTGAGTCTGCGTTCTTGATAATCTCCTCCAACTCCCCCATTTCGACCATCCCTCGAAGCTTATTATTCCCATGACTAGTGACTATCTTTTTACAAAAAGTTTCTGGGAAGTCAATACGATAAGAATTTGATTGTACAGTTCGGAGAAATACCTGACTGCTTTCGTTTGCAATTCTTCGACTGATGTTGTCTCTCTTCCGTCTGGCCCAATGTCTTTACCCATGTGGTTCCGATGATGCCTCATGCGCATAATATATATCATAAAAAAATTCGTACATTTATCACCATGTTGTAGCCATGCACACTTGGCCCGCTGTGCCAATTCAATCTCCTCAAGCATTCGTAGTTTGCCAACTTTCTGAATAAGCGTCTTCTCTTCTTTAGCTAATTCCAGGTTGGCCACATCGTCCTGCAGTCGGTCTTGTATGTGGTGTAGTTTGTCCTCTTCCTCCTCCAAGTTAGTATTGGGATTATCCTTATTCCATCGCTTAAGAGCTGATTTAACATGTTTAGACTATTCACAAGCTGAAACTGGATATTCCCCTTGGTGGCCACCCATAACCCCTCCTTCACCACTTCATAATAACCTGGCATGTGCTTCCATTTATTATTGTATCGGAATGGCCAGGCTCGATTACGATTCAAACTTGTGAGGCTAACCGATAGTAGGGAATGATCACTTGTTCCTGCCGCCATTCCCACCGCCTTCTAACCCGAAAATAGTCGAAACCACTCCTGATTGCCCCGTGCCCTATCCAACTGACATACCACCCGTCTTCTGGTTGATTTGTTATTCTACGTCCAATGTGCCCTTCGCGCTTCAGCTGATGTAGTCCATACTGAAGAAGATACGCCTGGAATTCCTGGAGTATAGCGTCAGGTACTTCTCTGCCCCCAATCTTCTCATGTCAGAACAACAATGCATTGAAATCTCCCATTAGAATCAGCGGGAGTTTATAATTATCACGCCCCAGAACCAGAATACTAGAGAAAGGGCATAGCCAGCTAAGTATATTGAAGTGCAACCCACCTCGCTATACGGTCACAGCTGTCTAGATGCATGAGGGTTTAACTACAAGCCAGCAGTCTCCTATGGTCAAGAACAAGCCTATTGTCTCATTCACAAGCATGTAAGTAAATGTTACAAGATATAAGACCACCAAATATACAATAGTAAGGTATCCCAAACATTACATATTTAGCTGATCATGAAGCTAGTCGTTACAAAATGTCAGGACTAGCAAGAGTTTAGTCATACATGATCAACCCTAGGATCTGTCAATCATGTTACAGCCCGTAGGCAGACAGTAAATAAAGGTACAACCGAGCTAACAAGTGCTCGTCGGCTAAACGCCTAAAAAGAATAATTTTACAATAAAGCGGGAGAACAAAAAGAAACCCACTCGTTGTCAGGGTTACGCCTGGTGGTCACCATCTGGCTGGAAGGTAGGTAGATCCTCTTGAGCTGCTCCGATATCTCGCCATACAAAACCAGCCGGGTCAGACCCCAGAAAGAGCAAGTGCCACAAAGGAGGCTTCACTTAGGAACTAAAACCAGCATATCACAATAGAATATTAAAGATAATAAATAAAGAACTAATAATAATAGAGATAACAACAGTAAACTGAGTACGAAGAAACCATTCAACTAGCCAGGTCACAACCCTTAAACCAAACAAGGACCAGGGTTGTAACCCTTCACCTGAATAGAAACCTGTCTCAAATACTATTGGTAAGGTAACAAGACAATAAACGAAAAGAGGACACAAAACTGCTCCAGGAGCCAGGTTACAACCCTTAAACCAAATAAGGACCGAGGTTGTAACCCTTCGCCTGAACAGAACTGGACCACTGATCTTTATTGCTAAGGCCAGTATGAATAATTAATCATATTGTTAAAGTGAAGTAAAACATGACGAGCATGGCATGGGGTGCAATAAGACAATAAACGAAGAAAGGACACAGAACTGCTCCGGGAGCCACGTTACAACCCTTAAACTAAATAAGGACCGAGGTTGTAACCCTTCACCTGAACAGAACTGGACCCCTGATCTTTATTGTTGTCACAACCCGTACCTTAGAGTAAGGGCACGAGAAGTGGGTACGTCCAGCCTACGTCGCAGTATCGGCGCTAGAACGCTGTCCTAGGTCAAACATCTAACAATATAAAGGTACCTGTACAGTATATACACTCCGAATGGAGGTGACATAGCAAATACAGTCTCAATCACATCTAAGGTAGAGCATGATAAGAGATAGATAAAATATAAAATCCACAAAGAGATACCGCAGATAGAAGTCTAAGTGTCTAAGATACACAAACCCAGAAAACATCTCAAAATTCAAGTACAGTAATCCATAAACTAAATACAACTCAAGACACTTAAAATAACTATCTATACAACCTCTACTGTGTCTCTTCTAGGCTAGCAGACAACCTCCAAGCTATCTGTAAAATTCATCAACAGGTCCAGTCAGGACATGAACGAGTACAACTCATCAAGAAAACCCAAGTAATAACAGAGAACTATAAAGCAGTTATAAACAGTTTTATTGATGAATATGGCAGTTTATATTTAGGTGATAGTATAGAGAAGCAGTAAGATACAAGGAAAGTAAAGTAACTAAAACAAGAGAAGAATGATGGCAATGAAGACTGTAAAATAAATCTAGCTGAACTAGAGTAACATGATAAGTCTAGACAGAAAATGTAAACCAATATAAAACCTATGTAAATCCAGTACGGGACGAATCTAATACAAGATGAATTCAGTACAAGATGATTCTAGGTAGTGATCAAGAATCCAGGTGAGACCAGCTATACTCTAATAGTGTATTTTAAAATACCGAGATCGACATGTAAACGGCTGTAGGTAATCAGGCACATCTCTCACTGATCAGGCGAGAGATGGCTATGCTTCCAGAAGATTCTAGTTGGAAGATTCCAGATTTGGGGTATGTCTACATGTCTTACTCAATATTTTCCCGCCCCGTAATACAAATGAATCCAGAATTCGACACGAGAATCGAGATGAGTCCAGCCAAAATATGATAATTCCAGAAATAGATTCCAGAATGATTCCAGTGATTCTAGTAATAGAGGCCAGATAAGTTTGGTATATGTGTCGCATACATGAATCCAGAAATATCCATATGTGTTATAACAGAGAATCACATAAAACAAACTATAACTGAAGTACAGTAATTGACAATTAAATGATAGAACTATCAGAGAATGTACTCGCCTGATAACCTGAATAGCTGATAGGTATAGAGGTCCAAACTGAAGCCACAGAGTCCTATTTAGAGCAACACAGGTCAAGATGTGTATGAGAGATGATAAATAAAATGTATAATGCATCTGCATGCTGTCTAGGTCAAACTAGACTAAAGTCAACACTTGGTCAACTCTAGTCAACCACACTAGTCAAATTAGGTCAACTAGGTTAAGTCCTAGCCCAACAAGTCTAACAAGTCTTACTAGGCCTAACCAAGCCTAGGCTAGCAATCACACAATCACAAGATAATGTGAACCACAACAATGCATAATTTAAAATAAATAATATATATAAATACATACCTTCATACATACATGCATTTCCACATTACATACATATTTATTTATATAGGCATATGTTACATCATGCATATTTACATAGTTACATATATATATACATTCATGCACATTTACATACATACTTTTATACATTATATATGTTAACATTCATTACAAAGCAATATATTTTATTTATACCTTTGATTGATTCATTCATATATGACATTCATTCATGCATATTATATACTTACATGCATCTATACATTATATACATTGTATATAACATGTAAAAATAAAAGAGGAAAAAAGGAGGAAAAACTGAAATGGAAAGGGAAGGGAAGGAAAATGTAAGGAAAAGGGAAAACAGTGGACATATACATGCTTGCATCATATATTCTACATTACCATACATGCTATCATTATATATTGTATTACAATATTTATAAATTATGCATTCATATCTATCATTACATATATACCTTGCATTCATATCTAGCATTCATTATATACTTTCATGCATACATTGTATATCATTCTTTCATTCATGCATTTATGCATTGCTTACATACATTATATTAATTGCATTCCTGCATGCTTGCGTTCAACCATATATATACATTAATGTAAAGAGTATATATATCATATATATATCATTTTATTCATCTAACATATCATGCATTACATACTCTATATTCATTTAATACCCATACTACATAGGCTCATAGGTTACACAAAAAACATTTATCGTATAGTCATTCTTCTACTTAAAACCAATACTATACCAATTGTGCCTCTACTAAACTCTAGGATTAAAGTATGTTGTAGCCCTTCGTGTTAGCTTTCCGAAACTTTAAACGGATCGCATTTTTGTGTCCGAAAGCTCCCGAAATCGCGAAAATACGGAAACACGTTCGTCTTTCATACAACTGACACTCAAATAATTCTACAGAAAGTTACAGAAAGAATTTGGCTTATTAAAATATATATTTGGAAAGATAACTTCGATACGGTTCTTTTAAAAAATGGAAGATATATCGGAGTTCTAAGCTAAAAGTTATGACATTTCTAAGTTGCTTTGGTTAATAACGTGGATGAAAATTATGACGAATTTGACAAAAGAATACATATAGGCCAAGATACTTGGATACAAACATAGGTATCCAAATGAAACTCATTCTAACCATCCTAACTAAGATCAATCCACTCTTTAACCATTCTAAAATTGAATTTAAATATCTATATAAACTATTATCATACATACATACACATGGAGTGTCCTAATTTGGGATCTATCAAGTAGGACACAAGACACATATCTAAAATCCCCAAGAGAGCTCCAAATGGCCTCAAATTTGAATCTAAATGGGACACATGCATGAGGATAGATCCAACGGATTCAAAACTAATTTATATGCAAAGAAAATTGATTTAGAGGATGGGTTTTACCTATTGGGAGTGGAATCCCAATGAAATCCTTTAGGACACGGCTCCGATACGAAGATCCCTCAAAGTAGACACTCCTCCTTGTACTCCTCTTCCACTCCTTCGTAGCACCCTTCCCTTAGAGAATGGGAATGATTGAGGGAAGGTTTGGTGAAGGAATGATTTGATTTGGAGATCAAATCAATGGGAAGGCTCTCTAAAATTGGGGAAGAACAAAAGGAAAATAAAAGAGGCAAGATTGTAATGAATGAAATGAATCATTCTCTCCTAAAGGTGGCTGCCATAAAGATTCTATTAGGGCTAATGAAAATGTCCTAATTGCCCATCTCTAGTCTTATATGGTTAAGTCTAGACTAGGTTCAAGTTTGGGGTCAAAATGATCTAGTTTTGAGTCTCTAACTTAACCATTCTAACATGATAAAAATTAGTTTAATTAACTAACTTAATGTTGGGTCTTATGAGCCATGCTTAACTTAAAATTGGGTCCCATCTAGAGTTCAAGCCACCCGGGTCACAATACAAGTCGAAACGAGACGAAACTCAAACCCGACTAAACAAATCCAATTAAAACAATATTAAAAATATAAAATTTTCCCAAAATATTAAAATATGAAAAATGACCAAAATTATAATACATCAATTTAATTATTATTAAAATAATCTAAAATTCACCAATTAATCAAAATCCTAAATAATTCAAAAGTCACAAAATGACCAAAATATCCTTAGCCTAAAAAGTTATAAATAGTCATTCTAATCACATGGTTAGGTCCCCATGGTTAGTCTATGTAGCTTCCCTTCCCGGAAAATATTTTTGAAATATTTATTTATTTATTTATTTGATTTTATGGTGATTTTTTAAATTTGTTTTTATAAATAATTATTTAGTTAATTAATACGGTAGATAGTTTTAGCCATGGTTAGGAATTGGAGTACAAGATGGATAGGAATCATGGCACGGATAGTGCAGTGGTGTGCCTAGACTAGTGTATTAGCCATGCCAGGGAAGGCCGAGCCATAATGACGTCCTAACTAAGAAAAGCAGGCTAAGTTACGACTTAACCCTTACCGATGAATTATTTATTTATTAATTAGATATATTGATTTTAGATGATCCGATTGTACCAACTTAGTCCGAATTGGGTCCGAACCGAATCCAAGCCTTTGGAGGCATGTAGTGAGATCAAATACACCCATGTAGACATATTTCAAGTAGATGTAATGTCTATTATGGGTATATTAAATTTCGTTATTATTATTATTTTATTGGGATTGTTATTAAATATTACTATTTTATTGTTTATATTATTTTATTGTCCAAATAAATATTATATATGTGTGAATGTGAATGTAAGTATATATAAATATTATATATGTGCATATAGGTATGTAAATATAAATAAATATTAAATACGTGTGTATTTGTATATATATATATATATATATATATATATATATATATATATCTATATATATATATATATATATATATATATATATATATATATTTTTGTATATATATATAAATATATATTAGTGTATGTGTGTACATATATATATATATATATATATATATATATAAAAAAAAAAAAAAAAATATATATATATATATATATATATATATATATATATATATATATATATATATATATAATGTGGATGTCATTCTAGATATATAATAATATTTTGGAATATATTGGTTATATGAGTAGTATAGATATAAATATAGGTATATACGTGTAAATAAATATAGATATATAAGAGTGTATGAGTATATATATATATATAAATATATTATATAGAGGTGCATATATATATATATATATATATTTTTATATATCTATATATATATATATATATATATATATATATATATACATATATAACTAAAATATATGTATTAATATAAAATAGTTAAAAAGAAAATAGAAAGAATAAGCTGAAGTAGCAAACAGCACCTCAAGACCAAGCCACAGGCCCGAGGACCCATCCCGATCACTCCCGCAGGCCGAACTTCCAAAGCCCGAGCCCCATAGGAATTCAACAGCAGAACCAGGGGCTTATATATACGAATATATATTTATGATTGATCGAGGAAGGAAGGAAGCGGCGTCCAACCTGAATCCTAAACTGCACCCAAGCCACCCTCGACACGCGAGCACCGGCGGCCAGGCACCGCCGGAGGCCGGCCGCTCGGCCGCGCAAAATCGACCGCAGCCGCGCGCGTGACTTGGAGAAGGGCGCGACAGCAGCAGCAGTTTTGGACCGGTTTTGCTACGATCGTTCTCCCTCATCGTTGGAAGAATTTCTGATCCACTTATACAGGTTCGAACACAACCCTACCCCCTTTAGATCCCTTCAATCGCTCTTAAATGTTACACACTATTACCCAGAAAAATGACGTAAAGTTGATGGAAAAACTTGTCCAAAAATCTTGTCCAAAAATAGGACGATTACAGTCCAACTGCCCATATTTGAAGATCGATTACGATCGATCTAGTGTCGTTTTAGAAATTCTAATTGAGCAATTATTTAGCCAGCATGTAGGACAACAAGACCCTTCAGATAGATTAATTTTTTGTTCACAATTTAAGGAGAAATTTGATTGTAAAGTTCACCGAAAAACTGTTTTCAAAACATAAAAAACCATCCACACGATGTGCGTTCCGCCAAACCGGGCGACGTGGTCGTACACCGTAGGCATCGAAAGCTGCGTATCTGCTTCGTGGTCGTGTGGGCTTTGGCAGAATTCAAATTGGTCGCGTGTGCGCGACGAATTTGATACGTATCCGTCGAAATTCACCGTATCGTGCACTTTGCAAATTTCTCAATTACTTTGTGCACGCTCATCAGATTGAGACGAAACTTGTGCCAACAGGACCGTATCATTTTTCTGGTCCTGTATGCCAAGTTTGGTCCGATTTTGAGACAGTTGATAAAATCACTGTTTTACGGGCCCCACAGTTCCACTCAACGGGCGATTTTGTGCACGGCCAGCCGGAATCCAACTTTGGACATACGGTTGGGTTTGTATCGAAAAACCGGATCCGTAGACATGTAGTTTGACGACTTTAGGGACCATTGATTTTGGCACATTTTTTGGTGCAAAACGGGTCCAACGGCGGACATCGTTTTTGCCCGAAATTATCGTTTTGCTCCTGTGTCCAGAATTGGACTTAAGGACAGGCAATCCTAGCTAATTTGGCTATTCTGAGAATGTTGGTAATGTTTGTTTTAGCTTTCGGAGACATTTGTGATGACTTGGATTGTATAGCTTACCAGTCGACTATATTTGTTGGTTCTTCGCGCTACCACCAGGCAAGTATACCTTGCCTCCCTCTACAGTTTATTTACATGCATATTTCTATTATTATATAGTTTTACTAGTTGGTTATTACTTGTGATTTGTATATCGTGCATGCTAGTATGGATATAGTACTTGTACATGGTTAGCCTTGTAGTTCCTATTGGATTGGTTCTCTCGTGTATCGTGATTGGGTCGTGTCGTGTCTTCACCTGTGTCTTGACTGAGTCATGTCTACAAGTATATGTGAGTGAACTGCTATTCCTTGTCTTTCCCATAACCTGCGAGTCCACACATGGGACGAGGGTTGCCTTTGCACATACGAGTCCACAATCGGGGCGAGGGTGACTTGTCTTGAAGCTGACCTGTGAGTCCACATTCGGGGCGAGGGTTGGTATCCATTGATCTACCAGCAGTTCATTTATGCATACTTGATCCCATATCCGTGTTCATAGTTACCTGTCAGTAGCCACATATCAGCTTCCTGTCTAGTTCCTATGTATACCCTGTATATATTATTGCGTGATTAAACTGCTAGATAGGCATATTTTATGTATCTTGCTAGTCCTCTGAGGACTTGATGATCTCTTCAGGTTTAGCGACCGTATGGAGTTAGTTAGCAGAGCAGGATGTAGAGGATTGCGATGCATGATACAGGTATTTGTTTGTGTTATTACTTTATTTTCTTCTCGTACTTTATATTCAGTACCATGATACTTTCTGCTTATTTTATAGACTCATATCATTCTTAGAGTCTAATCGAACAATATGCTAATGGGCTGCAGACCATGACCCATAATTGTTTATTCTTACTTTATATGATTCTTGTGGATTGAGATATAGTTTAGATTAGACATGATATCATGACCTCGACAGCTTATACGTACTCGAGTCGGGCTGGAGTCCGCTCGATACGTAGCTGGCTTGCTCACGAGCTCGCGTCCGAAAAGTGGGTGCGGGTCGTGATAAGTTTTTGTGGTGGCCCATGCAGGTCAGAGCATATCGTTCCGGTTACGTAACTGTACTGGCACGAGCCTGCGACTTTGACTAAACCTTAGAAATCTCAATCCACTTTGCTTTGAAAATTCTCCTAGAAATTCTTCACGTCCTTAAAAACTCTATATTTGCTCTCAATTATACTTTCTTGCTTTATGTGCCATTGATTCTCGTCCCTTTTATTTCGGGGTGACGAATGATCGTGCTATCTAGGATTTATCAGAAATTCTTAATTTATAGTATAATATTGCTTGACTATTGAATATTGGTTGTTTATATATATGAGGTATTATAGGTACCATATGTCCTAGATAGTCTTGGTAGAATTTTTTAGTTACTAGTTAGAAGATTACATGATTTTAGTGACCTGTGTTTCAAGGGAGTAGTGTGACCAAAGGTGGGTAGAAGTCCTCGAGATTTCGTAAATGCCAATGACCCGAGAAGGTCAAAGAAATATTTTGAGAAATTAAATTGAGGAGATTATGGTAATAGTAGACTTCCTTTGGGTTTTTAAGAAAAAGTTATGAATTGGAATTTCGAGGACGAAATTATTTTAAGGTGGATAGATTTGTAGCTTCCCTTCCCGGAAAATATTTTTGAAATATTTATTTATTCATTTATTTGATTTAATGGTAATTTTTTTAAATTTGTTTTTATAAATTATTATTTAGTCAATTAATACGGTAGATGGTTTTAGCCATGGTTAGGAATTGGAGTACAAGATGGATAGGAATCATGGCACGGATAGTGAAGTGGTGTGCCTAGACTAGTGTATTAGCCATGCCAGGGAAGGCCGAGCCATAATGACGTCCTAACTAAGAAAATCAG
Source organism: Iris pallida (assembly GCA_029216955.1). NCBI lineage: Eukaryota > Viridiplantae > Streptophyta > Magnoliopsida > Asparagales > Iridaceae > Iris > Iris pallida. The sequence goes on from JANAVB010039620.1 coordinate 6,630,887, forward strand.
GCCAAGTTGCGACTTAACCCTTACCGATGAATTATTTATTTATTAATTAGATATATTGATTTTAGATGATCCGATTGTACCAACTTAGCCCGAATTGGGTCCGAACCGAATCCAAGCCTTTGGAGGCATATAGTGAGATCAAATACACCAATGTAGACATATTTCAAGTAGATGCAATGTCTATTATGGGTATATTAAATTTTGTTATTATTATTATTATTTTATTGGGATTGTTATTAAATATTACTATTTTATTGGTTATATTATTTTATTGTCAAAATAAATATTACATATGTGTGAATGTGAATGTAAGTATATATAAATATTATATATGTGCGTATTGGTATGTAAATATAAATAAATATTAAATACGTGTGTATTTGTATATATATATATATATATATATATATATATATATATATATATATATATATATATATAAAATATATATATATATATATATATATATATATATATATATATATATATATATATATATATATATATATATATATATATTAGTGTATGTGTGTGTGTGTATATATATATATATATATATATATATATATATATATATATATATATATATATATATATATATATATATTTTATATATATATATATATATATATATATATATATATAAATATATATATATATATATAAATGTGGATGTCATTCTAGATATATAATAATATTTTGGAATATATTGGTTATATGAGTATATATATCTATATATATATATATAAATATATATATATATATATATAAATGTGGATGTCATTCTAGATATATAATAATATTTTGGAATATATTGGTTATATGAGTAGTATAGATATAAATATAGGTATATACGTGTAAATAAATATAGATATATAAGAGTGTATGAATATATATATATATATATATATATATATATATATATATATATATATATATATATATAAATATATTATATAGAGGTGCATATATATATATATATATATATATATATATATATATATATATATATATATATATATATATATATATATATATATATATTTTATATATCTATATATATATATATATATATATATATATATATATATATATATATAACTAAAATATATGTATTAATATAAAATAGTTAAAAAGGAAATAGAAAGAATAAGCTGAAGTAGCAAACAACACCTCAAGACCAAGCCACAGGCCCGAGGACCCATCCCGATCACTCCCGCAGGCCGAACTTCCAAAGCCCGAGCCCCATAGGAATTCAACAGCAGAACCAGGGGCTTATATATACGAATATATATTTATGATTGATCGAGGAAGGAAGGAAGCGGCGTCCAACCTGAACCCTAAATCGCGCCCCAGCCACCCTCGACACGCGAGCACCGGCGGCCAGGCACCGCCGGAGGCCGTCCGCTCGGCCGTGCGAAACCGACCGCAGCCGCGCGCGTGACTCGAAGAAGGGCGCGACAGCAGCAGCAGTTTCGGACCGGTTTCGCCACGATCGTTCTCCCTCATCGTTGGACGAATTTTCGATCCACTTATACAAGTTCGAACACAACCCTACCCTACCCCCTTTAGATCCCTTCAATCGCTCTTAAATGTTACACGCTAGATTACCCGGAAAAATGACGCAAAGTCGATGGAAAAACTTGTCCAGAAACAGGACGATTACAGTCCAACTGCCATATTTGAAGATCGATTACGATCGATCTAGTATCGTTTTAGAAATTCTAATTGAACAATTATTTAGACAGCATGTAGGACAACAAGACCCTTCAGATAGATTAATTTTTCGTTCACAATTTAAGGAGTAATTTGATTGTAATGTTCACCAAAAAACTATTTTCAAAACATAGAAAACCATCCACACGATGTGCGTCCTGCCAAACCGGGTGACGCGGTCGCGCACCGTAGGCATCGAAAGCTGCGTATCGGCTTTGTGGTCGTGTGGGCTTTGACGTAATTCAAATTGGTTGCGTGTGCGCGACGAATTTGATGCGTATCGGTCAAAATTTACCGTATCGTGCACTTTGCAAATTTCTTAATTACTTTGTGCACGCTCATCAGATCGAGAAAAAACTTATGCCAACAGGACCGTATCATTTTTCTGGTCCTGTATGCCAAGTTTGGTCCAATTCTGAGACAGTTGATAAAATCACCGTTTTGCGGCCCCCACGGTTCCACTTAACGGGCGATTTTGTGCACGGCCCGCCGGAATCCAACTTTGGAATACGATTGGGTTCGTATCGAAAAACCGGATCGGTAGACATGTAGTTTGACGACATTAGGGACCATTGACTTTAGCACGCTTTTCGGTGCAAAACGGGGCCAAGGGCGGACATCGTTTTTGCCCAAAATTATCGTTTTGCCCCTGTGTCCAGAATTGGACTTAAGGACATGCAATCCTAGCTAATTTGGCTATTCTGAGAATGTTGGTAATATTTGTTTTAGCTTTCGGAGACAGTTGTGATGACTTGGATTGTATAGCTTACCAGTCGACTATATTTGTTGGTTCTTCGCGCTACCACCAGGCAAGTATACCTTGCCTCCCTCTACAGTTTATTTACATGCATATTTCTATTATTATATAGTTTTACTAGTTGGTTATTACTTGTGATTTGTATATCGTGCATGCTAGTATGGATATAGTACTTGTACATGGTTAGCCTTGTTGTTCCTATTGGATTGGTTCTCTCGTGTATCGTGATTGGGTCGTGTCGTGTCTTCACCTGTGTCTTGACTGAGTCGTGTCTGCAAGTATATGTGAGTGAACTGCTATTCCTTGTCTTTTCCACAACCTGCGAGTCCACACACGGGGCGAGGGTTGCCTTTGCACCTGCGAGTCCACAATCGGGGCGAGGGTGACTTGTCTTGAAGCTGACCTGCGAGTCCACATTCGGGGCGAGGGTTGGTATCCATTGATCTACCAGCAGTTCATTTATGCATACTTGATCCCATATCCGTGTTCATAGTTACCTGTCAGTAGCCACATATCAGCTTCTTGTCTAGTTCCTGTGTATACCCTGTATATATTATTGCGTGATTAAACTGCTAGATAGGCATGTTTTATGTATCTTGCTAGTCCTCTGAGGACCTGATGATCTCTTCAGGTTTAGCGACCGCATGGAGTTAGTTAGCAGAGCAGGATGTAGAGGATTACGATGCATGATACAGGTATTTGTTTGTGTTATTACTTTATTTTCTTCTCGTGCTTTATATTCAGTACCATGATACTTTCTGCTTATTTTATAGACTCATATCATTCTTAGAGACTAATCGAACAATATGCTAATGGCTGCAGACCATGACCCATAATTGTTCATTCTTGCTTTATATGATTCTTGTGGATTGAGATATAGTTTAGATTAGACATGATACCATGACCTCGACAGCTTATACGTACTTGAGTCGGGCTGGAGTCCGCTCGATACGTAGCTGGCTTGCTCACGAACTCGCGTCCGAAAAGTGGGTGCGGGTCGTGACAGTCTATAAGCTTAGCAAAACTAGGGATTAACTAGTTAACCATCAAAATCACAATTCAACATTTTAAATAGTTTTAAATTGATTAAAAAAATTACCAAAAATTACAACATGAGTTAAATCTTATTATCGATTAATCAAAATTATAAAAGTTCAAAATTACCCTCATTTTAGAAAAGTGGGTGTTACAATTGTTAAGGCAGGCTCAATAAGCAGGATGATATATGATAAGATAACCATGGAACTATTCAGATAGCCAAGTTACAACCCTTAAACCAAACAAGGACCGGGGTTGTAACCCTTCATCTGAACAGAACTTGGTATCCCTTCATTTATCGATACAAGAAATCATGTCATGATACAATCTTATACCGGATCACGATAAACTAGACTGGGCTGGACTCCATCCAATCAATCACGGCCAAGCAATAAGTACGGCTTGATACTTTTAACTAACTAGGGTTATCACAGGCCTAGTTACTAGCAAGATGCAATGAAATTATCTCAATATACGTGTGTGTATGGGTGTATGTGGACATGTTCATAGGGTTAGATAGTGGACGTGTGTGTGTATGTGAAATATACATGAAAGTGTATATGAGGATTTGGGTTTCAAAATAATAGCTATCCAGTTACACTACTTATGGCATATTGGTTAACAATCTACAATGCACAACCTATTTACTCATAGCATGCATGGCTAACCATATATATATATATATATATATATATATATATATATATATATATATATATATATATATATATATTTATTTATTTATTTATTTATTTTATATATATATATATATATATATATATATATATATATATATATATATATATATATATATATATATATATATAAAATAAATAAATAAATAAATAAATAAATAAATATATATATATATATATATATATATATATATATATATATATATATATATATATATATATATATATATATATATATATGTAAAGATATATATATGTAAAGAGGTAGAGATTTGGTTATGTATATATATATACATTATAACATGTATGCATAAACTCTATATATATCTATATAGATATATAAACATAACATAGAGAGGAAGGGTTAGGTTTATATGGCAGTGTACACTAAGTTAGGGTGTGTGTGTCCTTGCACATGGTTATAGCTTAGTATTGAAAGGTTAAATCCAGTTTTAGTTCAACATTTACATACAAGAATCTGAAATAAGCTAACATTTAAACCAGTGTAATATTAACATAATGCAGTTTCAGATTTTTAGGGATTTGAAACATCACAACCAACTCAATGCTCCCAACACGTCCTAACATGATGGAGATGAAACCATAACATACTATCCCTACATACGACAATGTATACAGCTTTAAATATTACATATTAAATCTAGAATTGAACTAAACATCTGCAATCAATAAAAAAAATGTTAACATGTATTCAGTTTTAGGATTTTGGAGAATTTCGAACATCAAATCAACCCAATGTTTATCACAACCTAACTTGTAAAAAAATGTGAAACCTAACATTATATTCCTACATACAATAATGTATATAGCTCAAAATATTACATTTAAAACAACAGATTGAACTAATATTTAAAATCCAGTATTAAGGGTTAATATGCACACGGTCTTAGATTTGACAATGTCAAACACAAAACTCAACCAATTTCTTTAAGAATTAAAACCCTGTATGAACATACATGTACAGTGATGTAACAAAACTAATAGCATAAAATTTATATTTAAATTACGAATTTAAGCCGGAAAAAGCAGAGAACCAGAAATATTGTGATTTTGAGAATTTAAACATCAACAACATATTAATATATATTCAGATAGGTTGGTAATCAAAGTGTAACATGCATACGCATCAGGCAAGTGTCTGTGTCCGCTATATATATTCTCATGTCCCAATATAAAAATCAAATTCCATATCAAGACCAATATTTAGATTCCTACCAAGATTGCAAAGTAGGTGATTGATGTAATCAAGACAGTTTTATTATTATTATTATTATTTAATACAAGAATAATAGCAAGAAGAAAATAACGATAAAATCTGTCATGCTTATCTGTTTAAAAGAAGAACCATTTTGAAACCAGAGCTATAATATCAAATCTAAGATAAGGTCTAGCAAAATCATTGATTCATTGTATTAAGAAAAAATTCATAGTAAGAAGTTACCCAAGGTTTATAATACAGCTAAAGCTACTCCTAAGTTAAATAATGAGAAGCAAAACAAACAAAACAAACAATATTTTTTTTTTGAGAATGACTGAAACAAAAGTAGAGAAAACATGTTCAAGAATATTTAAGGTATAATCTGATAATCATATGTGTCTATCCAAAATTATGGTACTCTAAATCCTCGTCATACTAGTAAGCAAGGCTACGATAATCACAAAGTCCTCGACTTAGGCACATACCTCTAGAATTATGGTATTTAAAATTTTTGCGATGCTGCTAGCTTGGTTGCGAAAACCTTAAATTCCCACACCCGAGAAATATATCCAAAGTCAGACTATATGTCCTCACCATGCTGGCTAATGTGACTGTAGAAGACTAGATTCCATAACTTAGATGACCTAGCCCATATAATTTCATCTTGACAAAAATTAAATTAAATCAACAATGGATACCCAAAAATCAAATTCATTAACTAACCAAGAAAAATAAATATAAACTATTAGAATCAAATTTTGAGATATTTTATAATGAGATTCTAAAGGGTCATCCCAGGAATCTCTCAAGGGATCCTAACTGTGATTGAGTACCTTCAGAAATATATCCTAATCCTACTACAGGCTGTAGTGGTACTCTAGTTCGAATACCACTACACAAACTCGACCTACATGGGCCACCACTAAAAATGTGTCACGACCCGCACCTTAGCGTAAGGCACGAGAAGTGGGTACGTCCAGCCTACGTCGCAGTATCGGCGGTAGAACGTTGTCCTAGGTCAAACATCTAACAATATAAAGGTACCTGTACAGTATATACACTCCGAATGGCGGTGACATAGCAAATACAGTCTCAATCACATCTAAGGTAGAGCATGATAAGAGATAGATAAAATATAAAATCCACAAAGAGATACTGCAGATAGAAGTCTAAGTGTCTAAGATACACAAACCCAGAAAATATCTCAAAATTCAAGTACAGTAATCCATAAAGTAAATACAACTCAAGACAACTAAATAACTATCTATACAACCTCTACTGTGTCTCCTCTAGGCTAGCAGACAACCTCCAAGCTATCTGTAAAATTTATCAACAGGTCCAGTCAGGACAGGAACGAGTACAACTCATCAAGAAAACCCAAGTAATGACAGAGAACTATAAAGCAGTTATAAACAGTTTTATTGATGAATATGGCAGTTTATATTTAGGTGATAGTATAGAGAAGCAGTAAGATACAAGAAAAGTAAAGTAACTAAAACAAGAGAAGAATGATGGCAGTTGTCACGACCCGCACCCATTTTTTTTTAAACGGATACGAGACGTGTTCAAGCCAGCCTACGCCGCAGTGTCAGCGGTAGAACGCTGTCACAGCCATGAAGATCAAAGTCACAAATAATGCTCATTCACATAATTAATTTAACTTACAATGATCACAAGTTTTACATTTGTAGAAAAATATAAACTTGTACAAATAAATGAATGACTACAAGTCAACTATCTAGCTAGTTTCTAGGCTTTTGTCTGCAAGTGTTCCCGTCACTCCCCAAGCTAGGTGAAACCACGGCTAACTTGAAAATGTTGGTTTCCAGTCAGGAATGGAACGAGCACAATTCACTGAATGCAATTTCAAATAAAAAATGACTATAAAACAAAGGTTAGACATCAATCATGAGTTTTGAAAATAAACAGTAAATACGAAAAACCAATATCAATAAATAGACACAAAATACTTTCCCCAACTGTTAGAAGTACCTTTGATATGTGATCGGTCTCGAAATAATTATGCGACATGGTCTACACAGTCTAAAGTTACACGGTCTACAGTTATACGGTCTACAGTTATACGGTCTACAGAAAATATTGTAATAAAAAAACATTGTCTACAAAATAATAATCACGATCTACACAGTTTAAATGCAGTAATAATCACGGTCTATACTGTCTACTTTGCAATAAATAAATTACTGTCTACACTGTCTACAAGAAATAAATAAATCACTGTCTACAAGAAATAAATGCAATAATAAACACGGTCTACACGGTCTAAGGTCAGATCACACATCCTTGGTACTTCTTATTTCCGACTCAACAATTTATAATAGAAAATAATCACATAACCAATGGCCAACCAATGAAATATAGTAAAAATCAATAATCAAAATGCAGACAATAAACTGTACTCGCCTGTGGTCCTCTGCTGGTGAAACCGACAATCTGAACTAATCAATGTGCCACAATAGTCATAACTCATACAACAGTCCCCAGAAGCTAAAATAAACATTATTAATGTTCTCAGAATAGTCAAAATAGCTAGGATTGCCTATCCTTAAGTCCAATTCTGGATACAGGGGTAAAACGGTAATTTCGGGTCAAAACGGTGTCCGCCGTTGGACCCGCTTTATACCGAAAAGCGTGCCAGAGTCAACGGTCTCTAAAGTCGTCAAACTATATGTCTACGAATCCAGTTTTTTGATACGAACCCAACCGTATGTCCAGAGTTGGATTCCGGCAGACCGTGCATAAAATCGTCCGTTGAGTTGGACCGTGGGGCCCACAAAACGGCGATCCAATCAACTGTCTCAGAATCGGACCAAACTTGGCGTACAGGACCAGAAAAATGATACGGTCCTGTTGGCATAAGTTTTGTCTCGATCTGACGAGCATGCACAAAGTAATTAAGAAATTTGTACAGAGGTCGATACGGTAAATTTCGACGGATACGTATCAAATTCGTCGCGCACATGCGACCAATTTAAATTCCGTCAAAGCCCACACGACCACGAAGCCGTTACCACCTTTCGATGCCTTCGGTTCGCGACCACATAGCTCGGAATGGCGGGACGCACGTCGCGTCGGAGTGATTTATGATTTTCGAAAACAGTTTTTAATGATTAAAACTCGATTTTGAAATCTGTTTCCTCTGCGTATACTTCATGAGAATTAAATCTACAAAATAGGTTAGGAAGCCCTATATGTTGTCTTCAAGTGTCTTTAATTAGTTTTCTTAAGCTGTCGTTGGTTTAACGATGATTCGCCTCCCAACAAGGGTGTTTGGACCGACTTACGTCCTGTTTTGGACAGGATTTTCGATGAAGTTTTCATCGATTTTTCGGACAATAGGTTCGTTCATGAAAAAGTCTATGTACTGGGATAAAAACTCGGTTATATTGGCTTCGTACCTGCGAAACTCGTTCGTGAAACGATTGCTCGGGTTGACGGAAAACTTTGCGCGAAGTCGACCGTTCCAAACCGCCATACTGCTTTCGTTGCTCTGTCATCTTCGCGCGCGCGCAAATATTCCGGCCGACGGCGGTGGTCCCCCGGCGGCGCGCGGCCGCGGGGTGGTTCGCCCAGTGCTGGGGTCGGCGGGGCATGGCGTAGGTGGTTAGGCTAGGGTTTTGTATCGAATCCTTCTGTCGATTGATTTATATATATATAGGTCGGGACAGTCGGGTCTGTTCAGGCTTTTTCTTGGCTCGGCTGTGTTTAAATATGAAAACACCATTAATGCATATAGGCTTGCTGGGTTGGGCTTAGCACAGTAGGTGCTGGGCTGATTGCTGTCGTATGGTTTTACTGCTGCTTCTTTTATTTCTTTTTTTTTTGCTGAGCATGTGAAGTTGGGCTCGGGTAGGGGAGTTGAAGCTTGGGCTCTATGTGGGCTGAGGAGTTGGGTTTTGGTTTTATTAAGTGTATATATATATATATGTATACACACACAAATAGTTAAATACTTATGTATATACGTATACATATATATGTACACACACATATACATGTATATATATAATATATTTATATATAAATACATAAATACACATATACAATATATATATATATATATATTTATATATAAATGCACATATACACGCATATATATACACAACATATATATATATATATATATGTATGTATATATTAATAAATTATAAATATATTTGCATGCCCATATAATCAATATATATATAATATATTTATATCCTAGTATTATACATATATATAATGTATATTCATATACCACCATTTCCATACAGACCATACAATAATATAAACATAGTCAATATTAATAATAATATCTAATAGTGACAAATATATTTATTTAATCACCACTTAAATAATAAAATAATAATAACATAATTAAATGGTGGTTTGGTGAATCCATACTATTCACCTTTATCCGGGTCCAGAAAATTGTACAATTATGGTGAAGTAATATTTAATAATAAAATACCAATTTTTACAATTATTTAAATAATTAAAAATGTACACCGATACCTAAAATAATTTAGGAAATAATTGTACACCTATAAAATATGCCTACATGGTCGTCTTTGGTCTCACTACATACCTACAAAGGCTTGGATTCTGTTCAAACTCAGTGGTTACAATCGGGTCATCTAAAATCAATATATCTAATTAATAAATAAATAATTTATTGGTAAGGGTTAAGTCACAACTTGGCCTGGTTTTCCTAGTTAGTACTCACTTATGGCTCAGCCTTCCCTATCAAGGCTAACACACTAGTCAAAGCACGCCCTTGCACTATCCGTGCCACGATTCCTAGTCGCCTTGTACTCCAAAACTCCACTATGGCTAAAATCATCTACCGTAAAATTAACTAAATAATTATCTATAAAATCTAAAATCACCATTCTAATAAAATAATTAATAATAGAAAATATTCCAAATTTCTGGGAAGGGCAGCTACGCAATAAAGACTGTAAAATAAATCTAGCTAAACTAGAGTAACATGATAAGTCCAGACAGAAAATGTAAACCAGTGTAAAACCTATGTAAATCCAGTACGGGACGAATCTAATACAAGATGAATTCAGTACAAGATGATTCTAGGTAGTAATCAAGAATCCAGGAGAGACCAGCTATACTCTAATAGCGTGTTTTAAAATACCGAGATCGACATGTAAACGGCTGTAGGTAATCAGGCACATCTCTCACTGATCAGACGAGAGATGGCTATGCTTCCAGTAGATTCCAGTTGGGAGATTCCAGATTTAGGGTATGTCTACATGTCTTACTCAATATTTCCCCGTCCCGCAATACAAATGAATCCAGAATTCGACACGAGAATCGAGATGAGTCCAGCCAAAATATGATAATTCCAGAAATAGATTCCAGAATGATTCCAGTGATTCCAGTAATAGAGGCCAGATAAGTTTGGTATGTGTGTCGCATACATGAATCCAGAAATATCCATACGTGTTGTAACAGAGAATCACATAAACTAACTATAACTGAAGTACAGTAATTGACAATTAAATGAGAGAACTATCAGAGAATGTACTCGCCTGATAACCTGAACAACTGATAGTTATAGAGGTCCAAACTGAAGCCACTGAGTCCTATTTAGAGCAACACAGGTCAAGATGTATACGAGAGATGATAAATGAAATGTACATTGCATCTGCATGCTGTCTAGGTCAAACTAGACTAAAGTCAACACTTGGTCGACTCTAGTCAACCACACTAGTCAAATAGGGTCAACTAGGTTAAGTCCTAGCCCAACAAGTCTAACAAGTCTTACTAGGCCTAACCAAGCCTAGGCTAGCACTCACACAATCACAAGACAATGTGAACCACAACAATGCATAATATAAAATAGATAATATATATAAATACATACCTTCATACATACATGCATATCCACATTACATACATATTTATTTATATAGGCATATGTTACATCATGCATATTTACATAGTTACATAGATATATACATTCATGCACATTTACATACATACTTTTATACATTATATATATTAACATTCATTACAAAGCATTATATTTTACTTATACCTATGATTGATTCATTCATTCATATATGACATTCATTCATGCATATTACATACTTACATGCATCTATACATTATATACATTATATATAACATGTAAAAATAGAAGAGGAAAAAAAGGGGGAAAACTGAAATGAAAAGGGAAGGGAAGGAAAATGTAAGGAAAAGGGAAAACAGTGGACATATACATGCTTGCATCATATATTCTATATTACCATACATGCTATCATTATATATTGCATTACAATATTTATACATTATGCATTCATATCTAGCATTACATATATACTTTGCATTCATATCTAGCATTCATTATATACTTTCATGCATACATTGTATATCATTCTTTCATTCATGCATTTATGCATTGCTTACATACATATATTAATTGCATTTCTACATGCTTGTATTCAACCATATATATACATTAATGTAAAGAGTATATATATCATATATATATATATATATATATATATATATATATATATATATATATATATTATTTTATTCATCTAACATATCATGTATTACATGCTCTATATTCATTTAATACCCATACTACATAGGCTCATAGGTTACACAAAATACATATATCGTATAGTCACTCTTCTACTTAAAATCAATACTGTACCAATTGGGCCTCTACTAAACTCTAGGATTAAATTATATTGTAGCCCTTCGTGTTAGCTTTCCTAAACTTCAAACGGATCGCATTTTCGTGTCCGAAAGTTCCCGAAATCGCAAAAATACTGAAACACGTTCGTCTTTCGTACAGCTGACACTCAAATAATTCTACAGAAAGTTATAGAAAGAATTTGGCTTATTAAATTATATATTTGGAAAGCTAACTTCGATACGGTTCTTTAAAAAAAAAGATAAATCGGAGTTCTAAGCTAAAAGTTATGACATTTCTAAGTTGCTTTGGTTAATAAAAACGTGGATAAAAATTATGATGAATTTGACAAAAGAACACATATAGGCCAAGATATATGGATACAAACATTGGTATCCAAATGAAACTCATTCTAACCATCCTAACTAAGATCAATCCACTCTCTAACCATTCTAAAACTGAATTTAAATATCTATTAATTAAACTATTATCATACATACATAAACATGGAGTGTCCTAATTTGGGATCTATCAAGTAGGACACAAGACACATATCTAAAATCCTTAAGAGAGCTCCAAATGGCCTCAAATTTGAATCTAAATGGGACACATGCATGAGGATGGATCCTACAGATTCAAAACTAATTTATATGCAAAGAAAATCGATTTAGAGGATGGGTTTTACCTATTGGGAGTGAAATCTCAATGAAATCCTTTAGGACACGGCTCCGATACGAAGATCCCTCAAAGTAGACACTCCTCCTTGCACTCCTCTTTCAATCCTTGGTAGCACCCTTACCTTGGAGAATGGAAATGATTGAGGGAAGCTTTGGTGAAGGAATGATTTGATTTGGAGATCAAATCAATGGGAAGGCTCTCTAAAATTGGGGAAGAACAAAAGGAAAATAAAATAGGCAAGATTGTAATGAATGAAATGAATCATTCTCTCCTAAAGGTGGCTGCCATAAAGAGTCCATTAGGGCTAATGGGAAATTTCCTAGTTGCCCCTCTCTAGTCTCATATGGTTAAGTCTAGACTAGGTTCAAGTTTGGGGTCAAAATGATCTAGTTTTGAGTCTCTAACTTAACCATTCTAACATGATAAAAATTAGTTTAATTAACTAACTTAATGTTGGGTCTTGTGATCCATGCTTAACTTAATATTGGATTCCATCTAGAGTTCAAGCTACCCGGGTCACAATACAAGTCGAAACGCGACGAAACTCAAACCCGACTAAACAAATCCAATAAAAACAATATTAAAAATATAAAATTTTCCCAAATATTAAAATTTAAAAAATGACCAAAATCATAATACATCAATTTAATTATTATTAAAATAATCTAAAATTCATCAATTAATTAAAATCCTAAATAATTCAAAAGTCACAAAATGACCAAAATACCCTTAGCCTAAAAAGTTGTAAATAGTCATTCTAATCACATGGTTAGGTCCTCATGGTTAGTCTATAAGCTTAGAAAAACTAGGAATTAACTAGTTAACCATCAAAATCACAATTCAACATTTTAAATAGTTTTAAATTGATTAAAAAATTACCAAAAATTATAACATGAGTTAAATCTTATTATCGATTAATCAAAATTATAAAAGTTCAAAATTACCCTCATTTTAGAAAAGTGGGTGTTACAATTGTTAAGGCAGGCTCAATAAGCAGGATGATATATGATAAGATAACCATGGAACTATTCAGATAGCCAAGTTACAATCCTTAAACCAAACAAGGACCGGGGTTGTAACCCTTCATCTGAACAGAACTTGGTATCCCTTCATTTATCGATACAAAAAATCATGTCATGATACAATCTTGTACCGGATCACGATAAACTAGACTGGGTTGGACTCCATCCAATCAATCACGGCCATGCAATAAGTACGGCTTGATACTTTTAACTAACTAGGGTTATCACAGACCTAGTTACAAGCAAGATGCAATGAGATTATCCCAACAACTACAAGTCCTGCAGACCATCCGGTTATCCAGGTCGAATGTTCATTTATGAAGAATACAACACGTGACTATGTGCTGGAAATGTGCCATACTCGTCGGTAGGCTACAAGTCCACTTAAAACATCCAGATAACGGGATTGCCTGTAGCTGAAATCTCTTCATGTCTACTGAATTATTCTAGTTTATTATCCTTAGTCAATTACTGTAGGTATCCCTGACCGTGGTACTCAGGGATCCCCATCCTAGACATGATGTAAGACAGTACTGATTTATTTGTACAAACACAATCGCCCACGGTGTCCAGGTCTTTCCTACTTGTCATGTCAGGCTAGTTGTCGTAACAGCATGTCACGATATATCTGTTAGGGTTATATACTAAAGCATCACTTTTTTAGTAACCTTATTTCCTTAAATTTTGAATGAGAATTATATGGGCAAATGTTTGCATATTGTATTTGTTGCAAGTGTTAATGCAAATGTCTGATATTCTATATTGTAGATAATATGGTGTGTGGTGCCACACAGAAGATCATATTATCAGTTTCCTATGGAGTATATAAATAGTTCACAACCTAGATGGACTTGGACAATCTATTGGAAAGGTTGTAGTGTAATCTGGTATTAGTCTATCTTGACTATAGGTTTACACTAGTACACTTTGTGTGTATTAAACAGGACCACTTGAGGTTATTCTCTTTGTACTGACTACATAAGAGAACAAACACCTCTGTTATTATGGATGCTTGTGCTCTTAACCCGGATATAATAACGGACATGTATATGTAGTGTGCATTATTTTGACTCATAAAAGAGTGAGATTCATTATGGATCAACAACCTCTATGAATTAGGTAATAACATTGTATGTATGATGAGCTGTTGATTATAAATGAAATCCATGTCCTGATACATCGGGTTGATGATGTCCCCTTAAGGAGCTCATAAGGATTGTCACGTAAACCCTGCAGGTGGATTATATCTGACATGATAAATAAAGTTGAGCGGTACTACTTAAAGATAAAAGATGTCGAATCAATATAGTTGTCAGTAACTTAATTTGATCGACGGACATACGATATCTTAACATGGGGAGCCAAACGAGCATATAATAAAAGGAGCCCGCAAACATAATTTGGGATTAGGGAGGTTGTGCAACAATAGCTCATTAGTGGACCGAACTATTGTTAATGGGCCTGGATTGTGTGTTCGGGCTGAACACGGGATATCCAGATCCGTTAGGAGGCCTAACCCTAATTTTTTCTCATGGTCCCTGCCGTAGCCTATATATATCCTCTATTCTCTGGCCGCCAGATTACCGATCAGAAATCTAAAACTTTCTCTAAATTCGTGATTCACGTAAGGAGAGAAAGAGAGGGCTGCCAATGAGAAGAAAAGGTTGGGAGATCGTCGCCCACACGACGTCCAACTCGAGAAAGGAATACGTGTAGAAGATCTTGGGGTCGTCCGCTCGAGATTGCCAGGAATTACTTGTCTCCTTCCGTCGCAGGTATAATTCGTGAATCCTAGTTTCCGCCTATAAAGGGTTAGAACACGTATTAGATCTGTTTGACTTTCTATCGATCAATACGCATACCAAAGGAAGGGTCCTGGAAATCTCCAGTTCCATTAATTGGTATCAGAGCCACTTTGGATCTACGTATTGATTGATACGTCCATGTTGTCCAATAAAACCTGCGCTGTGTAATAGTCGGTAGATGTAGATCTGTTCTAACTCGGTTTTGTAGGCATCTTAGATCCAACTATTATGGTCCAATGCATATTTTTTGATTGTGTTGTTTAAACCACGGACATGTCGTGGATGTTGTTGTTGCTGTGGATGTAATTAAAATCACGAGGGTTGATCATGCTTATTATTTTAATTTTGTAATCTAGATTATGTGTGAACTCCTTCAGGAGGTATAGGATTGATGTAATTTTAATTATTTTTGATCAATCGTGATGGCGGTGGTGACTGTTTCTGACGTCGGACGAGATGCTAGTTTTAAGCAGTCCAGAGGTAGACATATAATTTTTGATGAAGGAATCGAACCCCGAATAGATCTGCGCAGTGCCAGATTTTGGATTCGGATAGTTGAGGACGGAGCAGCAAAGATGACTATAATAGTTGGATATTTTCTCTTATTTTTGTCATTTTGCTTTTTCTGATTATGCATGTTTATTATTGTGTGGTTATTTTTTTTGAAAAACCAAGCCTACATTAATAATGGACAACATGGACATAATATCAACTAGTAGAAAACCCTCATTATTAAATAACTAAGTGGGACAGCATATTTATCCTATGGTCTCCATTACTGGTTTGTAGGTGATGTAATTATACTTGTGTGTTGGCTATAGTGCTTTCCTCCATATCGGATGAGTATAATTATGGATCACTAGTTCAAACTTCCTTAGGGATAATTGTAGAAAGTTACCAAGTATGTGTTCACTTCTCCATCTGAAGGAACTCATTACAAGGTAATGGACTTAGTATTAAGTAATGGTATACACTTAGATACAAATAATGGTATCCTCCCCATCGGAGTCACTGCTATTATTTGTATGACCAGAGCAAGACCAGCATATTAATTTTATTTGTCATAAAGTTATGTTGACATGATAGTAAAATTAATAAGAAAAACCTACTTGAACAAAGTTGAATTTGTATACGTCCACACTATCATGGCATGCTAAATTCATGGTGTTCAAGGTGTTGGTGAATTTATTATTATTATTTTGAGAAAATCAATATTTAGTTAATTTAAAAAGTTTTTTTTGCCCTACATAATTTTATTTATATGATTCTCAGGATTTCAAAAATGGGTTCTTTCAGTCCACTTATGGTGATTCTTAAAGAAAACAAACTTACTGGACCTAATTATATTGACTGGAAACGTAATTTGGATATTGTTCTGACTCCTGAGGAATACAAATATGTACTTGTTGAGGAATGCCCACCTAAGCCTGATGCTAACTCTGATGAAGAGGTCAAAGAGGCTTATAAGAAGTGGAAAAAGGCAGATGAGATGGCACGGTGTTACATTCTGGCATCTATGTCAAATGTACTGCAACATCAGCATCAGGCCATGGCCACTGCTTATGACATGATGTATAACCTCAAGGAACTCTTCGGACATCAGAGTAGAGCAGCTAGACTGTTTGCTATAAAATGTTTGATGAATACAAAAATGGCTGAGGGTACACCAGTAAGGGATCATGTTCTCAAGATGATGGGTCATCTGAATGAGATGGAGATCCTTGGAGCTGAAATCGATGGGGAATCCCAGGTCGATATCATTCTCGGGACTTTGCCTAAAAGTTTTGACAATTTCTGCCTTAATTACAACATGAACAAAAGGTTGTATAGTTTGGCAGAACTTGCAAAAGAGCTACATGATGCTGAATCTCTCTTTAGGCAGAGTGGTCATGTTTTTGTTTCTGAAAAGGCTTCTACTTCTAAGCCAAAAGGCGGTAAGAAGAAGAATAACATTCAGAAATAGGCAAACTCAGCAAAAAAGGGCATGGGACCTCAAGATGCGGTGAAAAAGCCGAAAGGCAAATGTTTCAAGTGAAAAGGGTAAGCATATTGGAAGACTGATTGTCCACTTCTCAAACAAGGGAACAAAGAAGGTATATCTCATTTACTAGTAGTTGAAACATGTTTAGCAGTGTTATCTACTGGCACCTGGTGTGTAGATACAAGAGCTACTAATCATGTCTGCAATACATTACAGGGGTTCCAGAAAACCAGACGGCTCAGTAATGGAGAGATATGCTTGTTCATGGGTGATGCTACAAAAGTATCGGTCGTTGCATTCGGAGATATTACTTTATCTTTTGGTAGAAATAAGTCTTTGACATTGAGAGATTTTCTTTTTGCACCTTCACTTAGAAGGAATTTAGTTTCTGTTTCTATGTTAGTTAAGGATGGATATTCAGTTTATTTTAATGACAATATTGTTATTAGAAAGAATAAATATTTTATCTGTTCTGGTGCATTGGTTGATAATTTGTATGTCATTAATCCTATTTCGCCCACAATACAATTTATGGAAATGAATAATATGTCATCTAACTTGAATAAGAGAAAAGAACCTTCTTGTATGAACCAAACATATCTTTGGCACTTGCGATTGGGGCATATTAACCTAAGAAGGATTCAAAGACTGGTTGAAGATGGACCTTTGAGTTCATTGGAAGTGGAGGCACTACCAGTCTGTGAATCCTGCTTAGAAGGTAAAATGACCAAAAGGCCTTTTACGATAAAGGGGTATAGGGCCAAAGATGTGTTGGAATTGGTTCATTCTAATTTATGTGGACCCATGACTATCCAAGCTAGAGGTGGCTTTGAATATTTTGTCACATTTATTGACGATTATTCAAGGTATAGATACATTTATTTGATGTGCCGTAAGTCTGAGTGCTTTGAGAAATTTAAAGAGTACAAGGCTGAAACGGAGAAACGTCATGGAAAATGTATCAAGTCATTACGATCAGATCGTGGTGGCGAGTACCTCTTTGGAGAGTTTAGGAATTATTTATCAGAGGCTGGGATTGCATCCCAATTGACTGCACCTGGAACGCCCCATCAGAATGATGTAGCCGAAAGAAGGAATAGAACTCTTATGGAGATGGTTAGATCAATGATGAGTTATTCGGATTTGCCAGATTCGTTTTGGGGATATGTCTTAGAGACTGTAGCTTATATTTTGAACTTGGTTCCTTCTAAGTCAGTACCTCTTACTCCCACAGAGCTGTGGATTGGACGTAAGCCTAGTCTGAAATATGTTCGCATTTGGGGTAGTCCAGCACATGTGCTGAATGGGAAAGCTGATAAGTTAGAATCTCGTACAGAAGTATGCTTGTTTCTAGGCTATCCAAGAGGAACGAAAGGAGGTTTATTTTATAGTCCTAAGGATCAGAAGGTCATTGTTAGCACCAATGCCCGAATCTTAGAGGAAGACTATGTGATGAACCATAAACCCACAAGTAGAGTTGTTCTAGAAGAACTGAGACGTGAGACACCAAGTACTTCAGTACCAATAGTACAAGAGGATGAACCACAAATAACTGTACAACGTGTCACAAATGTTACACCACAACCGATAGTGCCTCATCGTAGTGGGAGGGTTGTGATACAACCTGATAGATATATGTTCTTGGGAGAGTCGTCAGACTTCGTCCCTGAGGAACAAGATTATGATCCTTGTACCTACAATGAAGCACTCCAAGATAAAGATACAGAGTCTTGGCAAAAAGTATTGATATCTGAAATAGAGTCGATGGATTCTAATCAGGTCTGGGAACTTGTAGAACCACCTGTTGGTGTAAAAGCCATTGGATGCAAGTGGGTCTACAAGAGAAAAAGAGGATCAGACGGTAAGGTTGAAACCTTTAAAGCTCGGCTTGTAGCAAAAGGTTTTACTCAAAGAGAGGGTATCGATTATGAGGAAACCTTTTCTCCTATAGCCATGCTTAAGTCTATCCGGATTCTTTTATCTATTGCAGCTCATCTCGATTATGAGATTTGGCAAATAGATGCCAAGACAGCTTTCCTTAATGGAAGTCTTGATGAAGACATCTATATGAAGCAACCAGACGGGTTCATTGAAAAGGGCCAGGAGCATCTTGTTTGTAAGGTCAAGAAGTCCATTTATGGACTTAAGCAAGCTTCCAGATCTTGGAACATATGTTTTGATCAGGTGATAAAATCCTATGGATTTGATCAATGTCAGGATGAATCATGTGTATACAGAAAGTGTGACGGAAATGTGGTGGTGTTCCTAGTACTTTATGTGGATGACATCTTGCTCATTGGAAACAATATGAAGGTGTTATCTGATGTAAGGGTATGGTTATCCAAACAGTTTGATATGAAGGACTTGGGAGAAGTAGGTCACATCCTTGGGATCAAAGTTCTACTAGATCGTAAGAAAAGGATGTTGGGCTTATCCCAAGCTTCCTATATCGATACTGTACTAACTCGTTTTAGTATGCAAAATTCTAAGAAAGATTTCTTACCTTTTAGACATGGAATTGCTCTATCAAAGGAGCAGTGTCCGAGGACACCTAAAAAGATAGAGAACATGAAGGCAGTTCCTTATGCTTCAGCAGTAGGAAGCTTAATGTATGCAATGCTATGTACGAGACCAGACATCTTCTTTGCCGTAGGCATGGTCAGCAGATATCAGTCTAACCCAGGACAAGAGCACTGGACTGCCGTAAAGCATATTTTGAAGTACCTGAAAAGGACTAAAGAGTATATGCTAGTTTACCAGGCAGATAGTTTAGTTCCCTTGGGGTATACAGACTCAGATTTTCAGTCAGATAGGGATTCCAGGAAATCTATCTCAGGTTATGTGTTTACTTTAGGAGGTGGAGCCATTGTGTGGAAGAGTATCAAGCAAAATGTATTGCTGATTCCACCATAGAAGTCGAGTATGTGGCAGCCTCTGAGGTAGCCAAAGAAGCAGTTTGGCTCAAAAATTTTCTGTTGGACTTGGATGTGGAACCTAGTTTGCCTAAGTCTATTATACTTTATTGTGATAATAGTGGTGCAGTTGCAAACTCGAAGGAACCACGAGCCCATAAGACTGGCAAACACATTGAGCGCAAGTACCACCTGATATGAGATTTCGTAAGGAAAGGAAAAGTTGCTGTGATCAAGATAGCATCAGCCGACAACCTAGCTGATCCATTTACAAAGAGCTTACCAGCTAAGGCTTTTGATAGTCATGTTGAGGGAATGGGAGTCAGATGTGTAGCAGCATGGCTTTAAGTATAAGTGGAAGATTTGTAACAGTATACTGAAAAGCAATTCTTTGAGTATAAGTGGGAGATTGTTAGGGTTATATACTAAAAGCATCACTTTTTAAGTAACCTTATTTCCTTAAATTTTGAATGAGAATCATATGGGCAAATATTTGCATATTGTATTTGTTGCAAGTGTTAATGCAAATGTCTGATATTCTATATTGTAGATAATATGGTGTATGGTGTCACACAGAAGATCATATTATCAGTTTCCTATGGAGTATATAAATAGTTCACAACCTAGATGTACTTGGACAATCTATTGGAAAGGTTGTAGTGTAATCTGGTATTAATCTATCTTGACTATAGGTTTACACTAGTACACTTTGTGTGTATTGAACAGGACCACTTGAGGTAGTTCTCTTTGTACTGACTACATAAGAGAACAAACACCTCTGTTATTATGGATGCTTGTGCTCTTAACCCGAATATAATAACGGACATGTACATGCCGTGTGCATTATTTTGACTCATAAAAGAGTGAGATTCATTATGTATCAACAACCTCTATGAATTGGATAATAACATTGTATGTATGATGAGCTGTTGATTATAAATGGAATCCATGTCTCGATACATCGGGTTGATGATGTCCCCTTAAGGAGCTCATAAGGATTGTCATGTAAACCCTGTAGGTGGATTATATCCGACATGACAAATAAAGTTGAGCGGTACTACTTAAAGATAAAAGATGTCGAATCAATATAGTTGTCAGTAACTTAATTTGATCGACGGACATACGATTTCTTAACATGGGGAGCCAAACGAGCATATAATAAAAGGAGCCCACAAACATAATTTAGAATTAGGGAGGTAGTGCAACAATAGCTCATTAGTGGACCGAGCTATTGTTAATGGGCCTGGATTGTGTGTTCGGGCTGAACACGGGATATCCAGATCCGTTAGGAGGCCTAACCCTAATTTTTCCTCATGGTCCCTGCCGTAACCTATATATATCCTCTATTCTCTGGTCGCCAGATTACCGATCAGAAATTTGAAACTTTCTCTAAATTCGTGATTCACGTAAGAAGAGAAAGAGAGGACTGCCAAGGAGAAGAAAATATTGGGAGATCGTCGCCCACACGACGTCCAACTCGAGGAAGGAATACGTGCAGAAGATCTTGGGGTCGTCCGCTCGAAATTGCCAGGAATTACTTGTCTCCTTTCCGCCGCAGGTATAATTCGTGAATCCTAGTTTCCGCCTATGAAGGGTTAGAACACGTATTAGATCTGTTTAACTTTCTATCGATCAATACGCACACCAAAGGAAGGGTACTGGGAATCCCCAGTTCCATCAATATCATGTCAGTTTACTTGTCGAGAGTGCGCCACAGCGGGCCATGGTCGTGTCCGGGGAATATGTACAAAACTACATAGTACCAGCCTTCTATCAAGAAACCCAAGTTATATAAGCATAAATGTAATATCGCAATATATATGAACGAGAATAATAATAATAATATAACGAGGACCACAGCTACGGAAGGCCAAGCAGCAAAGAAGGAACTAAGCATATGCGGCTAGTGAGAATCGGGCTCATGCGGCTCAGGCCAGCCCGAGTCACGCGGCTAAAAAAAGGGATAAGCATATGCGGCTAGTGAGAATCGGGCTCATACGGCTCAGGCCAGCCCGAGTCACGCGGCTAAAAAAAGGGATAATCATATGCGGCTCTGGGGGAAAACTGGACATATACGGCTAGAGATGAAGGGTCACATGCGGCTGCGCTGGTAAAAGCCATGCGGCCGGAAAGAGGGGAGCATATACGGCTAGTGAAGGACCAGTGCCATACGGCTGGAGAGAAATGTGGACTCATGCGGCACGGGATTCAGCAAGGGTATGCGGCTGCGGGAGGACGTAGTCTATGCGGCTGCGCCTATGCGGCTGGGTCAAGTAGAAACTTATGCGGCTGCGCTAAGGGCAGGTCCATGCGACAGGAGATTTGCCCAAGCCTTATGTGGCTACAGGGATTAAGGTCCATGCGGCTGACAAAAACTTGCCGCATGAATGTTCATGCGGTCAAGTACTTGTCATGCGGCCAAGAACTGATCATCTTCTCCATTATTCCGAGAAGGATAACCGTGAAGTCCATGGCTTCCAAGTTCCGTAATTCCATCATCCAGAGCCCAAATCCAAACTTCCATAGGTCAAAATAGGGCAGAACGAAATGCTCTACAACATGGAACCAACAAAACTTGGAAATAATAATGTTAAGTAGATCAAAACCTAAGAAATCCAAAAATACTATAAACTTATATCTACACAAATTGAACCATGGAAATTAAAAATGCTAAGTACTAAAGTGTGTTAGAATCTCAAGAGAAAGAGAATGGAACAATAAAAACGAAGTTCCTCCATGAAGCAAGCTACACTTGCCTAAGCTCTCTCTCTTACTCTCCTGGTGGTTGAAGAAGTAATGGTGGAAAAGAAGAAGTAAATGAAGAGAGAGAATGAGGGGAATGGGTTAAATAAGGAGGGTGGTGGTAGGTAGGAGGGTTCACCTCTTGGTTCATGATGAACCAAGGCAAACCAAGCCTAGCCGAACCAAATCAAAACAAGTCAAGTCATGAAATGCCAAGATAAGCCAAGCAAGGAATCATGCAATACAAGATAAATACGTACACGTATTCCAAAATACGTAATACGAACAACAGGCATTACAACTCTATCCACCTTAAAAGAATTCCGTCCTCGGAATTGGATTAAGAGGCTAGAGGGACAAGAACAACTATACTATTCATAGGCAAGCTATATTAATCAAGCAATCAAGTAATTATTCATACAAGCAAGGAATCGAAGGCATGAGGCATAAGAAAGATATTATACCTCACGAGTCAAACAGGTCGGGATATCGCGATCGAATATCATCCTCACGCTCCCACGATGACTCACTCAAAGAGTGATGACCCCAAGCAACACGGACTAACTTAATAGTCTTGTTCTTGAGTATCTTCTTTCTTCGGTCCAATATAGACACGGGCCTCTCCTCATACGAAAGGTTGGTACCAACAACCAATTTCGAATGATCCAAGATGTGGCTCGGGTCCGGGATATATCGTCGTAGTTGGGATACATGGAATACATCATGCACCTCACGTAGCGACGGCGGAAGAGCGAGACAATAGGACACATCTCCTACTCGCTCCAGAATATCGAACGGTCCTATATACTAGGACTAAGCTTTCCCTGCACGCCGAAACGAATGACGCCACGGTTAGGCAAAATCCTCAGGAATATATGGTCGTCGATCGAGAATTCAAGGCAACGCCGATGAGAATCGGACCAACGACGCTGGCGATCTTGGGCAACTCGAAGATGATCTTTGACTCTCCTGACCACCTCAACGGTCTGAGCAATCATTTTTAGACCGAGCATCTGCCTCTCTCCAACATTATCCCAGACTAGTGGGGATCTGCACTTCCTACCATACAGTGCCTCGAATGGTGCCATCTGGATGCTGGCCTGAAAACTGTTGTTGTATGAGAACTCCACTAGGTACAGGTGATCTTTCCACGAACCACCGAAGTCGAGTGTGCAAGACCTCAACATATCCTCGAGAGTCTGGATCGTGCGTTCTGACTGGCCATCTGTCTGTGGGTGATATGCTAAGATAAACTGGAGGCGAGTTCCCAAACTCTCTTGCAGGCTACACCAAAAGTGCGACATAAATCTGGAATCTCGGTCCAAAGTGATACTGACTGGAACACCATGAAGCCTGAGGATCTGTCGAAGATACATCTCTGCTAGCTGAGCCGTCGACTGACCAACTCTGAACAGGAGAAAGTGAGCCACCTTCGTGAGCCGGTCGACTATAACCCAAATAGCATCTCTGCTAGCCGACGATCTAGGCAAGCCAGTCACAAAATCCATGGTTATATGCTCCCACTTCCATTCCAAAATCGACAAGGGCTGAAGTAGTCCAGCTGGCCTCTGATGTTCAGCTTTAACTTGTTGGCAAACCAAACACCGAGAGACAAACCGAGCTATCTCCCTTTTCATGCCATTCCACCAAAAGTGCTGGCGGATATCACGGTACATCTTTGTGCCACCGGAATGAATAGAATACTGCGAACTGTGAGCTTCTGCCATGATCTCCTGTCTGATATCTATATTGGGTATACAAAGACGTTTACCATGTCGAAGTGTACCATCTTCATGAATGCATAACTCTGGTCTTCATCCTACCTCACACTCTGCTCTGAGTCGCTGAAGCTTGGAATCTGCTGACTGCGCCATCTGGATCCTCGCGACTATAGTGGAATGAACTTGCATGCTGGACATCAATGCCATACTGGAAGGGAGAACAACTTCTATACCCATCTTCTGAAGATCTGCTAACAGCTCTTTTTGCGCTGTTAGAAAATAAACTCCGGCTCTTCGGCTCTTGTGGTCGGTGAAAATCTCTACCCTATCTCCATACAAGTAGTGCCTCCAAAGCTTAAGTACAAACACTACTGCTGCCAACTCCAAGTCATAGGTTGGATAATTCTTCTCATGATCACAAAGTTGTCGTGACGCATAAGCTATTACCTTCCCATGCTGCATCAGAACACATCCTAATCCTCTGCCTGAAGCATCACAATACACCGAGAACCCTTCGGTTCCATCTGGAAGCGTAAGAATAGGAGACATCATCAAGCCTCGCTTCAACCTCTCAAAAGAATCCTGGCACTCTGTTGTCCAAGCAAACTGCATATCCTTACGGGTCAACTGGGTCAATGGCACTGAAATTCGAGCAAAGTCTGAAATAAATCGCCGAACGTAGCCGGCCAAGCCAAGAAAACTGTGAACTTCTGCGACTGTGCTGGGCACTGGCCACGACTCAATAGCCACGATCTTCTGGAGATCCACCTCCACTCCTCCTCTGGTGATGATATGACCCAAGTACGAAATACGATCGAGACAGAACTCGCATTTACTGAACTTGGCATACAACTGGTGCTCCCTGAAAATCTGAAGGACGATTCTGAGATGCTGCTCATGCTCCGCTTCACTCTTACTGTAGACCAAAATATCGTCTAGGAACACAATCACGAACTGATCCAAATAAGGCATGAAGATACGATTCATGAGGTCCATGAATACGGCCGGCACATTGGTTGCTCCAAATGGCATCACAAGGAACTCCCAATGCCCATACCTAGATCTGAAAGCTATCTTCGGGATGTCCTACTCTCTGACTCTGATCTGATGGTATCCTGACCGTAAGTCGAACTTCGAGAATACTGCTGCCCCCTTGAGTTGATCAAACAAGTCATCTATCCTCGGGAGCGGGTATCTGTTCTTGATTGTCACTGAGTTTAAGGTATGATAATCTACACATAATCTGGACGTACCATCCTTCTTTTTCACAAGAAGCATCGGGGCTCCCCAAGGTGATCCACTAGCACGAATGAATCCCTTGGTTCTGAGTTCTTCAATCATCTTGTACAATATCTCCAATTCTGACGGCGCCATTCTGTAGACTCTCTCTGACACTGGGGCT
Source organism: Iris pallida (assembly GCA_029216955.1). NCBI lineage: Eukaryota > Viridiplantae > Streptophyta > Magnoliopsida > Asparagales > Iridaceae > Iris > Iris pallida. Next base: position 6,657,239 of record JANAVB010039620.1, read on the forward strand.
GTCCCGGGGATCAAGTCGATGGTGAACTCGATCTCTCTCTCTGGGGGCATCCCTGGAAGCTCTTCGGGGAAAACATCTGAAAACTCCTCGACTATCTGAGGTAACTACACTGCTGCTACTGCCATCCGCAACACTGGAGGAGAAGGTTCAACTTCGCCTCGGGATAAGAAAAACTTCGGCTCGCCTGGAATGCTAAAAACAACCCTGCCAATGTGACAGTCTATCCTAGCATACTGGTCCCTCAACCAATCCATTCCTAAGACCACATCATAATCGGCCATCGAAAATTCTATCAATCTAGCGGGGAATTCTCTACCGCTAACTACGATCCGACACGAGAAAAATACTCTATCTACTCCCACAAGTCCGTTATCAGTAAGTATATTGAGCCTTACTGATAATGACTCGGGCTCCAGTTCTATCCGTGTCGCAAATCGTACAGACATAAATGAATACGAGGCACCAGAATCAAATAATACTGAAGCTGGAAGGGTGTTGACGAGAATAGTAGCTGCCACTACCTCTCATGGTGCTATTCCTTCTTCTCCCATGGTCAAAGCCAGCACTTGACCATGTCCTCTGGGTGCGGGTCCCCTCTGCTAAAAATTCTTCTGCCTGCTCTGGATCAGGGCTTGGGCTTGGGCATACTGCTGCGGTCTCTGCTGCTGGAATGCCTGGGCCTGCGTCGGCAACGGCCTCGGAAACGGGTACTACAGCTGCTGCTGCTACTGGAATGGTGCTGGTCCTCTAACTGAAGGACTAGAGAAGGCTGGTGAACTCCCCCTGTTCGGACAGTTCCCAACCCTGTGGTCCGGGGCACCACAAACCAAGCACAAACCCTGTGCTCTGCGACACTCTAATATCATATGCCCTGGATTCCTGCAGTGTGAACATCCCACTGTGAAAGACTGCTTCTGCTTCTGCTGCTGCTGCTGAGGGTGCGTCAGGGTGGAATACAGAACCGACATCACTGAGGTCGCCCGCCTCGGAGCTCCAATGGTCAAAGCCCTGGCTGTTGGGGCTGGTACTGATGACTGATTCATCTGGCTGTGAGATCGCTTCCGACCTCCGGTCCTATCCACGATCCTTTGGGAGGTATACGCATGCCTCCTAGCTGCTCTCAATACTGCATCAAAGGTCTGATGTTCAAACTGCTCCACCGCCAATAAAATCTCTAGATAGAGCCCCTGTTGGAACCGCTGGGCTCTATCAAACTCGGTCGCCACCAAGGTGGAAGCAAACCGACTAAGCCTGGAGAACTCGGCCGTATATCCATCGACCGTCCTGTCCATCTGCTTTAGATTGGTGAACTTCGTCTGCAGATCGTACCGAGCTACAGCATCAAAGTACTTGGTCTGGAATCTCTTCCTGAATACTGCCCAGGCAATAGGGGCCACTAATCCATCGGCCTGCGCTGCCCACCAGCTGCGGGCAAGATCTAGTAACTGCAGGCGCACTACGACCACCTTCTCGTTCTCTGGAGTCCTGGCTGTTTCTAAAATTACCTCTGTATCCTGAAGCCATGCATCTGCAGCGATCGCATCTTCACTGCCGTCGAAGAAGGGAGGGTTCAAGTGCTTGAAGCTGTTGGCCGCACTATTACCCTGATGACCTCCCCTAGTCAAAGCATCTGCCACCGCCTGGTGCAAGACATCTCCGCGACGATCCTGGAAAGCTAATAGGGACCTGATAAGACCCACCAAAGTGCCATCATCAGGCTCTGCAGGCTGAACTGGCTGGACTGGTGGCTCTCCTTCAGTAGACACAACTCTGGAGGCTACTCCTGAATGCTAGGCTTGATCTCCGGGTTGCTGCTGGTCCGCAAGGAGATGCTCCGCCTTGCTGATCGGCAGGTCCAGGAACAATACAGCTAAAGAAGACGACATGGGGAACAATAAGGAAGGACCAGGATAGATCAACGATACAACATGTGATCAAGTCAAGATTTTAGGGAAAGAGGATACGAGCAGGATCAAGGGAGAGTACTGATTGAGACATCTATTCGGTAAACCCACACATATCTTGATTTACAAGACCTGCATGGGCCATCACTTAAACCATGTCACGCCCCAGAACCAGAATACTGGAGAGCGGGGGCGTACATATCCAGCTACGTATATTAAAGTACAACCCACCTCGCTATACGGTCACGGCTGTCTAGATACATGAGGGTTTAACTACAAGCCAGCAGTCTCCTATGGTCAAGAACAAGCCTATTGTCTCAATCACAAGCAAGTAAGTAAATGTTACAAGATGTAAGACCACCAAATATACAATAGTAAGGCGTCCCAAACATTACATATTTAGCTGATCATGAAGCTAGTCATTACAAAATGTCAGGACTAACAAGAGTTTAGTCATACATGATCAACCCTAGGATCTGTCAATCATGTTACAGCCCGTAGGCAGACAGTAAATAAAGGTACAACCGAGCTAACAAGTGCTCGTCGGTTAAACGCCTCAAAAGAATAATTTTACAATAAGGTGGGCGAACAAAAAGAAACATACTCATTGCCAGGGTTACGCCTGGTGGTCACCATCTGGCTGGAAGGTAGGTAGATCCTCGGAGCTGCTCCGATATCTGGCCATACAAAACCAGCTGGGTCAGACCCCAGAAAGAGCAAGTGCCACAAAGGAGGCTTCACTTAGGAACTAAAACCAGCATATCATAATAGAATATTAAAGATAATAAATAAAGAACTGATAATAATAGAGATAATAACAGTAAACTGAGTACGAAGAAACCATTCAAGTAGTCAGGTCACAACCCTTAAACCAAATAAGGATCGGGTTGTAACCCTTCACCTGAATAGAAACCCATCTCAAATACTATTGGTAAGGTAATAAGAAAATAAAGGAAGAGAGGACACAGAACTGCTCCGGGAGCCAGGTTACAACCCTTAAACCAAACAAGGACCGAGGTTGTAACCCTTCGCCTGAACAGAACTGGACCACTGATCTTTATTGCTAAGGCCAGTATGAATAATTAATCATACTGTTAAAGTGAAGTAAAATATGACGAGCATGGCATGGGGTGCAATAAGACAATAAACGAAAAGAGGATACAGAACTGTTTCGGGAGCCAGGTTACAACCCTTAAACCAAACAAGGACCGGGGTTGTAACCCTTCGTCTGAACAGAACTGGACCCCTGATCTTTTTGTTAAGGCAGGCTCAATAAGCAGGACGATGTATGATAAGATAACCATGGAACTATTCAGATAGCCAGTTACAACCCTTAAACCAAACAAGGACCGGGGTTGTAACCCTTCATCTGAACAGAACTTGGTATCCCTTTTTATCGATACAAGAAATCATATCATGATACAATCTAGTACCGGATCACGATAAACTAGACTGGGTGGACTCCATCCAATCAATCACGGCCAAGCAATAAGTACGGTTTGATACTTCTAACTAACTAGGGTTATCACAGGTCTAGTTACTAGCAAGATGCAATGAGATTATCCCAACAGCCACAAGCCATGCAGACCATCTGGTTATCCAGGTCGAATGTCCGTTTATGAAGAATGCAATACGTGACTGTGTGCTGAAAATGTGTCCTACTCGTCGGTAGGCTACAAGTCCACTTAATGCGCCCAGAAACGGGATTGCCTGTAGCTGGAATCTCTTCATGTCTACTGAATTATTCTAGTTTATTATCCTTAGTCAATTACTGTAGGTATCCCTGACCGTGGTACTCAGGGATCCCTATCCTAGACATGATGCAAGACAGTACTTTATTTGTACAAAAACAATCGTCCATGGTGTCCAGGTCTTTCCTACTTGTCATGTCAGACTAGCTGTCGTAACAGCATATCATGATATATCATGTCAGTTTACTTGTCGAGAGTGCGCCACAGCGGGCCATGGTCGTGTCCGGGGAATATGTACAAAACTACATAGTACCAGCCTTCTATCAAGAAACCCAAGTTATATAAGCATAAATGTAATATCCCAATATAAATAAAATAATAATAAAAAAGAGGACCACAGCTACGGAAGGCCAAGCAGCCAGGAAGGAACTAGGCATATTCGGCTAGTGAGAATCGGGCTCATGCGGCTCAGGCCAGCCCGAGTCACGCGGCTAAAAAAGGGATAAGCATATGCGGGTAGTGAGAATCGGGCTCATGCGGCTCAGGCCAGCCCGAGTCACGTGGCTAAAAAAGGAATAAGCATATGCGGCTCTGGGGGGAAAACTGGACATATGCGGCTAGAGATGAAGGGTCACATGCGGCTGCGCTGGAAAAAGCCATGCGGCCGGGAAGAGGGGAGCATATGCGGCTAGTGAAGGACCAGTGCCATACGGCTGGAGAGAAATGTGGACTCATACGACACGGGATTCAGCAAGGGTATGCTGCTGCGGAGGACGCAGTCTATGTGCTGCGCCTATGCGGCTGGGTCAAGTAGAAACTTATGCGGCTGCGCTAAGGGCAGGTCCATGCGGCAGGGGATTTGTCCGAGCCTTATGCGGCTGCAGGGATTAAGGTCCATGCAGCTGACAAAAACTTGTCGCATGAATGTTCATGCGGTCAAGTACTTGTCATCGGCCAAGAACTGATCATCTCTCCATTATTCGAGAAGGATAACCATGAAGTCCATGGCTTCCAAGTTCCGTAATTCCATCATCCAGAGCCCAAATTCGAACTTCCATAGGTCAAAATAGGACAGAACGACTCTACAACATGGAACCAACAAAACTTGGAAATAATAATGTTAAGTAGATCAAAACCCAAGAAATCCGAAAATACTATAAACTTAGATCTACAAATTGAACCATGGAAATTAGAAATGCTATGTACTAAAGTGTGTTAGAATCTCAAGAGGAAGAGAATGGAACAATAAAAACAAAGTTTCTCCATGAAGCAAGCTACACTTGCCTAAGCTCTCTCTCTTACTCTCTGGTGGTTGAAGAAGTAATGGTAGAGAAGAAGAAGCAAATGAAGAGAGAATAGGGGAATGGATTTTAAATAAGGAGGGTGGTGGTGTAGGAGGGTTCACCTCTTGGTTCATGAACCAAGTCAAACCAAGCCTAGCCGAACCAAACCAAAACAAGCCAAGTCATGAAATGCCAAGATAGCCAGCAAGAAATCATGCAATACAAGATAATACATACCATATTCTAAAATACGTAATACGAACAACAGGCATTAAAATGATTATTAGCCAAATTGCTGATATAAGTGACTTCCTAACTCTATTCTCTGCTTTCTGTCATTATGCCATAGACTGCTCCGTATAGTATCTAAAGTCTGCCAGTGGTTCGGACAATAATCCCAATTGTTTCGGCATGTGTACTACCGTACCCTTCCAACATCTGCTATCCCATCGACCCAAATTCATGCTATGTGACAAACCGCCAAATTACTAGCCTGCTTCTAATGAACTAGTGTTCGCGACTCAACAATCGCTCTGATTTAATCTTTGTCTCTAATAATGCACTGATACTAAACTGCCCTTTCCTTAAACTTTTTTAATCTCCTTCCTCGATCAAGCGACACACCCCCCTAAATTCTATGTAATAATCGACATCTAATCTATATTGGCTTCCCTGGATACTCCCCGAACCAGATCTGTTGGGTTCGGATCTGGAACGTTCCCGTCTTGACTCTCCTCTTCTTCATTCGCCATGAACTGTTCCTGAATATTCTTTGCCCCTTCTCGCATCATCTCCTGCCACCTTGGGTTGTCTACGCATACGAGTGCGGTTGACGTCCCCGTACCGTGTGTTGGCCTGTCCACGTTTTTTTGCATTGCTACCCGCATGTCTCTTCCGTCTTCGTCTCGTCTCATCTTGTTGTGGTTGTGAAGCCTGGTTCACGCTTACCATTGGCCATGCCTCCCTTTCTGCCTCTTCGTCCCCGCGTGGCTTTATTTTTCTGCGACTGGAAGACCACAACTTGTCCCCTGACCTGCCTCCTGTCAGCCATCCACCGGTCATGTGTATTTCCTGCGTCGGTAGCTTATCCAATCCAATGTCTAATTCAAGTTCCATCCTGGCATTGTGTTCTTCAATGCGGTTTGCCGCCGTGGTTCACCACTTCCTTCCCCTTTTTCGCTCACCATGTTTGGGTCTTCTTCTATAGCCATATGTTGGTGATTGTTCTTTTGAGTTCCACTGTCCCGGATCTCGTGTCCCCCGATATCTCCTAATTTGTACTACTGAGAAGGATGCCCAAACTGAAGGCAAATCAGGCACTCTGGCAGCACCTACTCGTACTCGACTTTCTGTTTATTTACTACACCTGTGGGGACCTCATATTCTATGTACTCTCCGAAAGTTTGCTACCAGTATCTATTTCTATAAATACTCGAGCATATCCCATCACCGACTGCACAATCGTTCTCTCGTCCGCTTTGATGGATTTACCGACTAAACTAGCCAGTTTCATCATCATATTCGCACTCCAATATAGCAGCAGTAATTCCGGAAATCTAATCCAAACAGGAACTGAGTGCAGTATCTCTCTTTCACATCTTGTATCCGGTGACCATGCCTTCATCATGATTAGTCTCCCATCGAACGTCTAAGGCCGTCCAAGTAGAACCCTTTCCATATCCTCAAGCATATTGAAACGTACGAAGTAAAAACCATAACTCCGCGAGAAAAACTCCATACTACCCTTTGGCCGCCATAACGCGTTCCGCATATCCCCGAATATGAGAATAGAATGGCCGATTCCCTAATACGTACAAGATAATCATGTTCTTCCAGTATTCGGTGGTCTCCGCCAGGTCCTCCTCTGAAAAGGTCGCATGTAGTCCACTCTCCACTTGTTTAGGAGCTACGTAATGCAACAATCCCTTTCCCTGTGTTGATCCCGCACCTAGATATTTTGCCCAGGAATGTCCCGATTATCTGGAGTCCATCGTCTTCTTCCCCTTATCACTCGTCGCCTTCTCCGGATAAGATGGCTCTGTAGCCTCGGCCATGTGTATAGAATCGCTCGTCCTTTCAACCCATCTTCTTGGCATTATCCCTCCCTGTCGAAAATCTCCCTATCGACCGATGTCCATATGTCCACCCCTTGCTGGAGTCGGCTTCTGCCTGCCCCAATATCCGCTTCTCGCTGCTTGATATCCTTGCATCTGGCGAATTCCTTGCACCTGATTGTTCTTGCCCGCTCTTCCTTTCTGCTTCCTTACCACCGTAGTCCACCCGCCATCCGCCTCTCTCCCTGGTCGCTCGTCTGCCTGACCTGGGTTACCCCCAAGACTCGGATCCCATGCCAACTCGTTGGTTGATCGAGGATCCCTTTGATCTCCCGTTCGAAAAAACCTAGAGGAAGCCGCCGTCTTCATTGGATTATATATATATAATATATATATATATATATATATATATATTAATATTTTTGGCCCACCTATTCCGTGGGCCCTGGACAGTCACCCTGATTGCCTTGGGCCAGGGCCGGCCCTGATTGATGGCTGCTCAACATCTTTCTTTGAGGACAATTAATATCTTACACAAGGAATTCTAGAATCCTTTATAAAGCATGTCATGTGTCTATATGTAGAAATCTAATCCTTAGTAGACATGACGTAAAGAAATTCATTGACTAGACATAGGACTAAGACTTTGCCTCAATCATGTTATTATTAGGATTACTAATATGACCAGACCCTAGCACCAATTATCACCCCCTCAGTCATGAAGTAGCAGTTTCCTTTGGTGGAGTTTTTTCTCCCCCTGACAAACTCAATTAAGCTCTACTGATTGTGTATTAAATAATAATCTGTAGACAAAGTCACAAAGGCAACCAGTACTCATGAGTACTCCACAAACATTAATCGAATCCCTATTGAGCTGACTTAAACAAAATTCTGAAGTTAAATTTATATTGGACGACTCAATATGTTATATTAGATCACAATACTAAATTTGGCTTCTCTTTCAAACTCATGCTATAGCATCATTCATCTCTGACTTTGCGTATTGAATTAAATCATCGATCCAAGAGTCTCGTCATTTTTTCCTTCCTTGATCCATAGCTTATTAGTGTCACGTTATCTTTCTTCTACAGCTAACTAGCTATATACCAACAACAACAGTGGTCTAGCTAGGCCAGGCCTTCGTCCAGTCCAGTGCGGAAATCATGGATATATGTACGTATGGTTGGTGCAATGTCACACTAGCTATGGATGACAATAATTACTACGTACCAGATAGTCCCCCCCCCCCCCCCCCCCCCCCCCCCCCCCCCTTTCCAAAACCACCCCAGCAGTAGCAGCAGCAGCAGCAGCTGCAGCTCTTCCTAATTATGTGGTTGGCTAAGGTTTCCTTCCCATTTTAATTAATTGGCCTATATATACTACCATAACGATATACCTATCTATCCTGACTCTTTATTATATTATCCAGAAGATCAATGCTACTTTCTATAATCCAAAATAGAAATGTTTTGATTATAGAGTTGACCACTCACTACAGTATTGAGTATCCTTCCTTATAGCTTCTTAATTTCTCTAGTCAAATTAGGTCCTGGACTGGACCTAACTATATATAAGCGTTATCCATTCAATAACATTACGTACGTATGATTGTAAATGTAAGAAAAATGGTAACCTTTGCATCCCCATGCAGATTGTAAACTGAATCATTAGTTATAGGCTATCTAATTCTGGAACATCTCTATTCTCAGCTGTAGCAAATGATAGATATATAAAAGCACTTAGCAATTAAACATATGCCAAAAGGATATTTAATCGTTGCATGCATGCATGTATGTTACATGTACATTAATTGTTAAACGCTGTTTATATAAATCCTTAAAGACGAAAAGTGAAAGAAATTGAGGAAGAATTATACATACATACATACATACATCCTTTTGGATCGATGGATGTATTTTTGTCACCTCGCCAGAAGAGAAAATTGATAATATCTAAAGAAGAAATTAAATTGATAAGATCGAAGGAAGCCGGGGCTGGCCACCACCGTCAGTCACGGAGCAAAGTTGCTCTGAGCAGCAGCGGAGCCGTTGATGCTGTTGTGCCGCTTGGATGGGCCGGAAGGAGGGACGGGCATGCCTCTGGGGAGGATGTTGAAAGTCGTAAACGTCCTCCTTCCGATCTTGAACGAGACAAGATGGTCCTCCTCGTTGGCCGTGGAGGAGGCAGGAGGTGGTGGTGGAGGAATTCTGTATATGGAGGCATTGCATGTCAAGGGAAGAATGGCAGCGGAGATATACAAGAAGAGGAAGAAGAAGAAGAGTAACTGTTTAAGAGCCATTAAGAAGAGCTAGCTAAAAAACAAAGGCCAGGTAGAGGTAGAGGTAGAGGTAGGTACTCCTCTGTTATTGTTATATAATGAAGTGAAGTGAAGCAGTCTTGTAACTTGTTTGTTTCTCTAGCTAGCTACTTTGAGAGAGAGAGAGAGAGAGAGTTTAGGGAGTGAAAATTTAGAACAGTGATACGTTGTCCGTAGGTTTGGACTGCAGTCTTCATCCGTGGACCACGTGTCGCATGCTCATTGGAGGGGGGCGGGGTGCACCCTATGTGGTGCGGGGCACGTCCGCGCGCGGACCGCGCTGGCGAAAAAGGGTTTCCAGGAAATTTAAGAGTAAATTAAAAGATGGTGGTGGTAGTCATGTGGATTGAGTATGAGTTAATGAAGCTAGTAGGAAACTGGCAATAGCAACGTAGCTAGAGAGTCCAGTCCAGTCCAGTCCAGTCCAGGAGAGTTTTGCAGGCATAGAAACAGAGGGATGGAGGACTAACTTTTTTGCTTTGTAATTAATTAGGAAATTAAGAAAACAAAAACGTGTAGACGTAGGGACTGAGATTTCAGAGACAAATTCCTTCATGTTTGTTGCGCCCTCTCCTCTCCTCTCCTCTCCTCTCCTTGTGGGGGAGGGGAGCCACCAGCCACTCGTTCACTAGCTAGTCACCATCCCCAATCACCACTTATAATAATTGCTTGTATATAGCAATGTTTTAAAAACCGGACCGATGATCGAACCGAAATTTTTTGGTATAGATCGGACCGAGGTTCAACCGGGTTCAACCGGGGTTCAATTGGAGTTCAATAGACTTAGTTTAATTTGGTTCAAATAGGTAAATATCCATATTTATTTTTTGGTTTAGTTTGGTTTGATCATAAGTATGTTAGTTCGGTTTAATTTTACAACTATAAGGTCGATTAAAATCAAATAAAAAATCAAATGGTCCAAATTTCTCATAATAATTTATTTTGATTTTTTTACAATGAAAAAATAACAAAAATTGGTCCGTTCAATTGTGAACCGGTTCGGCCGGTTCACTGGTTGAACCCGGTTTTGACAAAAAAACCGACGGCTCTTTAAAAGACCCTGTTTTAGTCGAACCGGACCGATTTTTTGGTTTAAAACGGTTGGACCCGGTCCAACTGCCGGTCCGGTCCGGTTTTTACAACATTGGTATATAGTCTATGGATTTCAGAGTAATATATTTCTGAGTGATGCTATATGTATCTCTCTTCCAAAATTCTCATCCCTCCATATCCTTCCGTCATGTGGCACTTTCTTATTGACCGAAACAAATAGAAGAAAAGTTTGGGGGAAGACTTAAACGAATAGGAGAGGGCCACGTGACGGAGGGACGTGGAAGAATAAAATTTTGGAGGTACATAAAAATATTTTCCATTTCTCTAGCTCGTAGCCAAGCTTCATTCTTCTTCCGATTGTGGTTGGAATGGAGAAAAGTTGCCAGTTAATATGTAGTGCACAAGCCAAGTCTAGAATATAAATGTCTTGATTTTCTAACACAAGTACACATTTTATCGCATCAAAACAGTTCTAGATATTAGTGGATTAAGGCCTCGTTTGGTACACTGTAATGTAATCAAATAAACAAAAAAAATCTTTTCATTTCATTACATTACGATTACGAATACAGTGAACCAAACGATTCTAATTCTCATTAGTTAGTATGCATATAGCCATATACTATTGAGAGAAAAAAATCATTAGGTAAATAGAAAATAGTTTTGGAAAAGTATATATACAAAAGAGTACAGCTTGCCATCCAAAAATCTTTCTAGAATCTAAAAGATTTACCATCAACACAATGTTAGCATTCCAAATGAATGTTGTCTTTCTAAAAATGAGAATCTAAAAATGAGAAACAGAATGATGTATAATTCGTCTGTCCCTTGCATAAAATACAACTTACTTTGTCAGAGATAATTACTGTTTCTTCTCTTCCCCCCTTCCCCTTAATTTGTTTGCTCATATTTGATTTGGTGCAAAATGAATGTTGCTCTAGCAGCTCTCCTATCTGATAGAGGACTATGTGTAAGTTGCAATTGTATGGTCAATGTATAGCATAATATGCTACGCAGGTTCTGTTCCTGTCTGTCTGTGGAGGAAGGAAAGATACTATTTGCAGGCTCTTAGCCTGTGATGATACAATCTTTCCACAGAGCTTGTGACATGCATGTTACAGCTATGAGTAGTGATGCCATGGTCAGAGGAAGGAGATAATAAATGCTAGCTGCTCCATGCATGCACCCTCAGCTCTCCTGTGACTGGCTTACTGACTGCCATCATTATCCTCCTCCTCCTCCTCCTTCCTTTCTTGTCCCTTACCAAATAAATATAACATCAGTTACTAAGGAAGCTGAAGAATCAAACTCTGCTGCTGCTTCTACTATTACAACCCAACTGCAATAAATACAGCTAGTGGTAGGAGTGCCTTAATTATTTTGGTAATTTTTAAAGACATTCCATATTTTACTTCAGGACAGTCTTTTAGAACTGCCAACAAATTTGACAGTTCTAACATTAAGAAAAACTGTCAACTTCGTTTACAGTCTATCTTAATATTCAAATTCTTTAGAACTGCCAACTTTTAGAACTGCCCTAGGACTATTGGCAGTCCTACTTAATCTTAGGACTTCCTAGGACTGGGTTGTCCTGGAGTAAAATATGGAGTGCCTCTAGAAATTACCATTATTTTTATCATTCAAAAGTAGCTTCTCCAAATAGGTTGAGCAAATACCGACCGATACCGAAAAATCAACCGAATACCGATTAAAAATATCTAAAAAATTCGAATGGAAACTATGTACCAATACCGAATTGTCGAACCGACTAAAATATAGTATAATTGTAGTGGTAACGGTTTGAATGTAATATCATATCGAAAATACCGAACCGAACCGATCACACACACACACACACATTTTTTAGAATATCGTTCGTGATTAATTTTATACTACTCATTTTCATTTTCATTTTTGTTTTAGTGAGTTTTTGATCTTTTAAGTTTATATTTTTGTGTTCTCATAGAATTTTGAAGTGAATTTTGGTTACTTAAACTTTTACTAAAGATTAAATTAGTGACCGCGTTTGATCTTTTAAGCTCATTTTTAGGTGTTTGCGATTTGTTACATATTGTTCTAATAATTTTGATTAATTGTTTAGCTGGTAGAGACTTGGCTTAAAATTTAATGCTTTCAAAAAAGTAAAAATATATATTATAGGTTAAGAGGTTCTACAATATTAAGTGTGTTGATTGATCCAATATTAATTGGTAAAATATCGACACGGAACAAAAATTCACGAATATCGATTTAATCGAAACCGAAAAAATTGATTCTAAATGGTACGATATTGGTATTAATTTTTTAAATACCGATTTTAAAAAGTACCAAAAAGTTCGACTAAATATCGATCGATTATACCGACGCTCACCCCTATCTCCAAATGATTTTAATTGCTTGATAAACAAGCTTTTATGAGGCCTCTTAGGTTAGATTGCTTATGGTAAGCAAGAAGGTATGTATATTTGTCAATAAAACTATGACTAGAAAATACATAATAGGTATTACCTAAACCAGTTGTCTACAAAGTTAGTTACTTGGTAAGAAGCCAATTAATGATGCTACTTAGAGATGGAGGAATTGGAAATTAAAATCATCCAAGACAGAGTGAAGAGATTTGTATCACATTAGCATATATTAGTTTTTGTTAAAATTAATGCATTGTTTCCATAATAGTTTAGTAAAATAAAAATATAATTAATTATCAATAGTTGTATCATTTCCTAAAGGGTACATAGGAAAATGTGTGGTCAGAATAGTTGTATATCATAGAAGTTGTACTTCTTCCAATTATTTCAAGAATTGTGTCTATCCATGTAAAGGTGCAAGTACACATAAATACCCAATGCAATGTTTAGATGATTCATTTAGAAAAATAAATAATCCATTCAGTAAAAAATAGTCTCGCCTACCTTTTATTTATTTATTTTTATATTTATTAAAAACCAAAGTTCGTGGACAAAGCCCCCCAGCTGGCCTTGGCCCGGGAGCCATGGCCACCGCCACCCGGCCGCTCCGTGGGGGTTCGATCTCAGGACCTCACCCACCGTGCCAACGGACTTACCGGTACACCACCATGCCATTGGCTTAAAAACAAAAAAACCAAAGCCCGTTGACTAGCCACCCAGCCGGCTTTGGCCAGGAAATCGTGGACAAATTCGGTATCAGAGCCAGGTTAAACCTTCCGCTTGTTAACTATGACATCAAGTTCAAATATATTTGGCAATGTTCAAAACTTGATGCCTATTTTTGTTTGAGAAAATTATGACCAATTCTGGAGCCTTCATATAAGGACCTTGTTCATATCCCAAGATCTTTGGGATATTGTATAAGATGGATATGACTCTTGGGATCAGACACACTCCACAAGGGCTCCGATACCATGTTTGAAACTAACCGCATCGAAAACTTAGGCCAACCCACTTAAGATAACCAACTCCGTCTAACGCAAGTATCAAGCACAAATAAGAACAACATATATGGTCGATGACTACGCCACTTGGACAAATTTCAATCTATGTAACTCAGGTGAATTGCAAGATCCAATAAAACCAATGATGAACCCTTTGTCCTAATAAGTTCTACCACCTCACCATACACAAGAAGAAAAGACAAAGATTACAATAAAATCACTCATCCTACCTGTAGCGATCCCCTGAACGAAGGCGACGAATTCTCGTTCAGATTTTCTTTTTCTTCTATCTTGAATGCAGAGCCCTAAGTTTGACTTTTTCTTAAATTTTCTGTGGACAAGCATCATGAATCTCCTCCTTGCACTGCTCTTTGTGCCTCCACCCTCCACCCTCCACCCACATAAATATGATGATGAACTTATTTTAGGTCATACTAGAAGTCCTAAAATAGCCTATTATTATATATGGCCGTCAAATAAATCCAACGGTGCTGATTAAAATCCAAAACTCGTTAGCCTCGATGACACTGAACTCGGACAGAGTTCGGTCTAGTCCCTGCAGAAGGGTTCTGGAACAAAATTACAGAACTCGGGCATAGTTTTGTCCCTAACCGAACTCAGACCGAGTTCGGGACCGTATTGGTAGAACTGCATCGACACACCAGACTAGACTCCAACAATCTTTTCCTCTAGTCTGATGAGAGGGTGTTGACCCCATGGTTTCTCAACTATACTCGATGCCTGTCGCCCCAAGACATAATTCATGCTGCCCCATGCTACTGATCTTCGATCTCCCTAGCTGCTTTACATCTTCTTTCGTCTTCAGCTCCTCAATTGTAACAGCGATGCTAGCTGCGATGCATAGCATCTCTTACACCACTAGGATCCTGTCGATTTTAATAACACGTTCAAGACCGAAGTCCCTGACGATCAGCATCACCATAAATCTTGGTTGTCTGTTCCCGACTTCCGTATTCTACCGGAACGTGCTACTGTTCCAACAAGTTTCTTCACCCTTGGCTGGCTCAATCAAGCGGACGATGTACTCTCCCAAAATTTAGACTTCTTAACCTGGCCACCTTCACGTCCGACATTGAAGCTCAGTCTTAAACATGCATCTTTGAGCACAAAATCATGTACTGTGCACGTTGTCGATGATCCACAGCTCCCCCTAAACTGTATGAATGGAGATGCACCTGTCTCGAATTAAGATTGATGCACACCTTGATCTCCTCCTTGTCTCGAATTGCTGAAACCAGTGTCACTCCGTGAAGCTTTGGCAAACCACCAGTCACCAAATCGGATCCGTGGAACAACCCCTTTATGGAGATCAATCAGCTGTAATTGGACTAACATATTGACCATTAATCTTCAACTCATCACTATTCGTCGCTTTATCTCGACGAACCAAATTCTACGTATCCCTCAAATCATTTTGAAGACCTCCCAAGACAAGTTGCTGATGATATATAAACTCATGTCAAATAACCCCCGAGCCTCCATCTAGTAACTATGGCCTCCCTGCATACCTCAGCGGTTTGATCCTGTACATGTCACTATAGATATCTCTACGAGCCAAATTTTGAAAACCCTTAGTAAGTATCCAATTTTTGTCCCCAAACAGATTGCGACAATCATTATCCGCCATCCTTCCAACTGAAATTAAGTTGTAGCAAAAACTTGGTATATGTCGCACCCCCTTGGGAATGAGATTCTCACCAGCTTCGTTACAAAATGGACATTATCGATGCCTACAACTGCAGTCATTCACTTGTTCCCTAACTTCACACGTCCAAACCTACCGTCTCGGTATGACATGAAGATCTTCCTATGTGATGTGGTGTGATATGACACTCATGTGTCCATGACCCAATCGTCGTCATGACACGTGGTACAAGCTTCCTCCGCGTCGATTGCTGTAATGATGATATCTTCAAACGCCATGAGATCCTCATGATTATCCTTGCCTTTAGTCTTCTCAGATTTAAGCTTCATGCACTTCCTCTTAATATGACCACCTCTTAATATGACCACTTTTGCCACAATGAGAGCAGCCTTTCCTGCGATCAACACTCGCAGTATCTCGAGAACTCCTCCGTGTCCTTGCCTATGACTTGAGTCTTCCCTTTTCGTAGGAAGCAACTAGAGCGGACTCCTACGACGATTAAACAAACTGCTTACGCCCTCATCGTTTAACAAACTAGTTTTGACTGTCTCAAAAATGACAATTCCATCCGGTGTAGAGTTGCTCACCGATACAATCAACGTCTTCTAGCTTGCGTCAAAGAACTCAAAAGCAGCAGGGCCTGAAGCTCATCCTCAATCACCATATTTATCGCAGACAACTGATTGATAATATCCTGATCCTTGTTCAGATGTTGTGCCACTCTGGGTCACCCTTCGTATACTTCGAGTTAACGAGTTGGCAAATTAAAAATGTCTTGTTGCCAACCATCTTCCTTTCGTACCACGAATGCAGCTTATCCCATAATGTTTTTGCATAACTCTCCATAGGCATGCCGTAAAATACCGAATCTTCCAACCATTGGTTGATGAATCTAACGGCCTTTCGATCCAGTCGTTTTCAGTCTTCAAAAGCTTTTTCGTTGATTTGGCGTTGTCGCCCTCGAATGGACTATGCCAAATCCTTGCACCAGAGTAGATCCTCCATCCTTGGCTTCCAAATCGTCCAATTCCACTCTATAAGGGTAATCATACATGTGTTCATCTGCTCCATAGACATGGTTGCAAGTATCTTCTGTCTCGAGAACCCGTGAGCTCTGATACTAGATATTGGTACCAGACCAGAAAGAACGAACCTCACCTTGATACCAGATGTTGGGATCGTACATGTCCTACAAGCGCTCCGATACCGTGTCTGAAACTGATCGCTGCGAAAACTTAGGCTAACCCACCATCGATAACCAACTCCGTCTAATGCGAGTACCAAGCACAAATAAGAACAACATATATGGTTTATGACTATGTCACCTGGACAAATCCTTATCTATATAACTCAAGTGAAATTACAAGATTGAATAAAATCAATTTTGAACCCTTGGCCCTAATAGGTTCAACCCTCTCACCACACTCAAGACGAAAAGACAGAATACAATGAAATCACTCACCTATCCGTGGCGATCTTCCTAAATGAAGGCGACGACTCCTCGATGAGATGTCTTCTTCCTTCTATATTGGATGGCGAGCCCCAAGAGCAAAGTATGTACTTTCTCTTGCATACTAGAAGTTCTAAAATAACCCACCATCATATATGTCTGTCAAACAAATCTAACGGTGCTGATTAAAACCGAAAACTAGTCAGCCTTGATGATACCGAACTCGGACAGAGTTCGATATGGTCCCTACAGAAGGGTTCTGGAATAAAATGACAGAACTCGGGCAGAGTTCTGTCCCTGGCCGAACTCGGCCCGAGTTCAGTCCCATCTTGGCAGAACTACCTCGACACCAGACTGAATTCCAACAATAACAACCAGAAAGTTCATCAAAAGAGAATGAGACACCACAAAATCAACAATTATATAAATAAAATAGGAAAAAAGATGCCAATGTTCTGTTTCTAATTCAACGACTAGTAAGTAATTTTTTTTCTGTATTGTTTTTAATGAAAATTCAAAAGAGGCTTGGGATATATAATCAAAATTGAGTTCCAATTAAGGTTCAGAAAAATTGATTCATAGCAAATTCCAATCATTGTGGAGGGAGTTTGATAATTTGGTTATGAAGGACAATGAATCCATTAAAGCATTCTTCACACTAGGTTTCTGGTATTGTGAAGCAAACAGAAGTTACGGTGATACACTTTCAGACAGGAAAATCACAGAAATCTTTTTATGAAGCCTATCGCCAATATATGATCATGTCATTGCAACAATAGAAGAGTCAATAAAACCTGGTTCATTAGAAGCACATGAAAAAAAATCTATATTACAACCAATATTGGAGCAAGCTTTCCAATGGAAGATGAAAGATAAAGAAATAAACAAAAGGGAGAATCAAATAAATCCCACAACAGAAGAAACAAAAAACATTGGCAGAGAAAGTTCAACAAAAGGAGACAATTACTCCTATATTCATCAAGGTAGCAGGAATAATCAAAATGGAAAACTGCTCCTAAATGCTATATATATATATATATATTAAAAAAAAGTATGGACATAAAAGTACATAGTATCAATATAGATTCATCCAATGCAGGACACCCAACCATTTACAAAGAGACTGTAGATATCAGGAAAATAATGAAGCACATTTCACAGAAAAGAATGATCCTCCATGGCAATTTTTTTTTGCAAGTTTGAGTACTAGCCACAAGATATATGGTATGTGGATAGCGGATGCAACAACCATATGACGGGAAACAAAGATGATTTGTGGAGTTAGAAGAAAACAGAAATTCACAAGTAAAGATGGAAAACTTCACATCATTTCTGTCCAAATAAAAGAAGGTACCCAAAACATTAATTCATGATGTGTTGTATGTTCCTTTTATAGCCCAAAATTTATCAAGTGTCGACCAACTTGTGCAAAGAGGTTTTGTCGTCATTTTTGATCTTTGATAATGATTCTTGTGTAATTTGTTATAAGAAGACTAACACTTTGGTGGCTAAGATAAATATGACAGCAAACAAAGTTTTTTCCATTGATTGTGCCATCAAAAGAAAATTCTGCCTTGAAAGCAGAAAACATTATTATGACATATGAGATCTAGGATTTTGAATCAAAGGAGCCTACATCTGTTGCACCAAAAAAATATGGTGGTTGGATTATCATCTGTTCATTGTGAAAAAGAAATATGTGAAGGCTGCATTTTCAGAAAGTTCTACCGCTCACCATTCTCACAATTACTCATTATGGAGAACAAAATCCATCTTCAATTGGTACATGTAGACATTTGTGGACCTACCCGTACTCCATCCTTCAATAACAAAAGGTACTTATATTCTGTTCGTAGAGGATTTTTCAAGAATGATGTGGGTTTGCTTCTTAGAAATAAAAGTAAGAACCATTCTACAGTCTCAAGCAATTCGAAGCCTTTGGAGAATGTGAAAGTGGGGTGACAAACTGAGATTATTACGAATAGATTGTGGTGAAGAGTTCACACCAAATGAATTTTCAAAATTATGCAAGAACTATGATATCAAAAGAGAATTGACAACAAGATGTTGGGCGCGTGCGAAAACGTTTGCCAACTCATCTGACCAAAACCAACCCTTGTCTAACGGACACCAAGCACAAGATGAAGACAAGTATATGGAGGTGAAGTACGTCACCTGGACAAATTCCAACCTTTAATAACTCAGATTAAAATTACAAGATTGAAAGAACTCACGTTGAACCCTTTGCCCTAATAGATTCAACCCCTCACCACTCTCAAGAAGAAAAACAAAAGATTATAATTGAGATCACTCACCAACCCGTAGCAATCTCCCTAACCGAAGTTGATGACTCCTCGATTAGATCTTCTTCTTCCTTCTGTCTTGGATGGTGAAGTCCTAAGAGTAAAGTGCGGACTTTCTCTTAGATTTTCTTATGGACAAGCACCCCGAATTTTCACTTTTGTGCTTTGTGCTTATTCTTTGTGCCTCCACCCTCACCCCATATATATAGGATGAGAAAATCCTATTTTAGGTCATAATACGATTTCTTAATTAGGAAACTCTCAAATAAGAATTCTATTACACCTAAAATAGTTCATCAATTATCTTATTTTAGATCATAATAGGATTTCCTAAAATAAGAATCATATTATATCTAAAATAGCACAATACCAATTATGGACATCCAAATGTGTCACGATCCACTCCCAAATAATCGGATACGAGTCGGACACGCCCAGCCTACGTTGGAAGATGCAACGCGGTAAGCTGTACAAGTCTAAGGAAAATTCCAAGTCACCAGATAATATAAAACATCACAGCATCTATAACATCCCAAAATAGATCACCACAATCTACTAAGTCATTTTAAAACAAGATCATCCGGAGACAAATCCGATAACAGAAATAAAATACAACTCATAATACAATAATCCAAAGTAAACTCTAACAATCTAAACAAAGAAACCAAACTATAGCTTCTAAGTCTTGAGTCATGGCTCCATCCTACTCAACTAAGATCCCGGGCTCTGGCCCATAAAGGTGAACAAGGTCCTCAGGTATACCTGCAACATATCCAGTCAGGAGCTGAGCAAAGTACTATTCTAGGTAATAAACAAGAACATCATGATATGAAAATGAGTACAGGAGAACATGGAATATAAAATACAAGAAAAGAATATAAAAGTATAGGAATGTAAATACATGAAGTACATGAAGTAAATCCTAAACATGAAGTACAAGACCTGACGTGCACAATATTTGAAATACAGCTAGCATATGTGACCGACTGGAGCAAGTACAAGAATAAGCACATGAAATGGGTACGGTTTAGGGTCCCACGTGCACTGTGTGAGACCTAAGCTATTAACCTGAATTTCTGATCTTTGGGTTTGGTCACATATATAGTGTATTTTCCCTCCCCGAGTACAAGTAAATACAAGAACATGAAAGTACAAGAGTACATGATACCGTGTCACATCGTGTCAATAAGAGGAGTACAAGATATGAATGTAAATGCACAAGACCATAGCAAGTACTTGCCTTGCTCAGGGTGATCGAGAATAAGGAGTAGATCTGTATGTCCACCTGAAGGATGATCCAATTCAAAGAAGAACTCGTCTCAAGATTCAGACACCTTGTCTTCGTATCCGGATGCAGTATGAGTTTCGAGTATTCCAACGAATAGAGCCGGGACAACATCAAGAGCAAAATCTCAATCGCTGGAGATTCTAATTTCAAGAAGTTCAAAAAATCGGGAAATCAAAAATAACAGGGGATTTGAATTACTTACTATCTAATGACTCGATCCCAAATCGTGCTACAGGGGTCTCCACTCGATCTGTCGTTCTCCCGATTTAGTTGTTCAAATTCTTCATGAATCTGCCGAGCGTTCATCGAGCCTTCAAGAATGAACCACCGAACAGGGAACGAGACCAGATCTGAACCAACAATTCGAGCAATTGATCTCGAGAAAACAATAATCTCTAAAAAATTTAACGAAAACTTCTTCCTAAATTAACTTCACTCATTTGTCGCTGAGCTAGGGCACGCGGAGGAGATCGTTGTCCGTCGAAGAAGAAGACACGGGAAGTTTATTCACCGGGGTCGAGGATGCGCGTCACCGCCATGGCCGTTGCTGTTGGAGTAGTGGCGTCGATGGAGGTCCTCTCAGTCGACAGCGGTGAGGATCATCGTCTCCTGCATAATCAGCAGTTCCGGAATTTCGGGTTAGGGTTTCGTCGTCGAAATTTGGGAGAGGGCTGAGGAAGAGAGCTGGACTTTCCAGAAATAAAGTGAGAAAAACTAATACTCTCTCTCTCCTCTCTCAGTATATATAGGAATAGATATTAGAAATTAGCTATTTGCAAACAAAACCCCTTAACAAAAACTTAATTACAGGCTAGTTCCAAAAGTTGGTTAGAAATTTGTTAGGTTCTTGGGGACCACTCAAGTTAGTTATAACAAATTAGTGAATTATCATTCCAGCTAATTAATTTAAATCTTTTCTTTAAATTAGATAACAAAGAGAAAATGTCAAATAGGAATTTATTTATTCATGTAAACTTTAATTAGGGAAAACTTAAAAATTCCATAAAAATTGAAAGGTGGGGTTACAAATCTCCCCCCTTAGAAAATTTTATCTCAAAATTTAAAAGGACAAAAATATTTATTTCTTAAAAATTTATTAGTCAAAATAATTTTCAAAACACACAAGCCATTTATTGAACTTGAAACTTTTATTGAAAAGCAACAATACATTCAAGCAGCAAGCTGGGATAGTGCTCCTGTATCTCATCCTCGCGCTCCATGTGAACTCTCCTGGAGAGTGGTACCTCCATATGACTTTGAGAAGCGGAATTGTCTGGTTCCTCAGCTGTTTCTCTCCGCGGTCAAGAATCTCCATGGTTTCACTTAGGGCCTCAAATGACACGATTAAGAATAATTAGATACAGTAATGGCACGATTAACTAAAATTACTTAGGCATGATTGAAATTAAAATTGAGGCACAATTGAAATAGAGCAAATATGGTCATGATCAAAACACTTATGTACGACCAGTTTGTAGAAGTGATTAAAAATAATAACGGTTGGCTAGACACGAAAATCATAATAATTTGAAATGATTTAGCAAGACAAAAATAAATAGATAAAATGGCATGATTGAAAAGGATCAAAATTGGTCAGGTACGACGTGAGACAAAGTTTAATTAATACCAAGTACGATAATTTCATACAGGGGGTTGAAATAACACGATCTAACAATGATTAAGAATTGAAATAGGCACAAGGTGACATGAATTTTAATTATGACTTAGAGGAGTAAAAATCATGAGGGCACGATCTAAATCGAAAGTTTAGCACAATAGAGTAAAATAGGAAAATCACAATTAGATAAGCATGACCAAAGTTTAGACAAAACATGATAGAAGTACGATTAATCTGGTGGAACGGAATCAAATCTAGCAATATGTATATTTTGAGAAAATCAAATGATCCAACGATAAAATGCAAGAAGAGAAATTACAAGGTTTGATTGAGAAAACGTATGAAAACTACCCAGGAGGTATTAGTATAAAATCAAGGTGAATGTGCAAGGGTTTGTGATTCTCGAAAAATTAATAATCATATGAAAAGGGACATAGTCTCTATGGTATCCGAGAACATGTAGACATTTGAAGTCACTTTACTTAGAATTCATGTCCCGCCAGTGTATATCTGGCTGCAGTTAACTTTCGGTTCAGTGACTCAAATAAAAATGTGTTACCGAATACCCTATCAACTTTATCCATTTTCAAACAAATATTAATGAAACAACTCACGAGATCAAATATGAAGATTTTAGGAAAAGGTTTCGATAATACCCGAGAACCGACGAATACCTGAAATTATTTCAACTGAAAGTCCCTGCCTCGCCAGTGTGCTGCTGGCTGCAGTAAACTTTCAGTCTCCGTAATCCAGATAATGGCTGCAGCGCGCAACTGCTAAGCCCTAGTAGGTCATCGAATAGTCTCTCAATCTTATCCATAGGAATTATAAGAGGGTTTCAAATAGTTTAAAATGAATTCCAATAGTCCAAGTCACGATAAAAGGTGAGGTTATCTGTCTTTTAGAAGACAAGTTTTATTGGGTGCTAGGAAACAATAACGAGATTTTTAGAAATAGATCTTGAACATGAAACGAAGTTTCAAGTAGTAATCAGGGTCTCAAATAGAAGATAAAATCTCGAATGGAAACCAAAATTTCATATAGAGAACATAATCCTGGATAAGTAACAAAGTCTCGAATGTTGCATAGAAGCAAGGTATCAGATAGAAGACAAGGTCTTGAAATAAGGATCAAAAATCTTGTACAGGAATCAAATTATAATAAAATCTCGAATGGCAACGAAGTCTCGAACAATACCTCGAATGGAAAAGAAATTTCAATAGGAAACAAATCTTAGATAGAAAATCAATATTAACAAAGTCACGAATAGGACACAAAATCTTGAATAGAAATCTCGAATATGAAGCAAGGTTACGAAGAGTGAATAGAGGAGTATCAATCAACAAATAGGAAACAAGGTTCTGAATCGTGAATATGAAATAAGCAAAATCTCAAATAAAGTCGAAACAAAGCCACAAATAGAGAACAATCTCGAGGAAATAGAATCTCAAATAGGGAACGAGTCAAAGTCTCAAAATGGAAAACAAAATCTTCAAACAATGTCTCGAATAAGGACTGAATCTCAAACAAGCATCAAATAGAAGCGAAGGTTCAAACAATGTTTTGAAGTTTCGAGTAGGAATAAAATCTCGAATAGCACAAAGTTCGAATAGGAAAAATTTCCAATAGAAGCCAACAATAAAAAACAAAGTCATGAATAATGAATTTAAAAATAGGGTATCGAATATCGGATTTGAAACAGTTATTGAATAGTGAATATGAAACAAGTTTACCGAATAGAAAACAATCTTCAAATAAGAAACAGAGTTACGAATAAGGGACAAATTCTAGAATAGGAATAATATCTGGAATAGAAACCAAAGTTTTTTTAGGATAGAAAACAAAATCTATCAAGCTCTCAAATAGGAAACAAGGAAATTCTAGAAAATCTAAATTGGAATGTGAATCACGATCCATGGTCTTCTCCAACCATGCAAGAAAAGCCTTCGGTCTTCAGTCTGTCTTCAGTATTCCTCTGGAACTGGAACCACTTTAACTTCTTCAGCTGTCCTGACGTAGGCTGGTCCTTGCGACAGTACTCCATGCAGCTGCTGAGTCTGGATAGGTAGTTCCCCCTGCTGAGATCCTGGTGCTCCTCGTGTTCATTCTTAGGCAGTACGATCAGTGGCCTACAGGCAATCCTTGATCTGGTTGGCAGAGGATCCGTAGAATAAGAATAGCTTCAGTCTTTTGCGACATTCATCATAGTGATGTGCTGGGCGGTGGCAGTAGTTGTAAGCGATCGTCGTCTGGATCTGAGTCTGGAACTCCCGCTGTGGCTTAAATGCAGGGGCTCTTGTAGAAGATGTGGCTGCTGGGATCCTGATGCTCATCAGTCGTTGTGATCAGCGACTTGCTAGAAATCTTTCGTTCGATGGGTATAAGATCTATAGAACAAGCAAAGTCCGAGCCTCTTGCGGCATTCATCAATATGATGCCCATCCTCTTGTAGAATGTACAAGAAAAGTAGGTCTGAATCTCTCTCGGATGACGAAGCTTATGATACGACTGAAGTGGTGCTGTCTGAGTGCTGCGATGCTTTACGGGTCTAAAGTAGTTGCTATCTCCGTCATAAGTCTTCATGTCTCTATTGGGCTTCAGCTCCCTGCCCCGTTCTACTCTCCGTGCTATGTTCAGGATCTCCTGGCTGGTGGCTTCAATCTTCAGATGAGTCGGATCCTTGGAGACTTGGATGATCTTCAGAAGTGGCGGCTTTATGTTCTCGATCTGCTCCTCGGTGCAAGGAATGCGCTCGGTGGCAGAAAAGTCCAAAGATGTGAGTGTCTGAAAATCAGAAGTCCTTCATGGCTCGAAATGTGCATCTATAAGTCTGGCTTGAAAAAGAACTGCTTGCTCCCTTTGGCTTCGAAGAGCTCCTAAAACATCTCCATCAACTGCGTACTACCAATGGTGATAGTAGGGACAACAGGAGGTAGTGACAGCTCCGAAGCCTCAAGTGCAGGTGGATCAACAATTTCGGTGTTGCTTGTCTGAACCATCTGAAAAATAAAAAATTGTTAAAATAGCCTAATCTATCATATAATAAGCAAACTTAGTAAAATATACCCATAACCATTATCCCGTAATCCTATGCTGTGATGAGTTTTCCTTAGTCTAACAGGTTCTCCAATAGCACTTTATAGCCTAAGTGCCATTAGGATAGACCTACATGGGCCACCACTAAAAATATGTCACCACCCGCTCCCGAATAATCGAATACGAGTCGAACACGTCCAGCCTATGTTGGAAGACGCAACGCAGTAAGCTGTACAAGTCTAAGGAAAACTCCAAGTCACCAGATAATATAAAACATCATATCATCTATAACGTCCCAAAATAGATCACCACAATCCACTAAGTTACTTTAAAACAAGATCATCCGGAGACAAATCGGTAACAGAAATAAAATACAACTCATAATACAATAATCTAAAGTAAACTCTAACAATCTAAACAAAGAAACCAAACTATAGCTTCTAAGTCCTGAGTCATGGCTCCATCCTACTCAGCTAAGATCCCGGACTCTGGCCCATAAAGGTGAACAAGGTCCTCAGGTATACATGCAACATATCCAGTCAGGAGCAGAGCAAAGTACTATTCTAGGTAATCAACAAGAACACTATAATATAAAAATGAGTAAAGGAGAACATGGAATGTAAAGTACATGAAAAGAATATAAAAGTACAGGAATGTAAATATAGGAAGTACATGAAATAAAGTACATGAAGTAAATCCTGAACATGAAGTACAAGATCTGACGTACACAATATTTGAAATACAGCTAGCATATATGACTGGTTGGGATAGGTACAAGAATAAGCACATAAAATGGGTACGGCTTAGGGTCCTGCGTGCACTGTGTGAGACCTAAGCTATCAACCGGAATTTTTGATCTTTGGGTTTGGTCACATATCTAGTGTATTTTCCCTCCCCGAGTACAAGTAAATACAAGAACATGAAAGTACAAGAGTACATGATATCGTGTCACATTGTGTCAACACGAGGAGTACAAGATATAAAAGTAAATGCACAAGACCATAGAAAGTATTTGCCTTACTCAGGGTGATCGGGAATAAGGAGTAGATCTGTATGTCCACCTGAAGGATGATCCAATTCAAAGAAGAACTCGTCTGAAGAGTCGGACACCTCGTCTTCGTATCCGGATGCAGTATGAGTTTCGAGTATTCCAATGAACAGAGCCGGGACAACATCAAGAGTAAAATCTCAATCACTAGAGATTCTAATTTCAAGAATTTCAAGAATTCGAGAAATCAAAAATAATAGGGGATTTGAATTACTTACTATCCAATGACTCGATCCCAAATCGTGCTACAGGGGTCTCCACTCGATCTGTCGTTCACCCGATCTAGTCGTTCAAATTCTTCATGAATCCGTCGACCGTTCGTCGAGCCTTCAAGGACGAACTACCGAACAGGGAACGAGACCTGATATGAACCAACAATTCGAGCAATTGATCTCGAGAAACCACTAATCTCTGAAAATTTTAACGAAAACTTCTTCCTAAATTAACTTCACTCACCTGTCGTTAAACTAGGGCACGCGAAGGAGATTGTCGTCCGTCGGACAAGAAGACACATGAAGTTTGTTCACCGAGATCGAGGATGTGCGTCGCCGGTGCCGGAGTAAAGAACGAGCTGTTCGAGGTCATCTGTCAATAGAAGAAGCCGCGTTTTGCTCGAGAGGGAGTCGCCGTTACCACTAGTCGCTGGCGCGAGTTGGGGCGATCACCGCCATAGCCGTTGTCATTGGAGTAGCAGCATCGATGGAGGTCCGCTCAATCGCCAGCGGTGAGGACCGTCGTCTCCTTCATATTCAGCAGCTCTGAAATTTAGGGTTAGGGTTTCGTAGTCAGAATTTGGGAGAGGGTCGAGGAAGAGAGCTGGACTTTCCAGAAATAAAGTGAGAAAAAAATAATACTCTCTCTCTCTCTCCTCTCTCAGTATATATAGGAATAGAGATTAGAAATTAGTTATTTGCAAACTAAACCTCTTAACAAAAACTTAATTATAGGCTAGTCCCAAAAGTTGATTAGAAATTTGTTAGGTTCTTGGGGACCACTCAAGTTAGTTATAACGAATTAGTGAATTATCATTCCAGCTAATTAATTTAAATGTTTTCCTCATATTAGATAACATGGATAAAATGTTAAATAAGAATTTATTTATTCAAGCAAACTTTAATTAGGGAAAACTTAAAAATTCCATAAAATTGAAAGGTAGGATTATAAAATCTAATCAAATAAAATATTTAATTAGATTTGAATTCCACAAGTATGTTGTTACCAAATTCAGACTGGACTCCAACAATCTTTCCCTCAAGTCTGATGAGAGGGTATTGACCCCATGGGTCCTCAACTGAACTCCATGCCTGTCGTCCCATGATAGAATTCCTGCTTCCTCATGCTACTGATCTCCGATACCCATAGTTGCTTTACATCTTCTTTTATCTCCAGCCCTCGACCGCCACGTCGACGCTTGCTGCCATGCGTAGCACCTCCTGCTCTACTAGGATCCTGCCGATATTAATGACACGACCAAGACCGAAGTCCCTGACGATCAGCCTCACCGTAAGTCTTGGCTGCTTGTCCCCGACTTCCGTCTTCCACCAGAAAGTGTTAACGTTCCGACGAGATTCTTCACCCTTGGTTGGCCCAACCAAGCGGACGGTGCGATTCTTACAAGATTCAAACTCCTGAACATGCCCACCTTCGTGTCCAAACTTGAAGCTTCCCCATACACATGCGTCCTCGAGCAGAACATCAAGTACTGTGCATGCCGTCGATGCCCCACAGTGTAGTGCCTCGTCCCGTTCAGTTAATCGGAGGAATCAAAATACCAACGGCATTTGGACTTAGCCATGCAACGGCTTTCTCAAAGACCCGCACGTTCAAGGCGACTCCTCGTTCAGGTGGGTGGCTTCAGTGAACTTATCTTAGCTTGGCCTTCGCACTAATAAAATGAATACTTTCAAATGTACAAGTAGGCTTGATAATAAAAGAGACGAATCTACATAGTTAAGGGAATAATCCCAACTTGGGTCGGATTAAGTTAAGAATATTGAAATGTCCTACGTTCGGCGTAGAAGTGTTGTACGTCGTGCTTTCAAAATGACACTCGGTCCTTCTTTCCGTGGCTTGGGAGAAGGAAGTTGGTTTAAGTTGCCACAAAGTTATGGACTTAGCCTAAATCATAGGCGTCGCATGTACGAATGCTTGATAAAGCATGCACGATCCCATTGTCCAAGGCTTGGCATAGCCTTGCCCGTCCCACAGATTAAGTTGTTGCACGATTTAGTTAGGCAAGAGTTATGCTGGAATCTCGAAGTCATAGTAAGCACCGTCCCGCACTTTCTACGATTGTTAAGTCACATAGTCCCACGATCTCAAGGCTCGTCATATAAAGTATGACTTGGACGATAGCGTCGCGTAGAACACAAGTCGGTTTAAGGCACGAGCCATGGTCGACACTATAAAAATTAGCCACGGTCTATGGCACTTAAGGAACACGTTTTGTTCAAGTTAAGTAGGAAGGCTATACGATAGTCGTTCCCTGGGTTTCCAAAAAAGGAAAGTTCATGTGAACGTTTGTCGCTAAGGCGGTCCCACATTTTGGGAGTCTCCAAGGATGTACGTTTTGCAACGTATGGTTTCAATGCACGTTTTGCATGATATGGTTCTGAGCACGTTTTGCTAAGTATGGTTCTAGTCGTACCTCAAAGTAGGCCATAAATTTATGTGAGTCTAGGTGTTCTCGTAGGTGCGTGGTCATGGACAACTTGTCGACAAGTATTTCTTTCTAGATTGGTATTACGCCGGGGCGCCGGGGCTAGATCGACCTAGGAGAAGAGGTTATAACAGCGCTGGATTGTACCGCATGGGTAGTCGGGGGCTTTCCTTGGGGGCTAGCTACCTTGTATCGGAAGAATCACCGCCTACCCAAGCTATGTCTACGATGGCTTGGATTGCCAGTGACCTTTCATATAGATAAGTTGGTGTACTAAGCGGCAATCCACATGTACGGTGTCGATCAATTCAAAGAAAGTGTAAGCATGACACATTTGAGTTAAGAAGGTGTGCATGGTTACAACACCATTATGGGCCTAAGATTTGGCTAAGCAAAGACACGTGCTTCGGCACGAGATGTGGCGTCGAGTATATAAGTCGTTGGCATAGAGTTGCATAAGTTGGAATTGAGTACTTTCGAGTTAAGTCGAGAAGGGCCGTAGGGCAAGTTCGGTTAAGTCATGTTAAATTACGAGGCACGGCCTCGATATGTTATGGCACGACCACGTTGTTACGACAGAAGTATAGACAAGTTACTAAGTGGCGAGGCACGACCTCGATTATGTTATAAGAAAGGATTTATGGCACGACCAAGTTGTATTAAGAGATGAGAGAGAGCAGCGTGACTTGTAATGTGAGAAGAGTGAGTTTTAGTGATTGTAATCTTGGCCTTGTGCTATATTAAAATCTTTGTTTCAATATCAATAAAGAGCATTTTGAATGACTTGTGTTTTGTTTTAAATTTCTGCTGCTATTATTTAATGTTTCTGCTTGGGACTTTTGTGCGACGACTTTGTCGCTTAGCTTGTAATCGGCCGTTATGAAACCTGTCTTGCGTGAGCACAAATCTAGACTCACACGACATTACACCTTAGTGAGGACGATCGCTCCTTTGGGAGCGGGGCGTGACATAATGGTATCAGAGCACGACTTTACGTCCTTGGACTTTCGATTGAATTCTTTAACTCTGATGTTGTTTCCGTAAACTCTGATGTTGTTTCTATAAACTCTGATATTGTTTCCATGATTGATATCGTTTGTACGCTCACTCTCAATGTTCTGCGGGATGTCCATACAATAAGTCTATGTAATTTGCAAATCATACGAGAATAGTTTTTGACGAAATAAAAGATGGTTCACATAAAAGCACGATTGGCTAAGTCGAACTGGGCATATACATCAAGATTGTGTTGACCTTAGCAAAGTCGTATGTAGGATTCAAAATGTGTTAGATAAGAATGAGTTAGACTCGATTCATAAAAGTATTGGTTAGTTACGATAGAGGTGCTATCATAAGGCGATATCGTCAATGCGATATAGATGGAACGTGCTTAAAATTGAGGAATGGTATGAACGGAGTTTCAAAGTAGTTGATTGTGAATCAAATGATAGTTTTGAAAATTTATCGAATGACTTTATCTCTGAGTGGTGTATGGGATAGCCTCGGGGATGCCGAATCGATTGAGGATACGGGGGTGCCAATGAGTCTATCAGCAAGCGTCGCATGTATGCAAAGCCTTAGATTGAGTATCATTGAGTATGTTGTAATCTTAAAGTTTATGGCGAGTTGGTTCGAACAAACTAGAAATGATGTGCACAAAACATTGAATTGTGCAAGTATGAATTATGAATATGATTGAGTAGGTAGATTGAATCGAGGAAATCGATATGTGAATCATATACGAAAAGTTAGCACAATTGGATGATAGCGTACATAAAAATAATTCGAATATTTGAGATTGACTCTAAGGATTTGAATAGATGTTGCTCGATGATTTAAGTTAGCATAGATTGTGGCATTTTAAAAAAATATGTTGCTCGATGACTTAAGATAGACGAATGACCATATGTGATTATGAATTTAAATGAATTGAACATGTAGCTAGTTCGAGGGGTAATGATCAAATTTGATCTTGAATATCGAGAAGATTATAGAACGTCCAATTCGGATCATAGCATTAGTTGTACGACTTGAAATTCATCGCAAAGGAAGATCGCCAGGTCATGCATATCATCTATGGTATTGAGGCATATCAAAGATCGATGTGCGATAACTTGGGGGTACTCTAATTTGAAGAATGACGATCGTGTGAAGTGTTATTGTTTGGATGGATGCTATACTTGAGATTTTGATGGAAAGGGATGTTTGGATGAAAGGAAAGTATCTTAATTGCTTCGACGATAGCCACAATATTGATGTTCTTGTCTTGTGCGAGTGCAACACCAGCCTCGTACATGCGTCACGTCGGATTTGGGGTGATCATTCTGCGTGAGCGCTGACATGGTGATTCATGTCACGGGAATGATCGAACTCGAAAAATCAGGACGTGACAATTTGTATGCTTCGACTTATGGTTTGATGCGAAGGTGAATTCGAGGATTGTTTGGATTTGTGATTAAGAATTGAGTAAACTTGAGGATTGAGTAGATCCAATCTACATATCGAGAATGAATCAGTCTGGACTCAAAGTAAGAGTTACGCTCTGATGAGAATGATTATCCTACGAGAATGCATGGTGATTTCATGTCCAAGCATGGATAGTCGAACTTGCGTGAGATTGGGGTATGACATGTTGCTATGCTAGACGACCTCGTGATCGATTACGTGAATTACGATAAACGACTTACGAAATATGGAATGAAAATTTTGATTTAGTAATAATTCATGTTGTAGCATACTTGACTGGAATATGATAGATATGTAAATTGTATTGAACATGTTTAAAGATATGGATTATACGAATTGGTAGTTTGGACGTGCGATATTGATATACCGAAGATTGGGTTGAACATGACTTATGGTAGGATGGCTTTGCTGAATGACTTGGACCCCATTGACTAAGTCTTGTAAGTACGAATAGGAGAATACATGCTTGAAGTTTAGAAATCAGAGTGATGCGAGCTTGGGTAGAAAACCTGTACTATCAACTTTGGTTTGACCTTAGGATTGGGGTCAGTGTTAATATTATCGTTTGGGAACTGTGATTCCAATACTGACAATTGACTTTAGCTTGGAGAGATGGCCTAGCGGTTAGACGAGACGTCCCGGCTTTAAGAGATAGAATATGATTGATTTCAAGATTGATAGAATGAATCAAATATGTAAGATTGGATTCACTATCACGAGGCTTGGCTGAAATGCATATATTTCGGGAACGCCTTAAATATGTGCATGATCCAGCTAAGTGATACGTTGAATTCAAGTGAGACTAAAGGAACGTAAGAGTATCGAGGATTTTGAAATCGTGTGTTGCAAAGAAAGTATTGATGGTAGTGCGATCGTCGAATTCAAATGAACTTGAATGTCGATTGATCGAATAGTTTGTCCTAGAACTAAGTCACCTGCGTGCGTGATAAGTGTAAGTTACCCAAGTCAAGATATAGTTGTTCGATGTGAAGGAAAATCAAAGCACGAGCGCGGCTCAGATGGAAGAAATATATAGGAAGAATGTGTGCAAGAATCATTAGATGATGAATCAAGTTATAAGTCGATAAGTGTACTCAGTTAGTTTCGAGGATAAAACTTTTTATGAGTGGTGTATAATGTAGTGCATGTCCCGCTCAGTCAATCGGAGGAATCGAAACGCCAACGGCGTTCGGACTTATCCATGCAACGGCTTGCTCGAAGACCCGCACGGTCGAGGCGTCTCCTCGTTCAGGTAGGTGGCTTCGGTGAACTTGTCTCAGCTTGGCCTTCGCACTAATAAAACGAATATTTTCAAATGCACAAGTAGGCTTGATAATAAAAAAGATGAATCCATATAGTTAAGAGACTAATCCCAACGTGGGTCGGATTAAGTTAAGAATATGGAAAGGTCCTATGTTCGGCGTAGAAGTGTTGCACGTCGTACTTTTAAAAGGGCACTCGGTCCTTCCACTACAAAAATTTGCCAGACTAGCGACGTTCCAAAATGTCGCTAATCTCGGCCAAAACTTTGCTAACTTAAATTAGCGATGTTTTCAGCGACGTTTTGGAAACGACGGAAAAAAGCGTGTCGCTAATCGAGAAAACATCACAAAACATCGTTATGGCGACGTTAGTTAGCGACGCTCATAACGTCGCTAAATAGCAACGATATTGTGACGTTTTCTTGTGGTCGCCGATTAGCAACACATTAGCAATGTTTTTGCGACGATGTGGTGGCATCAGATTGTTTGCCACGTCAACAATTTAGAGACGTTTTTGACGACCTTTATATTCGTCGCTAACAGTTAGCGACAAATATAAACGTCGCTAAATTGAAAAAAAATTAAAGAAAAAAAGATTCCAGAATGCAAATGTACAATCCAAAATACAGAATCCAATCCAATCTAAGATACAGAATCTAATCCCTGGGTTCGCCGACCCCTTCGGTGGAACACTCAACACCGGTACGCACAATACAATCCAGAATAGACCAAAAATAATTGTTCGTCTCCTCAAGCCTCTCGGAACATCACAATATGCATCACACATCACAAATCACACAAACCAATATGCATCACACATCACACAAACCAATATACATCACACACCAAAAAACAAATATCCATCACAATATCCAAAGGAGATATATCCATCAAAACAAATATCCATCACAATATCCAGAGAAGATATATCCATCAAAACAAATATCCATTAAATATCGGTTGTCAGAAATAAGTCTTCTGGAAACAAATCCAGTCAATATATGTATCTACTGTCGTCTATGCTGGGGCAGATAGAACTCCCTCAGCCAGCGCGCATAAGTAGGATCCACGGCAACCAGATCAATATCCAGAGGAGATGGATGACTGGAACTCCCGGTGGAACTGTCCTATGGTGCCACCTCCTCTTTCACAGCTCTCTCGGCTTTAGGAATCACTTCTGGATCAGCTTTCTCGGTGGAACTGCTCTCTAGAGCAGCCATCTGTGCCTCCCTCAAGCGAGATCCTCGGGTCTTAGGTGCCATCTGTGAGAACGGGTGCCATCTCGTTTGAGTACATTTTTGAAAGCAGATAAAATACAGAATATTCAATTTTTTGCCAAGTGTAAGAACGGATGGCTCATAACACAATCCAAAATTCATTCTAGCATACATTAGTGTGAATCATCTATGTTCTGTACATATGGTGTAGTATATGTTCATATCAAATCTAGTATCTGAAGGATATAACAGAATCAAGATGAACCCACATAATGTACTACTAAGACATCATCTACTACTAAAAGATATAGTGATAGGTTGTCGTATCATCATTGCCGATGAATGAGGGTCGGAGGACAGTCAACTGTATCTACCGCTATATAGTTTCTGCCTCGCCAGTCGAATGGCTGCTGGAATTATATACTGATCACCATGTCGTACCGTAGATTAAAGCAAATGGAGCTGGAGCTGGAGCCAAAATACAGAATCCAAAATACAAAATACAGAATCCAGAATGCAAATGGAACTGGAGCTGGAGCTGGAGCTAGAGATACAATCCAGTTATTGACACAGTACTAATTCATATATGTAGTCCAATACAAATAGTCTAATACAAATAAGTTCTAATACAAATAGTCCAATACAAATAAGTACTAACAGCTAATGATAACCACGCAGCTCATGCAAACGCTCAGTGATACGATCACGGAACCACTTTGAATAAGTTGGATCGATGGCGCCAGAAGAGATGCAGTCCACTGCAGGTGCTGGATGAATAGAACTCCCGGTCTCACTAGCTACCGGTGCCACTTCCTCCTTAACAGTAGGAGGAGCCACCTCAGCATTCAGTGTTTCCTTCAAACGATGTGTCGTTGCTCGGGTCATGGGTGCCATCTGGTAAGATCGATATTCACAAAGAATATAATTGTAACATAAGCAAGCTAACTAAAGGAACCATCATCTCGTTTGAGTACATTTTCGAAAGCAGATAAAATACAGAATATTTGATTTTTTGCCAAGTGTGAGTCATCTATGTTCTGTACATATGGTGTAGTATATATTTTTATCGAATCTAGTATCTGAAGGATATAACAGAATCAAGATGAACCTACATAATGTAATACTAAGACATCATCTACTACTAAAAGATATAGTGATAGGTTGTCGTATCATCATTGCCGAGGGATGAGGTCGGAGGATAGTCAACTTCATCTACAGCTACATAGTTTCTGCCTCGCCAGTCGAATGGCTATAGGGACTATGTCCCGATCACCATGTCATACTGTAGATTAATATAAATAGAGCTGGAGCTGGAGCTGGAGCCAAAATACAGAATCTAAAATATAAAATACAGAATCCAATCCCTAGGTTCACCGAAAATACAAAAACAAAGATTGACACACAGTACTAATTCATATCTGTTTTAAGTGTGAGAACGGATGGCTCAGAACACAACCCAAAATTCATTCTAGCATACATTAGTGTGAATCATCTATGTTATGTACATATGGTGTAGTATATATTCTTATCGAATCTAGTATCTGAAGGACGTAATAGAATCAAGATGAACCCACAAAATGTAATACTAAGACATCATCTACTATAATAACAGAATCAAGATAGGTTGTCGTATCATCATTGCCAAGGGATGGAGGTTAATTGGAGGAAGTTACTGCAGAAAGTGAAGACCGACATGAACTGACGCACAAAAATGAGGGGCTCTAAGCTGGAACAAGTAAAGTTGTGCTTTGGAAAAAGAACTCTTGTAAACTCTTTGTTCACAAAGCAAGCCATAATTAAAGAATACAGAACAAGTATCGAGTTTGTAACTCAAGTATAGAGCTTACAAGAGTTATAAACTCGATACTTGTTCTGTATTCATTATATCTTGCTTTGTGAACAAAGAGCTTACAAGAGTAGAACATCCAAAACACAACTTTACTTGTTACAGCTTTGAGCCCCTCCTTTTCGTGCGGTAGTTCAGGTCAGTCTGCACTTTCTGCAGTAACGACCACAAGTTTTATGTTCTTCAACGATATATTTTACATGCTTAATTTCCAAGTATGGGACGAATGACTCAGAACACAACCCAAAATTTATTCTAGCATACATTAGTGTGAATCGTCTATGTTCTGTACATATGGTATAGTATATGTTCTTATCGTATCTAGTATCTGAAGAATGTAACATAATCAAGATGAACTTACATAATGTAATACTAAGACATCATCTACTACTATATAAGATATAGTGATAGGTTGTCATATCATCATTGCCGAGGGATGAGGGTCGAAGGACAGTCAACTTTATCTACGGCTATATAGTTTCTGCCACGCCAGTCGAATGGCTGCAGGGACTATGTCCTGATCACCATATCGTATCATAGATTAATACAAATGGAGCTGGAGCTGGAGCCAAAATACAGAATCTAAAATATAAAATACAGAATTCAATCCCTGGATTCGTCGAAAACACAAAATCAAAAATTGACACACAGTACTAATTCATATCTATTTTAAGTGTGAAAACGGATAGCTCAGAACACAACCCAAAATTTATTCTAGCATACATTAGTGTGAATCATCTATGTTCTGTACATATGGTGTAGTATATGTTCTTATCGAATCTAGTATCTGAATGATATAACAAAATCAAGATGAACCCACATAATGTAATACTAAGACATCATTTACTACTAAAAGATATAGTGATAGGTTGTCGTATCATCATTGCCGAGGGATGAGGGTCGGAGGACAGTCAACTTTATCTACGGCTACGTAGTTTCTACCTCGCCAGTCGAATGGCTGCAGGGACAATATGTACTGATCACCATGTTACCAATTAAACAACCAACAAAACTACTTGTTACAAATATCGGCACTATCGGTGCTTTCGAATTGGAGTATCATATTTTTCGGTGTCGAAAAACAAATAATTATTACTAAATTATCAGATTTTTGCGGTACCCCTGACCAAGCCCCCCCTGCACTCCTCCCCCCCAACACCACCCCTAACCCTAACCCGAACCCTATCCCTAACCCCTCCCCCACCAGCCCCCCTCCCCCACCAGCCCCCCACCCCCACCAACCACCCCTAACACTAACCCTTCCCTCCCCACGGCCCCTCCTCCTTACCCCCATCCCTAACCCAGACCCTAACCCTCCCCTCCCCCTGCTCCCCTTCCCCAGCCGCCCCCACCCCCACTGCTCCCTTCCCCAGCTGCCCCCACCCCCCTGCTCTCCTCCTCCAGCCGCCCTCACCCTTCGTCCTGCCCCCCCACACACACCCACCCCTAACCCGAACCCTAACCCTAGCTCCCCTCCCCCCAGCCACCCTTCTCACCCCCAACCGCCCTCACCCCCCTGCCTTACCCCCTCAGCCACCCCCCACTCCCCCCCCAACCACCCGTATCCCCCCTGTCCCTCACCCCCCCATCGGACCATTCCTTACCCCCAACCACCCGTACCCTCCACTACTAGAATAAGTCATATTAGCGACACAATTAGCGACGTTTTAGTAAAACGTCTCTACCGTTTAAGGAATTAGCGACGTATTCTATAAACGTCGCAATACGCTACTATTACCGACGATCGGCGACGTTTTGTGACTTTTTTCTACAAGAAAACTTACGTCACGGATAAGTCGGTGAACATCGCTAATATCAATAATATTAGCGACGTTTATCGATGTAACTACTGTAACATTGCTAATTTCACTAATATTAGCGACGTTTACCGACGTATAGTTGTGACATCGCTAAATTGAAAATATAGGACATTCAGTTTTCATTCCCCCTATTATTTTTCGATCGAAATTTTCCCTCACCCGCGCGCTCCCCCTCGGTGACCCTCCCCCCTCGGCCTCCGACGAACCCCTTCCCCCTCGACGACCCTCCCCCCTCGGCCCCCGACCCTCCGTGACCCCGCTCGGAGACCCTGCTCCCACCGGCGACCCCCTCGGCGACCCAGCTCTCCCTCGTCGACCCCGCTCACCCTCATCTCCAGCTCCCCACCGGCGACCCCCTGCCCCCTCGACGACCCGCTCCTCCGGCCCCGCCTAGGTAAACCCTAACCTAAATGTTAGTCCTGATCAAGACTGATACGATTCTTACATTATTTCTGTATTGGTGATATTAAACATAAATTCTTTTTGTTTCTGTCTCAAGCAACATGCAAGATAGATATTGTAGTTGTGTGGGTGTGTAGTGGTGTTGATTGATTCCTTTGAAATGTGTGTGAAACATGATCCGAACATAGGTTTATCTAATGATATTACATCTCCTACCACTTTCCAATACGAATCACCCAATTTTGCATACATTACATCGATAGTGTTCAAACATAGTTCAAACATAATACACACGTGGCAGTCCTTAAAATGGTTCACTATGGAATTTCCTTATGTCACTTTTCAGCCCAAATCTATACGCTTTGTTAAGTTTAAGTTCTTGCCGCTCCACCGGAAGTCGATAATGTCCATGATTTTTTTCTTCTTTTTGAGACAAATGATGGTATTAAGTATTCCAACCAAATTTTATTTATAGACTATAGTCGATAAATGAGTATCACTACAAAATAATAACAATGGGCCATAAATAACAGATACAAAAAGTTCAACACCAAATCGGAGTGACCCTTATAGTCAGCAGAGAGAGAGGCATAAAAGAATCCAGTCCAATATTATATACCTCAAAGAATCAACTTCAGTTCGGTTTACACCTTATTCTCTACATGTGGTATCATACCCCAATGTTAAGAGGGGTACGTATAATCGGATTATATGAACTCTCTTCTCGATATGGAGTTAGGAGTGCATCAGACCTAATCTTGGACGTAATACTTATTGACTTCAAAAGTAAAGTGGGTCGATATGTTGGATCTCCTGGTGCCTGATTGCTCAGCCTTCTTGCACGAGCTAAGGTAGAAATTGTTGGGTTGTATCTCATATTCGATTGAGTGCTTAACATGGTGACAATGAAGTTGGCAGTTTAGTTCTACATTGGATAGAAAGTAGGGGCACGAGATATAGTTAACTGCAACACAGAGGCAATCGGGTTGGTAGTTTAGTTCTACATCTGATAGAAAGTGGAAGCACGAGATATAGCTAACTAGGATTGGTCTAGGCCTTACCAAGAAAAATTTCTAGAAATTGACTGGAGGTTTAAATTATAAAGCTTCTAAAAATATTATTTCTTTATTTATTGGTGATCTAGAGACATTGTTAACCCCATAAGAGAGGCAAGTACTCAGACTCGATCATCACATGCATGCATTCATATTACACTTGACTTGTTTGTACTTACTTCCACTTGCTTGTATTCGTGTCATGTCGTGTCGGGGTGGGAAGAACACCAAAGGGCATGTAGTCACCTAAGTCTTAGCGTGTTGAGTATAGGCACGATATACCTTATACTATATTGGCGTCCTATATGACACGTTTGTTTACTTGATTGCTAGTATGTAGTACACTGTATGTCTTATTATAAGCATGACTGATAGCATACCGTTGCTACATACCTTACTCATGTTAGTGTAGCGTATATGGTATGCCTTATTATAGGCATGAATGATAGCATACCATTGCACTATACTCTTGACTTGAGCCCTACACGTCGTAGGTAATGTGTGTGTGTGTGTGTGAAGAGTGTACATGAGATAGGTAATATCATAGGACTCCTAGTTACTATAAGAGTGTATAGAGTATTCTAGAAGTGTAGGTATAATCGAATACTTATGTGTCTATGCATACATTTGGACAATATAATCGAATAAGTGTATCTATCTTTGCAGAATTATCTTCAAATGAATATGAATTACTACTTATGGAATCGTTCGTGGATGTACAACCGTCATCCTGATGACATGTATGGTGTGCGTGATGAATTCATAGAGGGTGTACAGCAGTTCCTGTAGTTTGCCCACTACTAAAATAAGGCAGATTAGCGACGTCCAGATACGTCGCTAAATATGGAAAATACGTCGCAAATAGTAATTAGCGACGACTTTAGCGACGTAAAATGAAGGTCGCGAAAAACCTAGTCGCAGATGACAAATTTGTCCCTCTACGTCGCTGTTTGCGACGTCACTGCCGTGTCGCTGGGTCGTCGCAAAGTTAGCGACGGAGAGCGACGAACCTTTACGTCGCAAAATTAGCGACGTAGTGCGACACTTAGCGACTACTTATGTGATGACATGGCATGCCTGCCACGTCAGTAACATGGCGACGTCCAGCGATGTTATGCCGCTAATTAGCGACGTATTAGCGACGTCCCTATACATCGTTAGACGTCGCCGATCCGTCGCTATCCTTCACAGAATACTGAAAAAGAATTTAAAAAAATATAATGTGTATTTTTGTTATGCTGTGTGTCTGTGTTTACAGTGTGTGTGAAGTGCAGTGTTCGAACCATCGACAGTTTCGCTTACTGTTCTATGTTTTATCTTGGATAGAAAAAGCAACAGTTCAGGGTGCACTTCTCAGAGCTTCCTCTTCACGTCCTTCACCTTCTCGGGATCCTGTACGATGTCCCGAGAGAGTGAAGGATGTGAAAATGAAGCTCTCAGAAGTACACCCTGAACAGTTGCTCTTTCTGTCCAAGATAAAACATACAACAATAATCGAAACTATCGATGGTTCCGAACACTGCATTTCACATACACTGTAAACATAGACACACATCATTACAAAAATACACATTATATTTTTTTAAAATTTGGGTAGCACCTCCTTTGTATATCAGATCGTCGCTTATAACCCAGCGTAGGTATATTTGTCATCCCCGTCGCAGATATCATCATAATTAACAGTCTTCCATCATAACAGTCTACAACTAATAGATGAATAACAGTCTCCCATCATAACAGTCTACAACTAAATATCATACAAGTACTCAATAAAAATACCAACAAATTAAATATCACAAACATACATGTCCAACAAACATACATGTCCAACAGAGTCAAATAATAATGAAAATCAGTGTATAGAACGGTCAATAGGCCCATAGGGCCAATATATACAAATATGATAAAAAAAAAGAAACTGGATCACTGAGGACCCCAATCGCACATCTGGGATAGCATGTACTCATACTGCTCTTATGTGAGTTGCACCGTAGGGGCAGTAGGAGGCAGTGCA
This sequence comes from Iris pallida, assembly GCA_029216955.1. Classification (NCBI taxonomy): domain Eukaryota; kingdom Viridiplantae; phylum Streptophyta; class Magnoliopsida; order Asparagales; family Iridaceae; genus Iris; species Iris pallida. Next base: position 6,698,103 of record JANAVB010039620.1, read on the forward strand.
ATATCTGGAGTCAGCACCGTCGATGGACCGGGAGGACGTATCTGTTCCTGCTCTCGCAGTCGCTCACCATGCGTAACAAGGGTACTTACCATCCTCTGAGTACTCTCCTCAATCGAAGCCGATACCTGAGTGAGTGAGGCAGACATGGTCCTCTGCGATCCCTCCAGCTCGATCTGTCTATGCTCTGTGTGCTGTGTAGACTCGGTGAGCGTGTGCAAGCTGACAGCTGTAGCCTGCTGACTCATCAGCTCCTGTATACTGCGCTCGACCGCATCAAATCGTTCGGTGATCATCGGAGGGTCGGATCGTCGCTCTGCGATAAGGTGATCAAAAATCTGCTGCTGCAACTCGCGACGCAGCTCATCGATCTGACGACGAATATCCTGAGTTCGTGACGATGCCTGCGAAGCTGGAGACTGCGTACTGACAGAGGGGGCCCGGGATGACTCTGAAGCCAAATACGCGTCGTAGGATCCCATACCGTAGTACGTACCCTTCTGAAGACCGCCAACGACGGTCATCCAGAGGTCGTCCGACGATGGAGCTGTAGGCGGCTGGGAGGAAGTACCAGCCCCTCCCTCTGCTGGCGCACTAGCAGCAGCAGCCGCCTCCTCTTGTAGCCGAACAAACTCGGCCTAGAATAATGTTTGCCAACGTGTAAGTATTTGCTAAAGTCTATAATGATATATATTTTCCTATTTTCTAAATTATAGTAAATTAATATAAAGAATAGAATGTACATATGCCTGCGTCGCCCTCTCGTCAATAAACTCTCCAGCCCTCCGATGGGTGACCAGGAAGACGGTCACCATGTTCGGGTCCTCACCTTTTTTTACCTGTTAAAATATATTATCTATTATTGGTATTAAATATTCTATCCAACTATATATAAAATGATGTTCGTCATAGGAAACGTACCAGACGACGAAAATGCTCCGTCATCGGAATGGAGCCCCCACACCACTTACTGGCGCTCGACCGTGCCACCTTGGCCTTGTCAGACCGCTCCTGGTACCTGTCCTCGGCGAATCTAGCCTTCATCGTAGTCCACTACTCTGGCGTGATCCAACCATGGATCAGATTTTCGGAGAGATCACGAGACTTCTGGTCGTGGATCGCATCACGGATGAGCATGCCTGCGGCGGCAGAAAATTGGGCCTCGATCTTCGCCGCCCGGTGTGGTGGATAGAAATAGGTCCTCTACAAGAAGTAAAATAGAAAATTTATATAATATACACAAATGATTATTAAAATTTAAAAATAAATAAAAATTTTACCTTGAAGTGGGCCAACCAAAAGGCCTTCCTATCTGCGGGAGCATCTGAGTAGTTAATCCAAGGCCCACCATAGTTCTGCCTCAGAAATAACCCCAGCTGTCTCTGTACTGTAGAAGGCCGATATCTATATAATAATAAATTTCATGAATATATATGTACATATAATCATTTGAGAAATATATATTAACTAATTAACTTACTTCGTAGGCCCGTCCGTCCAAATCTCCATACGCGTCTCGTCCGGGGGAGCGCATGGAGGGTCGCTCTCACCTCCTGCCTGGGCAGGATCAGTCTGATCACCGTCCTCCATATGCTCGGCGTCGGCTCTCCCCATGGAGCCGTCGGCAGGAGAAATGCTGGACGCGAGAGGAATGCTGGACGCGGGATCAGAAATACTGGACGACGAGGGAGGAGTCGCCAACCTGCTGGAACTACCCTGTCCCGGTAATGGACCGGGAACAGAACGGTACACTGGCGTACTCGTATCAGATGAGGATGAGGGTACAAAATCTGCATCCCCAGCCCGAGGCAGACGGGACTGCCTAATATAATATCCTTCGCGTCGTCCTCCTCCTGGTCTAGTCATACCTGATAATAACATATAACAATAAAACAAATATACATATTTCTATGATAGACATCACAAATTTTTCAAAAATCTCACAGTCACGGATAAAAGTGTCACTAAAGTGTCACAGATTTATATGATAAAAGTGTCACTAAAGTGTCAAATATGATGATAAAACAAACGTACAGATTTAATCCTCTTCTGAAAATTCATCTAGTTCGTCTAGCTCATCATCATCTTCTTCTTCTTCTTCTTCTTCTTCTTCTTCTTCTTCTTCCTCCTCTACATCTTCACTTTCATCTGCATCTTCCACTTCAGATAATTCTACTTCTTCTACACAATTAGATGTGTAATGAGGAACTTTCGTCGTGTCCACTTCTATAATATTTGTTACAAGAGGTAGTTCATCCTCCTGATAAGCTATATCGTCAACCTCAAAGGTATTTCTAGCTTTGGTCTTGCATACTGTCCACCAGTCCGACCTTGTTGTTCCCCGTTTAGGATAACTTGTGAAGTACACAAGCTGAGCTTGACTTGATAGGACAAATGGTTCATAGGTTTGATATCGACACCGATAGTTTATATCCACAAGACCGTACTTGTCTACTTTCCACCCTTGACCTTCAATCGGATCGAACCAATCACACCTGAATAACACAATCTTAGCAGGCTCTATTCCATAACTATATGTCAGCTCCACAATCCCCCGTAGGACGCCATAGAAATCGTTGCCCGCATCAACATCTTTGTAGTTCGAAGATCTGATACACAAACAACTATTTTTGGTGGAATCGATATCCACAAAGTTGTCTCTGATCGGGCAAGTTGTTGACTTGAACCTAAACCCATTAATACAGTAGCTTGGCCATATTTTTGCAGCATAAATTGGACCCTTGGCTAGCGTTCTAATAGACTCATTCTCAAGTCTTGCGTATGGACGATCGACCTAAATACCACGAAAAAATAAATTGAGCTCATTCTCAAGTGCATATACAGAAAGGTTATTGCAGAGTTCTCAAGTCTTACATATGCACTCAACTATGATGGAAAATAATGCCTCATTTCTTGTTCTAGTTCTTCTTCTGTTATGTGTGGCCTACCTGACCTCACATCATCATTAAATATGCTAAAAACAACATCGTTCAATTAATATAATTGTATAATAATCAACACTATTAAAATAATATAGACGTATTAATTACTTACCCCTCTAGCTTCTCTACTTCATCATCATCGCAGTTGAGTAATACATACACCTGAGCAGCCCTTAGCTCATCATCGTTCAGATATCTCTTATTTATTTTACCCGATGGCTTTCTTGGGACATTGAATACCTTCAGTATTGTATCATTACATTCATGATCTCCGTCGTCATTTCTGGAAGCTCTCGTTCTATTAGTTGCAATATGAGGCTTGAAATACATCGAACAAAAGTTTGTGATCTCCTCGAGAATATAGGCTTCACAAATAGAACCCTCGACCCGTGCCTTATTTTTCATCTTTTTTTAGGTGATTCAAATGTCGCTCGAATGGGTACATCTATCGATATTCGATGGGTCCACCAACACGTGCCTCATAGGATAGATGAATCGGTAAATGCTCCATAGAGTCGAAGAATCCAGGAGAAAACACCCTCTCTAGCTTGCATAGTATTACCGCAATGTCCTTCTCCTGCTTTTCTAGACGATCAATGAGCAATTTCTTAGAACAAAGATCCCTGAAGAATAAGCTAAGCTCTGTCAATGGATCCTAAACTGCCTGTGGTAAGAATTCCCGAAATATAATTGGAATTAACCTCTCCATGAATACGTGACAATCGTGGCTCTTCATACCCGTCAATTTGTTTTCCTTCGGATCGACACATCTTCTCAGATTTGACACATATCCGTCTGGAAATTTTAGGCCCTGGATCCACCGACAAAGTCTCACTTTATCCTTCTTGTCTAGTGAGAAAACTGACTTCGGCAGGAACTATTATCCATTCTCCTCTATCAAATGCAACGCAGGGCGTTTGTATATTTCTTCTAAGTCCAATCTGGCCTTGGGATTGTCTTTCATTTTTTTCCTTTACGTCTATCACAGTATTAATTATGTTATCAAATACATTCTTCTCAATATGCATAACATCAAGATTATGTCTGATCAGATTGGTACCCCAATATAGCAGATCCGAGAATATGCTCCTCTTTGTCCAGTTATGATCTCTACCAAATCCATCGTACTTGTACCTAGTTGTAGGATCTTCCATAGCACTTGGAAAATCTCTAACCTCCTTCTATATCGTGGCTCCGCACCACCTTGGCGGTGGATCACCCTTCTCTACAACGCCGACACGGAATGCATTCTTGTTCCTTCTGAACGGATGATCTTTTGGCAGAAATTGCTGATGACAATCAAAGAAGCACGGTTTTCCTCCGTGTTTCAAGTAAAAAGCCTTAGTACGGTCCATGCAATACGGATATGAGAGACGGCCATGAGTGCTCCATCCAGATAATATTCCATAGGCCGGAAAGTCGTTGATGGTCCACATAAGGGTTACCTTCATCTGAAAATTCTGCTTCCTGGAAACATCGTACGTGTTAGCGCCTACTTCCCATAACTGATTCAACTCATCTATCAAAGGCTGTAAGTACACATCAATGTTCCTCTTGGGATTGTTCGGACTAGGAATTATAACGGTTAGAAACATGTACCGAGTCTTCATGCACATCCAAGGCGGTAGGTTATACGGAGTAACAATCACAGGCCAGCACGAATACTGGGATCCCGAAAGACCAAAAGGAGTAAAACCGTCAGAAGATAGCCCCAACATGACATTACGCGGATCTGAAGCAAAATCAGGATACACTCGATCAAAGTGCTTCCACGCTTCTCCATCGGATGGGTGATCCAACACTCCTTCAATCTGTTCTCGCATGTGCCAACTCATATTTTCGGCCGTCTCTTTCACCATAAATAATCTTTGCAACCGCGGCATTAAAGGCAAGTAGTACATTGAATCGGTCGGTCTTCTTGCACCGGTAGACCTTCCTGTACTAGTTGTCTTATAGCGATTAGCACCATAAAATCTGCACACATCTGCGTCCTTGTCGTCTTTGTAGTACAGCATGCACCCATTGCGACAAGAATCAATTTTCTCATATCCCATCCAGAGCAATCTCACCATCCTCTTAGACCGATAGAAGTCTTTAGGTAACTTGGCACCCGCCGGCAAGATCTCTATAATCAACTCCAACACTCAGTTGTAGCATTCTTGCGACATATTAAAATCTGACTTAATGCTCAACAGTCTTGTAACTACCTCCAACGGTGAATGATCCTCACAACCAGGATATAATGGAGTCCTTGCATTCTCCAGCAACTCCATAAACTTTGCAACATCGACATTCGATGCCTCCTTAGCTGCATCATGAATGAAACTAGGTCCCGCAGCGTCGAAAACTATGTTCACGCACCCGTCGTCGTATGCATGATTATCTGAAACAAAATTAGGTCCCGCATGTATATACGGCTCAACATAAGGCTCCGGCTCTGATGCTAAAGACACAAGTTCTCCGTGTGCGGTCCACTGATAGTAATTAGGCATGAAATCCCTCGAGTACAAATGATATGTCACTTCTACTTCTGGATAATATTTTATGTTATGATATTTCACACACGGACACTTAATTTTGGTGCCGTCCATGTACTGAGGGAACGCCCACTATAATAAAAAGACCTATTAATGACGCTTGATAAGTGGTTTTCATGACGGCTGATGTGGAAGCGTCATCAAAGTTTAGCAAGACTAGAATCTATGACGGTTTATAATAAAAACGTTATTGATAGTGCTCCAGTGATACGAACGTTATAAAAAAAAGCACGAAAATTTAAATCGAAATCTCGACTCCCCCGTAATTCTCCCGCACTTAAGAAAAATTCTAAACCCTCTCTCTTTCTCCTTGTAAAACCCCTATTTTTTTATAATTATTTTATTATTATTTTATTAGACTTAAAAATGAGTTTATACAATTTATTTATTTATTTATTTTTCAATGACCTTAGCCATTGTTGTGTTTTGAGCACAAGGCGACCATGAATTTTGGCACGAAAGATGTAGCAGTGTGCTTTGACCAGTATATTAGCCATGTCGTGGGAGGCTTAGCCATAGATCAGTCCGAACTAGGAAAACCAGGCCGAGTTGTGAAATAACGCATTTAAAATATTTTATTTAGATATTATTTTATATATTGAATTTTAGATGACCCTGTTTGTCCAAACCAGTCCGAATTGGGCCCGAACCAATTTAACCCATGTAGGTATGTGGTGTGACCAAAGGTGGCCAAGTAGATATATTTTATGTACGTAGAAATATTTTCTAAATTATTTTAGAATTTTATGTACAATTTCTAATTATTTAATTATGTGTACAATTGGTATTTTTATTTTACAAGATTGTACATTTTTCTGGACCCGGATAAGGGTGTGTGGTACAATTCACCCATTGGTGCAATTTTTATTAATTTATTATTATTAAATTTATTTTGTAGAGATTTATTAAAACTTTTATTCTATTAAGATATTATTATTATATTAAGATTTATTTATTGTGAGTTGAATTTATATATATGTAGATATGTTTAAATATATTAAATATTTGGTTGGATAATATTTAATTTGTTACTTGACTTTTAAATAGATTACGGTATATATATATATATATATATATATATATATATATATATATATATATATATATATATATATATATATATATAAGAGATGAAAACAAGATTTAAAAGTTTGTTAAAAAAAATATATATAGCCTAAGTGGTCGGCCCCACCATGTGGGAGGCGACCACTTGCATACAAATATTAAGGAGCAGCAGCTCCTGCATGGAGCGCCCCTTTACAAGCACTAATAGCATGCTATTATTGTTGACCATATGTATATATATATATATGTATATATATATATATATATATATATATATATATATATATATATATATATATATATACATATATATATATATATATATATATATATATATATATATATATATATATCACTTTTGGAAAAACCCTATAATCCGAAATTCTTCTTCATCTTCTTCCTCCTCTCTCCTCCATCCTCCTCCCGTTCCTTGGCATGCGTGCCAGCCTCGCCGGAGCGATCGCATCCCCGCCTCCTGATCGTCATGACGACAATAACAACAACAGATTCCCACTTTAAGGTATCCCACTTCCCCGATCTATATCTCCCTCATTTTAAATCTGTTTTCAGATCCGTAAATTCGTGTAGAAAGCCCCCAGGACCCTCTATCATCCCCTTCAAATAGATTTATTTATTCTGCAATAAATTTTAGTTTTAATTAAATTAAAAATCTCGAAAAATCAGTTCTTATAAACCTTAAAAACCCCGTACGAGGTACGTCCCGACAAACCGGGCGACCCCATCACAAATCGAGAGTACTGAAAGGTCCGTATCGACTTTGCGAACGTACGGGCTTTGACGGAATTTAAATTGGTTGCGTGTGCGCGACGAATTTGACCCGTATCCGTCAAATTTTTCCGTATCGGGCTTTTCAAAATTTCCTAATTACTTTGTGCACACTCATCAAATCGCGACAAAACTTGTGCCATTGGACTCGAAATATTTTTTTGGTCCTGTGAGCCAAGTTTGGTCCGATTATGAGACCGTTGATCGGGACGCTATTTTGGTGGGCCCACAATCCCACTCAACGGACGATTTTGTGCACGGCCCACCGGAATCCAAAATTGGACATACCGTTGGGTTCGTCTCATCAAAACAAATTCGTAAACATATAGTTTGACGACTTTGGAGACAGTAGATATTGGCACGCATTTCGATGCAAAGCGGGTCCAACGGCGGACATCATTTTGATCCGAAATTATGAAATTGCTCCTGTTCCAGAATTTGATTTTTGGACAGGCGTTTCCTAGGCATATCTTTTATTCCAAACTCGTTCATGATGTTTGTTTCAGCATGCGGAGCTTCTTGTGGATTTTGACTTTCGTGTTGACGATTCTGGTTGTTGGATTTTGCTGCTTCTCGCACCACCCTCAGGCATGATACCTTGCCTTATTTACTGTTTATAATTAGATGCATCTTTATTTATTTATTTACTGCATATTTATTATCTGTTTTTAGTTGGATCCATTACTTGCTATTTTTTTAGTTCACTTTATTTGTTTTCAGTTATTTTCTTTCTTGCCTTTTTGTATGCATATGGACCTAGTCTTAGCGATCTACCTTCTGTTAGTGACCTTGGAAGGGAGAAGGCAGTTAAATGTATGGGCTACCCCAAATCCAAAAGCTGTAGTAACTGCGTACTACGGTAGTCGAGTCGCGAGGGTCACTAGCCTTGAGCTATGTGGACTGATGGGTCACGTGGGCCGCTAGCCTCGAGTTATGCCGGCTGATAGTATTGGTACTTGACGTGTGCGTGTTGAGAGTTGTTACCTTGTCTTGGGGGAGTCAGCCTTCACTTTTCCATACATCGAGATATCTTCTAAATTGCCTACTAAAAAGGTTAGGAGACCTTAGCAAATTTCATGTTCCAATCATGGCATGGAAAAATGTCTCATCGTGGAATAGTAAGTTACCCCTTGTCCTTGTTTGGTTGTAGGGGTAGCCTACTATTTCGATGATGGGATATTGAACCGTGTTATGGTTTGGACACTTTTACTTTATCTTTATTTTATGGTGCATTTATATTCAGTTCATATGGCATGTTCTTTATGTATCTTGTTACGTCCCTCTGAGAACCTGATTATCTCTCCAGGTGCGTGTGCTTCTGTGATATTACAGGTGTTCTAGTCGGGACCATGATCTTCTCCATCCTTTCGAATATGATTGCACTTGGCTAGACTTGTTATTTCATCTATTCCTCCTTGTACCTTTTACTTGAGATAGTTGGTAGTGGACTTTGTCTACGCCCAACGTATTGTAAAAAGACTTATTGCAGTTGATTGTATGATATCTTTTATTCTTCATTTGTGGATGAGATTAGATTACTCTTGGTTTACTGCATTTTACAGCTTATATATACATACGAGTTTCCATATATTGGAGTATACTTCGTATGTATGCAGCTGGCATAGATACATACCTTGTCCTAAGTATTTTGGGACTGGGGCGTTACATATTTTTGTGGTGGCCCATGCAGGTCAAGTTGTCACTTCGGTTATGTAATTGTACCGATGTGAGCCTGCAATATAGGATTAGAATCTAGGAATCTCATCCATACAGCTTGACCTCTTCCCTTGGCTTCAAATTTCGAACTCTTGTTCGACCTCCTTGAACTGCATCTTGCTTGATTCCTTTCTACCGTTGATTCTTATTTTCGTGCTTAGTGTCAACTAGAAAGATGACTACACTAGTATATGCTCATAGGTCAAACACGTGGCTAGAATGGTTATATTGGCAATTGGAATACATTTAAGACTCTAATTGAGTTAAAAGGTTTTTTTTAATATGATTTAATGATTAGTAATTTGTAAAGTAGGATACTACCAAGGAATGTTTTAATCTTGAGATTTCTAAAATAGTAAACACCACAGGATTGATACTGCAGGAAGGAAAAAAATGCTAGAATCTTTATACCCTTGATTTAAGAAATTGATTGGCTTTTTGAGATTTGATATTTATGATTTATTGGGTTATAGTTATACATCCTTGCACAAGTGTAAAAATAGATTTGCTTTTCGAGTTGTGATATTTATGAGTTTTGGGTGATAGATATACATCTTTGAACAAATATAAAAATTTATTTGATTTTTGAGTTTTGATGTTTATGATTTATTGTATTATAGTTATACACCTTTGAACAGTTATAAATTTGGTTTGAAAATGATCTTAGCTTTTAAAAATGGCCATAGGAATTATTTAAATTTGCGTTGTACAACTTGCAATTTTTGTGTTTAGTAAATTTTAAAATTTAAGTGGAAGTAATGACGGTGAATTTTGGTTTAAAATATTCAAAAGTTATGAAAACAATTTTTGAAAAAATTTTATTTTAAATGGTGCCCTATGATTGAGGATTTACAAATCTATTTAGATTTGTGGTAAAAAAAAAGATTTTGACTGATAAGATTATTGGAAATTTTAGTTTAATGAGGGATTACTAATATTAAAATTTTTGGAAGAAATTCGAAGGATGTGATGGAAAGTTATTTTGATTGATTAAAGGAAGTTACCATTTAAAAGTTGTGACTTTGTTGGAATAACTTAGCATGAATAGAAGTTAAAATTGATGAGAGCATTGAGCTTAATTTTTTTTTTTTTGAGATTGCTTTTAATATGCTAAGAGTTTTATTATGAGTTATTGGAAAATTTTAGAGTGTTAAATTTTTGATTGATTATGAAATTTTTATGGATACGTAAATTATGAACTCTTGAGTTAAATAGTTGAATTTAAACGTTAATTTTGGAAAAGGTTAGTAGTAACGTGATAAAATTTTGCTTTGAGATTTAAGAAAGTGATTTAAATTTTTATGATGAATTTGAACGGCTTGGAGGGAATACAAATTTTGGTGGTATATTTTTGAAAGTTTATTTTTTGAAACTTATGGAGGATACTTGAGCTAAAATTTTATTGGTAGGCCCCAAGATAACCCTACTGAGTATTCCACGCTAATTGCCATGTTACTCATGACCATGATAATAGTATGCACACAAGTGTTGTTAGTCATCTACCAAGCTATGTGACTGTATTTCCACCTCGAATTACTCGACCTTCCTTCAATTCTAGATCTTTTAATTGCGACCTTCTAACCCATTTACAATTTGAATAATAAGTTAATGGTTAACTGAATTCATCTAGGAGACTATCTTCTCTCCGGGATTGTGTTCCTAAATTATTTTTACTGGATTCTTTAATTAATTTTATTTCATGATTTAACTTGATCTTATTTATTTTGTGTATTAATTATCGCCACGTGAACTCCCACTTTCTATTTTAGATCTTTTGGCGCCCCTTACCGTGACTTGGATATTTGGAGCACAACACTAAACTTTTCCTCTCAACAAATTTCATATGTAAGACCTAGACAAGCTCACCTTCATGTAGATATATCATGTCCCACTAAAACATGCCTCCTTGTACTCTATTTTCTTAATATGACTTTCTGGTCGAAATGTCTAAACCAAAACCTCTACCATGATACCAAGATACTTTCGGACTTGAATTAAAGATTCAACCTTGATTGAATTCTTTCGACCCGATATGTGATTGTGTTCTATTTGTTTCCTTAAAATGCCTAACTTGTACCTTATCTTGATTGCTTGACCCGTTGTCCCATCACACTATTAGTTTAACTCTTGTAAGTTGGGTAGAATACCTCACCACCTAACAAATCCCTTGTCCTTATGAACCATGTTGATGGGTTCACTTAGACTAGAAATTTAGAGAACCTTAACTTATCTAGACAACCAAGCCATAAATGAGGAAACACTAGGACAACTGTATAGCTCCCAAACTTCGGGCGAGACTTGATTTTAAAAGATCTTGGACTAATTAAATTCCTTCGATATTACCTCCCTTACTTATATTTCAACAACCTGATGCTGCTAATTTAGCCTTGGTTTTGCAAGCTTATCTTTTTCGAGCTTGATCATGACATATTTTATTGGGTGCACCCACTAACATATTGTCTAATCAGAACCGGTACATGATGGTCTGATCAACCTATTGTACTTTGGTTCGCTTTTATCTATCATTGTACGTGGATGGGGACATAGCTAAACTTGCCCTCTAGAGTCCCATCTGCGACAGCCTTGGCAATTCTTTTTGAATTACTCATTCGCCTTTGAACCACATATTGGTATTCGAAAGCAACTTCTTTGGACTCATATTGGTTTTCATCTTTCACCTATTTTAGACGAAGACTCGTACTTGATAGATAGACCCAAAGTATCACCTTTAGTTGTCCCACCATCTATTGCCAAGATAGTTAGCCATGGACCAACCAAGGTGACTATATCCTCGCTTTGAACTACTCGTCGATTCCATATCTACTATCGCGACCTTCTAATCATTCTTGATACTTGAGGATGATTCAAACCGTTCTCTTAATCATGCCCTCAACCAGGACGACCAATATACAACTATTCTCAAGGAACCATCTCTCTTCAGTCTCCAAATTATTTTTCCCCTTAATCTACTCGATTCTTTTCTATTCCTTAAACTCCTGTTTTATCTTGATCTACTTAAAACCCTTGATCATTTTCATTCTTGCATTAATTAGCTATATCCATGATTATTTTCATATTTATCTAAATCACGATTTTCTAATTCATGTTTTGTTGAACGTTGTGATTTGATGATTCCTCATCAACATACCCATGTGACCCTTTTTAACCCCTATTTATTTTTAATTTCAAGGACGAAATTCTTGTAAGTTGGGTAGGATGTAAAACCCCTATTTTTTTATAATTATTTTATTATTATTTTATTAGACTTAAAAATAAGTTTATATAATTTATTTATTTTTATTTTTTTAATGACCTTAGCCATTGTTGTGTTTTGAGCACAAGGCGACCATGAATTTTGGCACGAAAGATGTAGCAGTGTGCTTTGACCAGTATATTAGCCATGTCGTGTGAGGCTTAGCCATAGATCAGTCCGAACAAGGAAAACCAGGCCGAGTTGTGAAATAACACTTTTAAAATATTTTATTTAGATATTATTTCATATATTGATTTTTAGATGACCTTGTTTGTCCAAACCAGTCCGAATTGGGCCCGAACCAATTTAACCCATGTAGGTATGTGGTGTGACCAAAGGTGGCCAAGTAGATATATTTTATGTACGTAGAAATATTTTCTAAATTATTTTAGAATTTTATGTATAATTTCTAATTATTTAATTATGTGTAGAATTGGTATTTTTATTTTACAAGATTGTACATTTTTCTGGACCCGGATAAGGGTGTGTGGTACAGTTCACCCATTGGAGCAATTTTTATTAATTTATTATTATTAAATTCATTTTGTAGAGATTTATTAAAACTTTTATTCTATTAAGATATTATTATTATATTGAGATTTATTTATTGTGAGTTGAATTTATATATATATATATACATATATATATATATATATAATATATATATATATATATCACTTTTGGAAAAACCCTAGAATCCGAAATTCTTCTCCATCTTCTTCCTCCTCTCTCCTCCATCCTCCTCCCGTTCCTTGGCATGCGTGCCAGCCTCGCCGGAGCGACCGCATCCCTGCCTCCCGATCGTCACGATGACAACAACAACAACAGATTCCCACTTTAAGGTATCCCACTTTCCCGATCTATATCTCCCTCATTTTAAATCCGTTTTTAGATCCGTAAATTCGTGTAGAAAGCCCCCATGACCCTCTATCATCCCCTTCAAATAGATTTATTTATTCTGCAATAAATTTCAGTTTTAATTAAATTAAAAATCTCAAAAAATCAGTTTTTATAAACCTTCAAAACCCCGTACGAGGTACGTCCCGACAAACCGGGCGACCCCGTCGCAAAACAAGAGTACTGAAAGGTCCGTATCGACTTTGCGGACGTGCGGGCCTTGACGGAATTCAAATTGGTTGCGTGTGCGCGACGAATTTGACCCGTATCCGTCAAATTTTCCCGTATCGGGCTTTTCGGAATTTCTCAATTACTTTGTGCACACTCATCAAATCGCGACGAAACTTGCGACATTGGACTCGAAATATTTTTTTGGTCCTGTGAGCCAAATTTGGTACGATTATGAGACCGTTGATCGGGACAGTATTTTGGCGGGCCCACAATCCCACTCAACGGACGATTTTGGGTACGGTCCACCGGAATCCAAAATTGGACATACCGTTGGGTTCATCTCATCAAAACAAATTCGTAGACATGTAGTTTGACGACTTTAGAGACCGTAGATATTGGCACGCATTTCGATGCAAAGCGGATCCAACGACGGATATCGTTTTGACCCGAAATTATGAAATTGCCCATGTTCCAGAATTTGATTTTTGGACAGGCGTTTCCTAGGCATATCTTTTATTCCAAACTCGTTTGTGATGTTTGTTTCAGCATCCGGAGCTTCTTGTGGATTTTGACTTTCGTGTTGACGATTCTGATTGTTGGATTTTGCTGCTTCTCGCACCACCCTCAGGCAAAATATCTTGCCTTATTTACTGTTTATAATTAGATGCATCTTTATTTATTTATTTACTGCATATTTATTATCTGGTTTTAGTTGGATCCATTACTTGCTATTTTTTTAGTTCACTTTATTTGTTTTCAGTTATTTTCTTTCTTGCCTTTTTGTATGCATATGGACCTAGTCTTAGCGATCTACCTTCTGTTAGTGACCTTGAGAGGGAGAAGACAGTTAAATGTATGGGCTACCCCAAATCCAAAAGCTGTAGTAACTGCGTACTACGGTAGTCGAGTCGCGAGGGTCACTAGCCTTGAGCTATGTGGACTGATGGGTCACGTGGGCCGCTAGCCTCGAGTTATGCCGGCTGATAGTATTGGTACTTGACGTGTGCGTGTTGAGAGTTGTTACCTTATCCTGGGGGAGACAGCCTTCACCTGCCCATACATCGAGATGTCTTCTAAATTGCCTACTAGAAAGGTTAGGAGACCTTAGCAAATTTTATGTTCCAATCATGGCATGGAAAAATGTCTCATCGTGGAATAGTAAGTTACCCATTGTCCTTGTTTGGTTGTAGGGGTAGCCTACTATTTCGATGATGGTATATTGAACCGTGTTATGGTTTGGACACTTTTACTTTATTTTTATTTTATGGTGCATTTATATTCAGTTCATATGGCATGTTCTTCATGTATCTTGTTACGTTCCTCTGAGGACCTGGTTATCTCTCCAGGTGCGTGTGCTTCTGTGATATTGCAGGTGTTCTAGTCGAGACCATGATCTTCTCCATCCTTTCGAAGATGATTGCACTTGGCTAGACTTGTTATTTCATCTATTCCTCCTTGTACCTTTTACTTGAGATAGTTGGTAGTGGACTTTGTCTCCGCCCAACGTATTATAAAAAGACTTATTGCAGTTGATTATATGATATCTTTTATTCTTCATTTGTGGATGAGATTAGATTACTCTTGGTTTACTGCATTTTACAGCTTATGTATACATACGAGTTTCCATATATTGGAGTATACTTCGTATGTATGCAGCTGGCATGGATACATACCTAGTCCTAAGTATTTTGGGACTGGGGCGTTACACACCTTCTCCTTCTCCTCCCGCTCCCCAACTCCCCTCAGGCCACTCCCCACTCCCCAACTCCACTCTGCCTGCTCCCCGCTTCCCAACTTCCCTCAGCTCGTTCCTCGCCTCCCTCGGTTACAGACTCCACCGCAGAGGGAAGGATGTCACCGGTGTTGCCTTCACCACCGATTTGTCCTAAAATCTCGATCATTGCTTATTTTATGCCCTAAATTCTGCCTCGACATGATTTTAGGAAAATCTCCTAATTTTTGACAACCATATATGTATCCATCTCTCCAAAATTAGGGTTCTTTTAGGGTTTCTCGACGTCTCCGTCTACGTCGACGATGATCCGAAAAGGGTTGCATCATCGTTGACTTCTCTTGATTAAGTGAGTGAATTTGATTTGGATTTTTTTCCCTAAAAAAAGATTTTGTTGGGAATTGTTCTATGTGCGCTTCATGTTCGATGAAATAATTGTAAGTACCAAATGCTTGTGTTCTTTGATTTTTTTTCTGTTTGTTCTTGTTCAAGGGAGTGTAATTGCATTTGGGGAGCCGAATCCAAAGCCTCTCCACAGTTACAGCCGTGACCCGGCGAGGCACTGTGCGTGCCTGCGAGCCGAGTCCGAAGGCTCCCTTTGGATTCTGATACCAAATTCTGGGGTATAAATTCTAAACTCTTGATTGATTTCAGTTTTTGGATTTATTTTGTTTGTCGATGATGTTGTTGGATCTCGATCCCTACATAAAAAGTTTTTCGATCGACTGATACGTGTTGAGTTCGATTTTGGCTTGACGATCCTACGATTGTCTTTGTTTGTGAAGCGCGAATGATCTTTAGATCATGTTCGGTTCTTTACTTGCTGTTGGATTATTTTCGGTTTCAGGTTACCTAACTGCTGTTTGAATTATTTATGATGCATGTATTGTTGGTTTGGGTTTCTTGTATAAATTGTTGCTTGGGTTCTCCTTCCTATACTTGCTGTGGGATGTTGGTTTAGGTTTTCCTTATTATACATGTTGGATTGGGAAAGATTTCTTTACTGTAGGAGATGTTTTGCTATTTGGATTAAAATTGTTGGTTGGGTATCTATTATGCATGATGGGTTTAACTTGGTACTGTGGGTGTTTTTGTTGGAAGATTTTCGATATAAATCACATGCGGGTATATATTAGTTGGGAGTATTTCTATTTCGGGATTGACATCTCCATTAGCATGCATGCGTCGTTGATTTTGGGACTACGTCCACTATGCCATGCCTGGATGTTTTACTTTATTTGTCAGTTTCAGTTTTTAATAGAGTACTCTGATACTCTTAGTGATGGTCGTTCGACCAAATGAACCAAAGCGTTGCAGATCGTATCGGATACACTGGCTCCGTGTCGGGACGTGTCCTATACGTTTTATGGCACGCTAGTACAGCAGATGATGATTGATCCTTATCTGAGACATCTTATAAATCTCATTTCGTTTCTTGTCTTGGTCGTAGTTTGTATGTTGGTACTGTTGGATTGTTCATTCTGGGTGTAGATACGCTCGTATTTGTACGAGTCGATACTGGACACGGATGTGAGGATACCTTCGTGTCGATGATGTAGCCTCTCCACAGTTGCAGTCGCGACTCGGCGAGGTGCTGTACGTGCCTGCGAGCTGAGTCCGAAGCCTCCCTTCGAATTCAGACACTAAATTCTGGGGTATAAATTCTAAACTCTTGATTGATTTCAGTTTTTGGGTTTATTTTGTTTGTCGATGATGTTGTTGGATCTCGATCCCTATATAAAAAGGGTTTCGATCGACTGATACGTGTTGGGTTCGATTTTGGCTTGACGATCCTATGATTGTCTTTGTTTGTGAAGCGTGAATGATCTTTAGATCATGTTCGATTTTTTACTTGCTGTTGGATTATTTTCGATTTCGGGTTACCTAGCTGCTGTTGGAATTATTTGTGATACATGTATTGTTGGTTTGGGTTTCTTTTATAAATTGTTTCTTGGGTTCTCCTTCCTATACTTACTCTGGGATGTTGGTTTAGGTTTTCCTTATTATACATGTTGGGTTGGGAAAGATTTCTTTGCTGTAGGAGATGTTTTGCTATTTGGATTAAAATTGTTGGTTGGGTATCTATTATGCATGATGGGTTTAACTTGGTACTGTGGGTATTTTTGTTGGGAGATTTTCGATATAAATCACATGCGGGTATATATTAGTTGGGAGTATTTCTATTTCGGAATTGATATCTCCATTAGCATGCATGCGTCGTTGATTTTGGGACTACGTCCACTATGCCGTGTCTGGATGTTTTACTTTATTTGTCAGTTTTAATTTTTATTAGAGTACTCTGATACTCTAGGTGATGGTCGTTCGACCAAATGAACCAAAGCATTGCTGATCGTATCGGATACACTAGCTCCGTGTCGGGACGTATCTTATACGTATTATGGCACGCTAGTACAGCAGATGATGATTGATCCTTATCTGACACATCTTATATATCTTATTTTGTTTCTTGTTGTTGGTCGTAGTTTGTATGTTGGTACTGTTGGGTTGTTAATTCTGGGTACAGATACACACGTGTTTGTACGAGTCGATACTGGACACGGATGTGAGGATACCTTCGTGTCGATGATATAGCCTCTCCACAGTTGTAGCAGCGACTCGGCGAGGTGCTGTGCGTGCCTGCGAACCAAGTCCGAAGCCTCCCTTCGGATTCTGACACTAAATTCTGGGGTATAAATTCTAAACTCTTGATTGATTTCAGTTTCTGGGTTTATTTTATTTGTCGATGATATTGTTGGATCTCGATCCCTACATAAAAAGGGTTTCGATCGACTGATACGTGTTGCGTTCGATTTTGGCTTGACGATCCTATGATTGTCTTTGTTTGTGAAGTGCGAATGATCTTTAGATCATGTTCGGTTCTTTACTTGCTGTTGGATCATTTTCGATTTCGGGTTACCTAGCTGCTGTTGGAATTATTTGTGATGCATGTATTGTTGGTTTGGGTTTCTTGTATAAATTATTGCTTAGGTTCTCCTTCCTATACTTGCTGTGGGATGTTGGTTTAGGTTTTCCTTATTATACATGTTGGGTTGGGAAAGATTTCTTTGTTGTAGGAGATGTTTTGCTATTTGGATTAAAATTGTTGGTTGGGTATCTATTATGCATGATGGGTTTAACTTGGTACTGTGGATGTTTTCGTTGGGAGCTTTTCGATATAAATCACATGCGGGTATATATTAGTTGGGAGTATTTCTATTTCGGGATTGATATCTCCATTAGCATGCATGCGTCATTGATTTTGGGACTACGTCCACTATGCCATGCCTGGATGTTTTACTTTATTTGTCAGTTTCGGTTTTTATTAGAGTGCTCTGATACTCTTGGTGATGGTCGTTCGACCAAATGAACCAAAGCGTTGCAGATCGTATCGGATACACTGGCTCCATGTCGGGACATGTCCTATACGTGTTATGGCACGCTAGTACAACAGATGATGATTGATCCTTATCTAAGACATCTTATATATCTCATTTCGTTTCTTGTCGTTGATCGTAGTTTGTATGTTGGAACTGTTGGGTTGTTCATTCTGGGTGCAGATATGCTCGTGTTTGTACGAGTCGATACTGGACACGGATATGAGGATACCTTCGTGTCGATGATGTAGCCTCTCCACAGTTGCAGCCGCGACCCGGCGATGTGCTGTGCGTGCCTACGAGCCGAGTCCGAAGGCTCCCTTCGGATTTCGACACCAAATTTTGGGGTATAAATTCTAAACTCTTGATTGATTTCAGTTTTTTGGTTTATTTTGTTTGTCGATGATGTTGTTGGATCTCGATCCCTACATAAAAAGGGTTTCGATCGACTGATACGTGTTGGGTTCGATTTTGGCTTGACGATCCTACGATTGCCTTTGTTTGTGAAGCGGAAATGATCTTTAGATCATGTTCGGTTCTTTACTTGCTGTTGGATCATTTTCGGTTTCGGGTTACCTAGCTGCTGTTGGAATTATTTGTGATGCATGCATTGTTGGTTTGGGTTTCTTGTATAAATTATTGCTTGGGTTCTCCTTCCTATACTTGTTGTGGGATGGTGGTTTAGGTTTTTTCTATTATACATGTTGGATTGGGAAAGATTTTTTTGCTGTATGAGATGTTTTGCTATTTGGATTAAAATTGTTGGTTGGGTATCTATTATGCATGATAGATTTAACTTGGTACTGTGGGTGTTTTTGTTGGGAGCTTTTCTATATAAATCACATGCGGGTATATATTAGTTGGGAGTATTTCTATTTCGGGAATGACATCTCCATTAGCATGCCTGCATCGTTGATTTTGGGACTACGTCCACTATGCCATGCCTAGATGTTTTACTTTATTTGTCGGTTTCGGTTTTTATTAGAGTACTCTGATACTCTCGGTTTTTCGATATGAATCACAGAATCTAAAATTGACAGACTCTAAAAGTGAGGGTTTTGCTTTCTTTTTCAGGGTTTTGCTATACGTACATGTGCTATGGACAGTCTTCATGTGACCAAGTTGAAGCGTTATAAGTGTGCTTCTTCGCTACAGTATCTGTGAGATTTTTGATGTCGATAGTTTTGATGTTGCTAAAGTGTACTCTATATTGGATACTCTATATATTTTGAGAAGATGTATATAATGAAATGAAAAAATGTAGAATGGTAGCTAAAATACTCTATTTTGAGACAATGAAATGGAGAATGGTACTTTATATTACATTTCAATGCTTTGTTGTGAATATGGTTCAAAGTGGTTGTTTTCGAATTGAATTGAGCAGCGTTTGGAATGTCATGCAGTATAGAGCGTTATAAATGTGATACAACGACCATATACAGCGGTTTTTCATAACTATCCATAATGCTTTGAAAATAAAACGTAACATAAATTCAACCTATTAATGACGGTTTTGGATGAATTATCTATAACACTTTTAAAATATTTATAACACCCGATTTCATAACGCTTGGACTGAGAAAAAATTGTCATGGTTTGCAATTAATGACGCTTTTTAGCCGTCATTAAAATGTATTTTTGTTGTAGTGGCCTTAGCAAACTGCATGAACTGCTCTACTCCTGCTATGTATTCATCCCGCACACCACACATATCATCAGGACGACGATTGTACATCTATGAACGATTTCGCAAGTAGTAATACATATCCATTTGGAAATAATTCTGCAAAGATGGATACACATTATCCAATAGGCACAAATTCGTATATTATGTCTTATTATGGGACACACATTAGAAGCGGACAGTTACTAATAATGCTATATCGCACATAAGTTCTTATGCATCCAACGTGTACACATACGCTATCGATTCTTACTGATGCCAATCTCATTCAGACACACTAGATTCGTTTCGATATCGCCAGGGTCAAGTTGAAAATTGTCTTAACATCAATTTTCAAGACTTGAATATAATGTCACCTACAACCGATATCTAAGACTCCATGAATATAATGTCACCTACAACCGATATCTCATTCAGACACACTAGATTCGTTTCGATATCGCCAGACCATATATATATATAATGTCACCTACAACCGATATCTAAGACCCCATGACAAAGTCAAAGACATTATTGACAAGACTTGAATATAATATCAACTAATTACAACCACAACTAGTACTAAATAAGTCTCCTAGTATGATATAGAGGTAAATAAATATTATACTAGATTGACTGACACTCTACTGAACACCCTCTGGACACATACTCAAGCCTAGACTACACACTCACACACCACTCTACTATACTCACATAGACACACATAATTGTTACCTTATTATATATATATACCTTAATATTACACACACTTACACACTCTCAAATACTACACAAACCTATAGCTAATGCATACACACACTAATATCTATATCCCCATATACATTTAGTATCACACACTAATCAATTACTCTCAACTCTACACACACACACACACACACACACACACACACATGTGTAGCTATATTTATCTTATAACTTAGTATCTTGAGATACCCAATCATTACCTACACTTGGCAATTACAATAATTCTCTCTCTAATACTAGCTAATGATCTAACAATGTACTCCATCCCCGATCGGGTTTAAATTTTTATCTCCATCCCCATCCCCGTTTAACAATGTACTCCCCGTCCCCGTCCCCGCAACCCGCCCCATTAACACTTTTGGGAGTAGATTTTTTGTTCCCGTCCCTGTTAATAATTTCTTCTTTATAGTATAAACTATTTTATTCCAAAATTTTTTACAAGACAATGTTGATAAACATTCACACACAAGACCAACAAGAAATTTTGATTTATATCATCTAACTCTCTATCTCGATTCCCTTGTAATTACTCGTATTGTTTAATACATCTCTCTTATTTCTCAAATACTATATACATTATCATCACTATCCTCCTTAGCTCTCTCTCCCTCTCATGTCCTTTTTAAACATTCATGAGTTCAATCACAACTCTTCCCCTTCTCATCATATTCATTTCATTCTTATACACAAAAGAACGTATTTATTATCAATATATTTTCCATTCATTAAAACTTTAGCCCTTCACCCATTTTATACTGTGTCTGTGTCTGTATGTGTGTGTCCGTGTGTGTGTGTGTTTGTGTCTGTGTGTGTGTGTGTGTGTGTGTGTGTGTGTGTGTCCGTGGGAGGAGGAGGAGGAGGAGGAGGGAGAGGAGTTAGGTTAGGGTTTACCAGAGGAAGAGGTGGAGTAGCTCAGATTGGGGAAGGAAGAGCTCGAGGAGGAGGAGCTCGACGGGGGGGAGGGGAGGGGGGAAGGGGTCGCCGGGGGTGGAGGGAGTCGCCGGGGGGGAGGGAGTCGCCGGGAGGGGGGGAATTTGTCGTCGGGGGGAAGAGAGCTCGAAATTTCTAATTTTCGAGTGAAGGGGAAAAAGGAAGCAGCGTGCCCTAAGTAAAAACGTTAGCAACGTCAAGAGTAGACGTCGCTAAACGTCGCAAACATTTTAATATATGGCGATATATTTTAATAATATGTCGCTGAACATCGCTATTCAGCGACGTAATCTATCTAATGTCGCTGGCCGTCGCTATTCAGCGACGTTTTGCAATGTATATAGAAAGGAGTTGCTATATAACATATCTAGCGACGTAATTTCATTCCGTCGCTAAAGTACGCCGCTAATTTAGCATATTTTAGTAGTGGCCAAGGCGTTTCCTCAGTACATGGACGGTACCAAAATTAAGTGTTCGTGTGTGAGATGTTGCAACTTGAAATATCATCCAGAAGTGAAAGTCACGTATCATTTATACTCGAAGGGTTTCACGCCGAATTACCATCAGTGGAGCGCGCACAAAGAACTTGTGTCTTTAGCATCGGAGTATGAGCCTTATGTGGATGTCCACAACAACGCTGCTTACGACGATGGGTTGGTGAACATGATTTTTGACGCGACGGGGCCTAGTTTCGATCCGGACGATCATGATGCACCTGAGGAGGCACCGAACGCCGATGCTGCACAGTTCATGGAGTTGCTGGAGAATACAAGGACTCCATTATATCCTGGTTGTGAGGATCATTCACCGTTGGAGGTGGTTACAAGATTGTTGAGCATCAAGTCCGATTTTAACATGTTGCAAGATTGCTACAACCGTCTTATGGAGTTGCTTATAGAAATATTACCTGAGGGTGCTAAGTTGCCTAAAGACATCTACCGGTCTAAGAGGATGGTGAGATCGCTCTGGATGGGATACGAGAAAATCGATGCATGTTGCAACGGGTGCATATTGTACTACAAAGACGACAAGGATGAAGATGCCTGCAGATTTTGTGGTGCCGATCGCTACAAGGGCAGTGTTAGAGCAAAGTCTGTCGGTGCTAGGAAGCCTACCGATTCAATGCACTACTTGCCATTGACGTCGCGGTTGAAGCGATTGTTTATGGTGAAGGAAACTGCAAAAAACATGAGTAGGCATAAGCGAGAACAGACCGAAGGAGTGTTGGATCACCCATCTGATGGAGAAGCATGGAAGCACTTTGATCGAGAGTATCCAAATTTTGCTTCTGATCCGCGTAATGTCAGATTGGGTCTCTGCTCTGACGGTTTTACCCCATTCAGACTTTCGGGATCCCAGTATTTGTGTTGGCCTGTGATCGTCACTCCGTACAATCTACCGCCTTGGATGTGCATGGAGACTCCGTATATGTTCCTCACCGTTATTATCCCAGGTACGAACAATCCGAAAAGGAACATCGATGTGTATTTATAGCCATTGATTGATGAGTTGAATCAGCTGTGGGAAGTAGGTTCCAACACGTATGATGTATCTAGAAAACAAAATTTTCAGATGCGGACAGCACTTATGTGGACCATCAACGAATTTTCGGCCTATGGTATGTTATCTGGATGGAGCACGCATGGTCGTCTTGCATGTCCGTATTGCATGGACCGTACTAAGACTTTCCGTTTGAAATACGGAGGCAAACCGTGCTTCTTCGATTGTCATCGACAATTCCTGCCGAAGGATCATCCGTACCAGAGGAACACGAATGGTTTTTGTGCTGGCGTTGTGGAGAAGGCTAATCCCCCGCCAAGGTGGCCCGGATACACGATATGGAAAGAGGTAAAAGATTTACCAAGAGCTATTGAAGAGCCTGCTACGGGCTACAAGTATGACGGATCTGGTCGCACTCATAACTGGACGAAGAGGAGTATATTCTGGGATCTGCCATATTGGAGCACCAATCTGATTAGACATAACCTTGATGTCATGTATATCGAGGAGAATGTGTTTGATAATATAATTAATACTATAATGGACGTAAAGGAAAAGACGAAAGACAATCCAAAGGCTAGATTGGACTTGGAAGAAATATGTAGACGTCCTGCATTGCATTTAATAGAGGACGGGAATGGGAAGTTGAAGCAGCCTAAGGTAATTTTTTCACTGGAGAAGGAGGATAAAGTGAGACTTTGTAGGTGGATTCAAGGTCTGAAATTTCCAGACGTGTATGTTTCGAACTTGAGAAGATGCGTCGACCTCAAGGAGAACAAACTGACAGGTATGAAGAGCCATGATTGTCACGTATTCATGGAGAGGTTAATTTCGATTGCATTTCGGGAATTCTTACCCCCGATTGTTTGGGATCCATTGATCGAGCTTAGCATATTCTTCAGAGATCTTTGTTCTAGTAAGTTGCTCGTCGATCATCTAGAAAAGCAGGAGAATGATATTGCGGTAACACTGTGCAAGCTCGAGAAGGTATTTCCTCCTGGATTCTTCGACTCCATGGAGTATTTGCTAATTTATCTTTCCTACGAGGCACGTATTGGCGGGCCCGTCAGTTATCGGTGGATGTACCCGTTTGAGCGACATTTGAACCACCTAAAGAGGAAGGTGAAAAACAAGGCTCGGGTCAAGGGTTATATTTGTGAAGCCTATATTCTCGAGGAGATTACAAACTTCTGCTCGACGTATTTTAAACCTCATGTTGCTGCGAATAGAATGAGGGCTCCGAGAAACGACAACAGTTATCAAGAATCTAATGATGGAATACTGAAAGTATTCAATGCGTCCGGAAAGCCTTCGAAAAAATAAAGAAGAGATATTTGAATGACGAAGAGCTAAGGGCTGCTCAGTTTTATGTATTACTCAATTGTGACGAGGATGAAGTGGAGAAGCTAGAGGGGTAAGTAATTAATGATGAGTTTACGTCAAATCAATGTAATAGTATAAGCTAATATTATTGTACTAATCGGCGGTTGCTTCGTTGTTTTTCATCACATATAATGCTAAGTTGAGGTCGGTTAGACCCTACCTAACAGACGAAGCATTAGAACAAGAAATGAGACGTCATTTTCCTTCTTGGTTGAGCGAATATGTAAGCAATCCGGTAATTACTGGCCTCTTTTAATGCAACTGCGCAATAAATAACTTACTATCTCTTCTTTGGTATTCAGATCGATCATCTAATTTCACCCGAGATTGAATTAATTAGAGCTCTTACCAAGGGACCAATTACTTTGGTTAAAATATGGCCAAGTTACTGTATCAATGGCTTTCGGTTCAAGTCGACAAATGCTCTGATTAGAGACAGCTTCCTGGATCTTAATTCCACGAAAAACAGTTATTTGTGTATCAAATCTTCGAACTACAAAGACGTCGATCCAGGAAATGATTTCTTTGGCATCTTGCGAGAGATTGTGGAGTTGACGTATAATTATGGCAGAGAACCTGCAAAGATAGTATTGTTCAAGTGTGAATGGTTCGATCCGACTGAAAATCAAGGTTAGAAAATTGACAAGCATGGTCTGTGGATATAAACTACAAGCGTAGATATCAAGGCTACGAACCATTTGTCCTAGCAACTCAAGCTCAGCTCGTGTACTTCACAGCTTATCTGAGACGGGTAGCAACGAAGTCTGACTGGTGGACAGTATGCAAGACTAAAGCTAGAGATACTTTTGATGTTGACGAAAAAGCTTATCAGGAGGACGAGCTACCTCTTGTAACCAATATTGTTGATGTGGACTCCATGGAAGTTACGCATTATACGACACATAATGTAGAAGATGTAGAATTATCCGAAGAGGAAGACGAAGCCGACGAAGGTAAAGATGAAAGTAAAGATGAGGTCGAGGAAGATGAACAAGATGATTATTCTGAAGATGATTGAGAGAGATGTACTTTTATTTTCTTATTATGTAGAGTTGGTTACTATCTGGACTTAGATGTTTCTTATAAAATATACTATCTGGACTTGGATGTTTTTTTGTAAAATGTATCATCATATGTTGCCTTGGTTATTATCTTGTCTTTGTTGCACTTTCATATTTCTAGTCTTTATTATTTGTTGTCTTAGTTGTATCTCATCATATGTTGTTATCAGGTATGACAGGTCGTCGCGGATCGTTCCGCATTTTCCGACATGGGGCACAGGGTACTGATACTGACAGAGGACAAGGTACTCCTTCGGTACCTACTGGTGGTACTGCTAGAGGACGGGGTTCTTCTTCGGTACCTCCTACTGGTATCGGCTCTAGATCTTCGTCGCCTAGTTCTCCTGTGTATCGGACAGTAGCACCGCCCGCCACGATGCTACGTGGCATATCTCCTGAGACGATTAGTTCCAGGCCTGAGACTGCTCCCGAGAGTAGCGTTCCTCCTGCTGATACGACGATGGAGGCAGATGAACAGATGGAGGAGGCTGCGCCGACGGTCGACCAGTATCAAGCAGATGATGCCTACGCACCTCCGGAGGAGACGAGGACGAAGATCTGGGCCGACGGTACAAATTAAGTATTTTGGTTTATCATTTTTTCTGTTTTTATCATAAATTAACTTTTTTCATGAATATAATATGTCTGTATAGATATCGTTCCCCGTCGGTACAGAGACGCCTAGGCCAGCTCCTGAGGCAAAATTATGGTGGTCCTTGGATAAACTACTCGGATGCTCCGGACGATAGGAAGGCCTACTGGTTTACGCGCTTCAAGGTTAAAATAGATTTGCTTTTAACATAAATCATTTGATTTATGCATATTATATATTACTGAAAAATATTTGGTTTGCGTACTCTTCTAGGATATGTTTTTCTATCCACCACACCGGACCGAGCTAATCGATGGGATGTTTCCTGCTGTCGCTGCTAAGCTGATCCGCGACGCTATTAATGATCAGCAGGCTCGTGATCGTACCGGAAAGTCGATCCAAGGTTGGATCACCCCTGATCAGTGGGATGCGATGAAGGCTCGATTCAACGAGCCAAGGTACAACGAAAAGTCCAAGAAGGCCAAGGCGGCTAGGCAGCATGCCTCGAAGTGGTGCGGTGGGTCGATTCCGATGACGAAATATTTTCATCGTCTGGTATGTATTTTTCTTTCAGAAATATTATTTTAATGTAAATCCGATAAATTATTACTAAGATAATATATTTAATTATATGTAAGGAAGGTCGGTAACGCCGACATGGTGACCATCTTCCTGGCTACCCATCGGAAGGGCGAAGGCCTTATTGACGAGAGGGCCGAGCTTGCCTATGTAAGTATTACAATACTATTTGTTAATTATAATACTTCGTGTTAATTTTAATATAACTTAGTAAATATGCATGCAAATAATTATTCATGTAGTTAGTAATAATAAGTACATTAATTAGATATTAGAAATCATAGAGTACTATCCATACTTTCTAGGCCGAGTATCAGAGGCTTCGGGACCGGGCGACCACTAGTGCACCTACTGCGGGAGAGGCCGGTACTTCCTCGCAGCCCACTCAAGCTCCGTCGACGGACGAGCTGTGGATGACCACCGCTGGAGGCCTCCGTAGGGGTACGTACTACGGTACGGGATCCTATGGCGCCCTAGTTGCGAGCCAGTCCTCTAGGGCATCCCCCGCTAGTGTGTATGGTCCACTGCCGTCCCAGGAGTCTGCCCGAGTCCACCAGATGATGGAGTCTCTCCGAGACGGGCTGCTACGACGAATTCAGGACCAGTCTCAGCACCAGTCGGACGAGCCTGCGCTCGACCGCAGCATTATGGAGCTCCGAAATATGACTGAACGGACAGAGCGGAGCATCACCGATCTTAGAGCGTCGATGGAGCGCAGCATATTGGATCTGCAGGCATCACAGATGACCATGGGCGAGAGGCTGAGATTGGTGCAGGATTCGGTGGCTGATAGCAGTGATAGAATGTTGTCTACCATTGATTCATGTAGCTCCCCTTCCCGAAAATTTTGAAATATTTTTATTTTATTTATTTTTATTTATTTAAATAATAATTTTAGATTATTATAAATAATTATTTAGTTAAATATTACGGCAGATGATTTTTAATCATGATTAAATTTGGAGTACAAGATGACTAGGAATCATGGCACGGATAGCTCAGTGGCGTGCTTTGACAAGTGTTTAGTCGTGGTAGGGGAAGGCCGAGCCATAATGATGTCCTAACTAAGAAAACCAGGCCAAGTTATAACATAGCCATTATAAATAGTTTAATTATTTATTATTAAATTTATTGACTTCGTAGTGACCCGGTTGTACGAACCAGCCCGAACTGGACCCGTACCAAGCTCAAGCCTAAGCAGGCATATAGTGAGACCAAAAATGTCCATGTAGGTAGACAGAAGTGTATATACGTATTGGCAGTCCATTTTATAGCCTAGTGATCAATTATATAGCGGAATATTTAATATTGCATATTAAGTATTTTATTTCTGATATTATTAATATTATTGCTATTAATCATATATATAAATACAAAGTTATTACTAGCTGTTTCCCGCCTTCTAGCAAATGAATATAGAAAGAGAATTAGTAACTTTAAAGTATATATATATATATATATATATATATATATATATATATATATATATATATATATATATATATATATATATATATATATTTTTTGGTAGCATGCTCCCTCTCCCTGTTCCTCCCGTTTGCCCGCTTCCCTCTCCTTGGCCGGCTTAGGTCGGCCACCTCTCCCGCATCCCTCTCCCCCCTCCTCCCGCCTGTCTCCGTCGCTCCGCCCCGGTCCTCCCTTCCGATGGCCCTCCATTGGACCCCCGAGGCGCTGGCCCTCCTCCAGCTCCTCCCCGCAGCCCTCCAAGCCCGTCACCCTCCTCCTCCCTCCCCATTATCCTCCTCGCCCCCGGCCTCCTCCCTTCCATTGGAGCCGGGACCGACCTCCGCCTCTTCTCCGCTTTGGGACGGCCCCGCCTTCCTCCATTCGCATGGCGCGTCTCTCTCCCTGGGAGCGTCTCCCGCTTCGGCTCCTTTTTCGGCTGCTGGGGCCTCCGCCGCCGGGGTGCCCTCGGAGGTGCACTCTTTTCCCGCCCACCCATTGCTTTTGAACAGCACTGTCCCTCCCTCGGGACACGAGATCGCCAGCTGCAACGGCCTTGGGCCCCACGCCGGTTGGCAGCTCGGGCACGCCTCCTTAGGCGCTTGGTCCGAGGCTGTCCCCTCTGATCCATCTGCTGTCCTATCCTCTGTTCCCAACTACCCCCTCGGGTCCCACCAGGCGCAGTCTACCTCCTCTCGGTTTGCGCAGCCTCTGGTTAGCAACCCGCGTGGGTCCCAGCTGTATTGGGCTTCAGACCCTCTCCATGCGCAAGTCATGGTGCCTGCCCCCTTTGCGCAATCCAGCGCTCTATGTGCCCCACGTGGGTCCCAGCTAGCGTCGGCAGCTGACCCTCCGTTTGTGCATTTCTCTTCAGGAATAGCTGCTGGCCAGGCTATTCTCCCCAGCCTTCCCCCCTTGTCTCCTAGCGGGTCCCTCCTGGCGCGGTCTCCTATCCTCTTTGGCGCGCAGCCCCAGGCCCCCTTTGCGCACTCGCCAGCTCACTCTTCCTTTGGAGACCAGCGCCTCCATGCGCTTCCCATCGACCCTCGTGGGTCCCAGCAGGCTCGGGCATCCCTTCCTGCGCACGTCCTGGAGGCTTCATGCCTTGCGCCTTCTTGCGCACATTGTGCCTCTCGCGGACCCCAGCTGGCGTGGGCTTCCGCCACCCCTTCTGCGCATTCCCTACAGCCGCGGGCCTTTGTTCCCCCCCTCTGCGCACTCGTGTGGTCCCCCCTCGGCTGCGTGGAGCCCTCGTCCCCCTGCGCAGTCCACCAGTGCTCCTAGTGCGTCCCTTCTGGGGCGGCCTCCTCCTAGCCTATCGGAGCATCACCTGTCTTTCCCCTCCCTCGGGGGCCCACGCTCCCCGGCGCAACCCACCAGCACTTCCTTGCATCGACCTGCCCCCCCGTCCTCCCCGACCAATTCCCCCTCCTCAGGCTTGCCAGCCCTCCTTAACTCGTCTCCGGCTACTTCTGCTCCTCCAGCCCCCTTTCCCACTTCGGCCCCGGAGCCCACTTCCGCTCCCCGTCCTCTCGGTCTCCATCCTCCCCCGACGGGATCCCAGTCATACTCCCCCCTGGGTCGGCCATTCCGCCCCAGATCCGCTTCTCTCCCCCCGGTGGCGGCGCGATCAGCGATTCTCCCCCGTCCCAGATCCCCTTCTCTCCCCACGGTGGCAGCGCGATCTCCGATTCCCCCCCTCTCTCAGCGAGCCCCCGCTCTCTCGGTCCGCCCCTTCGGGTCTTGCTCCCTCCGGTCCTCCTCAACCCTCTTGCGCCGCCATGCTTCGCCCGGACCTCCTTCCCTCGAAGGGCGTTATCCTCCCAGACGTCCTACTGCCAGACATTGAATACTCGCAAGAGGACTCTACCCCCGTCATCCCCTTCTCCGATATGGAACTGTCGTCGCTGTCTACGGCCTTTCCACACACATTCATCCTCAAATTCTCCACCGGATGCCCCAAACTCACTAGGGTGCAGGAAGCTATCGCCAAATGGAACCTAGCGTCCGACTACCGTGTGGCCCCCCTCGACCCCAGACACATTCTCCTCCACCTGTCATCAGATCGAGATCACAGGACCGTGTGGTCCAAGGGAACTAGCAATATTGACTCCCACCAGATGAAGATTATCAAATGGTCACCAGAATTCAACCCCAAAGAAGACTCAGCTACGGTTGTAGCGTGGGTTACCCTTCCCAAGCTCCCCCTCATCTGCTTTGTTCCGGCGGCGCTAAAGCGCATCGCCAACTCCTTCGGGACGTATGTGGCATCGGCTCCCGAAACCAGTAACCTCACCAAAGCCCACTACGCCAAAATCTGTGTTGAACTAGACCTCACCTCCGAACCACCCAACTTCATCAACATCGAGCTTGGCAACCATACCGACACACAACAAATCCTCTATGACAACCACGTATTGTTCTGCAACCACTGTCACCTAAGGGGCCACATTCCTAAGAACTGTCACCGCCTGCATCTGGAGCTTAAAAAGATGCCAGCCAGGAAAGACAACGACCTAGAGGTCGGAAAGCCTCCCAGGTCACCCATTCTCCCCCTTCCAAACTCCCACATCAGATTCGACTCCAGCACCGGCGAACCACCCTCCAGTGAAGCATCGAGCAGGGCCCTGATCCCCTTCATACCCCAACACATAGAGACTTCCAACCAATTCGCAATTCTCGATTCTGAGGACCCGGAGACAGGTTTCTCTCTGGACGACTCCAACACCGCCGACCTGCAACCCTCCTCCCCCATCCCCTCGCGCGTGGAGGACGCCACCGAAGCTGGCAACACAGATCACCGACTACTCCTCTCAGGGCAGGGGGCAGCCCCCCCGGCCCCTCTCCACTCCAATGAGACTCCTGATTCCCCCAGTACGATCCCAGTCGAAGAAGTCCTAGCCATCCTTGGACCTGACCAAGTAAGGAGAGGCCTCCAAGTGCTAGCAGCAGGTGCCCCCCTCAACCAACTGTTGACCGAGATCGTGCACGACTCCCTCGCCATTCCCCCGGAGGAAACAGCAGTCGATACAGCTGGCAATCCCATAGGACCTCCTCTCGATTCGCACAAGTGCCACAACTACAAGTCGTCCACACCATCTATCGTCAACCCGGTAGACACCCTACGGAGCAAATCAGGCTCCGACAAGTCTGCCACCATCCAAACCAGATCCGCCGCAAGGCAGAACAAAAAAATACCCCCACAATCTCTAAATGCTTAACATCCTATCGTGGAATGTTCGCGGCCTGGCTAATAAACCTACATTACGGAGAATTACCAGCCTCCGGAAAATTCACAAGATCGACATCTTCATCATCATCGAACCCAAAATCCCGGCCAAACGGCTCAAATCTACTCAGTTAGCTCTGGGCCTCCCAACGACTATTGCCAGCAGGAACGACATCTGGATCCTCGGAACGAAGGAGGTCAATCTCGACATCATCCAGGACACCCAACAAGCCCTCTCTTGCTGGGTCTCTCACCCCACCCTTCCAGAGCGGGCCATCCTCTCGGCGGTCCACGGTAGCTGTGTCAGCGCAGATCGGAAACACCTCTGGAGCGACCTTCTTGACACCTATCACCTCAACACCAACTCCCCGTGGCTTTGCATAGGGGACTTCAACGCCATCACCCGCAGAGAAGAGAAGATTGGAGGTCGCCCGACACCCCTGTCAGCTATGCATGACTTCAACAACTTCATCTTCAATGCTCACCTTACCCCCCTTCAATTCAAAGGCAGCGAATTCACTTGGTGCAACATACAGGACGGCGACCACCGTCAATACTCTCGGCTGGATAGAGCCCTCATCAATGCGCGTTGGCACGACATGAGAATCAGCTCCACTCTGACCCACCTCAATTCCACCGAATCCGACCACGCCCCTATCCTGGTGGAAATCAAAAACAGAACCACCCCTTCTAAAAAGAACTTCTAATTCCTCGACTTTTGGACCAATCACCCGTAATTCTTGAGCATCGTGGTAGAGGCGTGGCACAGTCAGGACTCCCCTTATCCCCTCACTCGGGTCAGCAACAAGCTCAAAGCCACCAGGAAAGCGCTGTCCATTTGGAGCAAACAAGCTTTCGGGGACATCTTCCAAGCGATTCGTGTCGCTGAGGACGATGTCACCCGAGCTGAAGCTTTATTCCTCTCCGATTGATCCCCTGCGGCGAGGAGAGCCATGAACCTTACCAAGGCTATTCTTAAATACAGGCTCAAAGTTGAGACCGACTTCTGGAAGCAGAAAGCCAGACTGAAATGGGACAGTGAAGGGGATAAAAACTCTAAATATTTCTATGCCTGCGTCAATGGCAAAAGAAACAAACTTTCGATTCATCATATCACCGACGATCAAGGCATCATCAGATCAGACCACAAGGGGATCCAAGAGGCGGCCGCAGATTTCTACACCAAATTATTCTCCAAGGAGATGATCGTCAAAGACAATTCATTCCTCGACCAAATTCCCACCATCATTAACGACTCCGACAATGCTCTGCTGGAGCGCCCTCTGTCTGAACAGGAAGTAAAAGACGCGATTTGGGCTCTGAACGCGCACAGCGCCCCCGGCCCAGATGGCTTCTCGGAGACTTTCTTCCGCACCTGCTGGGATATTATCAAGCAGGACATCACCGTAGCGGCGATCGCCTTCCTCGAAGGAGCTACTTACCCAAAAGCTATTTCCAGTGCCAATCTCATCCTCATCCCGAAAAAAGACAACCCCAACTCATTCCGCGACTTCCGACCCATCAGTCTTTGCACATTCACCAACAAAATCATCTCCAAGATCATCGCTTCCAGAATGACCGAAACCCTCCCCAAGATCATCTCGGAAGAGCAGAGCGGATTCGTTCGCGGAAGAAACATCCAAGACAACATCATGCTGGCCCAGGAACTTATCACCTGCATGAAATTTCCGGTAAGAGGGGGCAACATCGCCATCAAAATTGACATGGAAAAAGCATACGACAGACTAGATTGGCAATTCATGATCTGGGTCTTCAGAGCATTCGGCTTCTCCGAGAATTGGACCAACATCGTGTGGAGATCCATCAGCAACTCTTGGTTCTCCACAGTGATCAACGGGCAATCCGAGGGATTTTTCAAATCTAGCCGAGGAATCAGACAGGGCGATCCCCTATCATCCACGATCTTCATTATTGCAGCCGACGCCCTGAGCAGAAACCTCAACAACATGGTTAACATGCCCAACTTCCAGCAATTCTACACTGCCAGCAGATGCCCCATCATCACACACCTGGCTTTTGCCGACGATCTTCTCATCTTCTCTTCCGGGGACGTAGGCTCTATGGAGGTGGTTCACACTACCCTGGCGCGGTACTCCAGATGCTCCGGCCAGAAGATTAACCTATCCAAAAGTACCATCTATTCCCATCACAGCTTTAACACCGAGAAAGCGGCCAGACTCACCAACCTCACCTCCATAGCGGAAGCTCATCCTCCTTTCAACTATCTCGGTGCCCCCTTGGCGTACGGGAAATCTAACGCCAGCATCTACGAGCACTTAATCACCAAAATCAGAAACAAGATCGAAGGATGGCATAACGCTACCCTATCCCCTGGCGGGAAAATCATCCTCATCAAACATGTGCTCAACTCCATCCCCATCCACACCCTAGCGGCCTGCTCTCCGACCAGGAAGGTCATCTTGTCAATTGAACAGATCTTTTGCAACTTCTTCTGGGGGCACAACAAGGGGCAAGACAAACGCCACTGGGCCAGTTGGGACACCATGGCTTCCCCAACTGCCAACGGCGGGCTTGGATTCACCAAACTCGATCACATCATCAAAGCTTTTTCCATGAAACTGTGGTGGAAATTACGCACTAGCAATAACCTTTAGACCAAGTTTATGAAGGCCAGATACTTCAGACACACCCATCCTGCGACTGCCATCGCTAACAGCAGGTCCTCCGCGGCTTGGCGGCGTATCCTTTGTGGCCGGGAACTAGCCGAACCTGCGATCAGACTCAATCTGGGTACTGGCGAGTCCAACCCATTCCTGGAAAGGTGGATAGGCGACTGCCTTATCCCGAACATCACCAATTCCCCTAGAAATTGCAGGATCAAAGACCTGTGGAATCCCACCAACCATGTTTGGAATTGGGACAGAATACGCGACTGGTCCGGCAACGAAGCTGTTGCCAGCATTCGCCAGCACGGTCTATCCATCGGCGTCGTCGCCGACCAGCTGAGGTGGTCGCTTGCAGCTTCTGGTATTTTCTCCGTGCGATCGGGCAGACTCTCGATCCAAGTTAACGGCCCTGACCTTTTCATTGCGCGTTATTGGAGCTCATGCATCCCAAAGAAATGGTCATTCCTCCTGTGGAAAGTCATGAGAAGGAAACTTCCCACAGACGACACCCTTACCTCCATCGAATTTAGCTTGGCGTCGGCGTGTAACTGCTGCAGCGAGCGTCAAACGGAGACTATCGACCACATCTTCAGGGAAGGAAGCCTTCCCGACAAAATCTGGAGTACCCTCAATCACTACTACAACTCCTCTCCAGACGACGGGCGCTTTATCGATCTTCTGGCTCACTGGGGCGCCGCTTCCCACGGCCACCAGATCGTTGCAGCGACCGCCACCTGGGCTATCTGGAAAAATCGCAATAAAGCGAGATACGAGGGACACCAATACTCTGCTGATCAGCTAATCCGGGAGATTCACCGGCAATGTGGCAAGCGGAGATCCCTTTGCTCCCACAGTTCTCCGGCTTTTGGGCCACCGTTCTTCTTTTAGTTTTGACGGACGCGGCCGGTCTTTTCCCCTGTCTTTCCCTTTTGGTATACTTTTGTCTTGTATACGTGTCAGGCTTCAGTTTCTTGAGCCTTGATTTTTAATAAAAGGGGGTTTCTTTAAAAAAAAAATATATATATATATATATATATATATATATATATATATATATATATATATATATTTTTTTTTTTTTTTTAAAAATATATATATATATTTATATATTTTATATATATATATATATATATATATATATATATAGAGAGAGTAGATAAATAAAAATGTATGTATATATTGTATGTGTGTATTTATGTATATATATACATAAATGTATATGTGCGTATGTGCATTTATATACAAATATAAATATATTGTATATGGGTAATTGTATGTAAATATATATTATAAATATAGGTATAAGCGTGTATATATATATGTATATATATACAAAGGTACTTACGAGTTTATATGTATAAATATATATTATATATGGGTGCATGTATACATATAGATAAAATATATATGTATATGTGTATGAATACCTAAATATGTAATTGTGTGTATATATGAATATATATATAAAATGTATACGTATATACGTAAATATATATATACGAATATATATATATATACATGTATATATATTAAGAGAATGAAATAGAAAGAAAAGGAAAAAGAAGAAGAATAAATAGCAGTGGCACCCACGGCCTGCCATAACTTCCCAGCCAAGCCCCAAGTGGAGTGAGCCCATGAAACAACTGCAGGCTAATTCCCCAACCCGAGCCCCTGTATGAAACGATACATATATATACTCGATATAAGTTGACCAGATCAGCCGCAAACCCTAATCCCGATTCTCCACCACCCACCTGACAGCGCCGCCCCAGGCGTCGCGCACGCCTGCACAACGCCGGCGACCGGCCAGAGCGGGCCGCGCACGACCGACCGCGCGCACAGCCGCGCACACGTGCGTGACAGTGAACAACAGCAGCAGCGCCGAGCCAACTTCGCGATGCCCCCCTTCCATCTCGTTCGATCCTTCGTCGAACCAATTGTTCAGGTACAACTACATCCTAACCCCCGTTGCTTTGAATCAACTAGCTCGATTTAATTTGACCTACACGCTTCACAAATCAAACCCAAAAATCGGCCAAACTCTGTTCCAAAATAGAGTAAAAAGCAGTCCCAAAACCCGTTTTAGAAGGCATATAATCGCCAATTCCTCGACAGTATAGGAAATCCATTTGAACACGACTGTTGACAACCTATACGAGATAACAACCCCATTTATAGATTTATTTTTCATTAATTAAATTGTTGTTAAACTATTTTCAAAGTTCATGAAAAACCTGCTTTTAAAACTGTAAAAAATCTAGAAAATCCTTCGATACCACGTCCGTCCCGCCATTTCGGGCGACATGGTCACAAACCGAAAGTATCGAAAGTTGCGTAACGGCTTCGTGGTCGTGTGAGCTTTGGCGGAATTAAAATTGGTCGCGTGTGCGCGACGAATTTGATGCGTATCCGTCGAAATTTACCGTATCGTGCACTTTGTAAATTTCTCAATTACTTTATGCACGCTCGTCAGATCGAGATGAAACTTGTGCCAGCAGGACCGTACCGTTTTTCTGGTCCTGTATGCCAAGTTTGGTACGATTCCGAGACAGTTGATTGGATCGCCGTTTTGCGGGCCCTACGGTCCAACTCAACGGGCGATTTTGTGCACGGCCCGCCGATATTCAACTCTGGACATACGGTTGGGTTCGTATCGAAAAACTGGATCCGTAGACATATAGTTTGATGACTTTAGAGACCGTTGACTCTGGCACGTTTTTTGGTACAAAGCGGGTCCAACGGCGGACACCGTTTTAGCCCAAAATTATCGTTTTGCCCCTGTGTCCAGAAATTGGACTTAAGGATAGTCAATCCTAGCTAATTTGACTATTCTGAGATCATTGGTATTGTCTATTTTAGCATCCGGCGACTGTTGTACGGGTTTTGACTATTGTGGCACATTACGTAGTCCAAATTATCGGTTTCACCAGCACAGGACCACAGGCGAGTACAGTTTATTGTCTGCATTTCGATATTGATTTTTACTATATTTCATTGATTAGTCATTGGTTATGTGATTTCTATACTCTATTATAAATTATTGAGTCGGGAATAAGAAGTACCAAGGATGTGTGATCCGACCGTAGACCTCGTTTACTTTTATGAAGTAGATCTCGTAGACATTGTTTACTTTTATGCATTAGATCTCGTAAACATTGTTTACCTTTATGCAGTAGATCTCGTAGACATTGTTTACTTTTATGCAGTAGATCTCGTAGACATTGTTTACTTTTATGCAGTAGATCTCGT
Organism: Iris pallida; assembly: GCA_029216955.1. Taxonomy (NCBI): domain Eukaryota; kingdom Viridiplantae; phylum Streptophyta; class Magnoliopsida; order Asparagales; family Iridaceae; genus Iris; species Iris pallida. The sequence goes on from JANAVB010039620.1 coordinate 6,735,636, forward strand.
AGACCTCGTTTACTTTTATGCAGTAGATCTCGTAGACCTCGTTTACTTTTCTGTAAGTAGATCTCGTAGACAGTATTTATCTTTCATGCAAGTAGATCTCGTAGACCGTGTGGTATAGTGTCCTAGACTGATCACATATCAAAGGTACTTCTAACAGTTGGAAAAAGTATTTTTGTGTCTATTTATTGCTATTAGTTTTCTGTATTTACTGTTTATTTTCAAAAACTCATGATTGATGTCTAACCTTTGTTTTATAGTCATTTTCTTTATTTGAAATTGCATTCAGTGGATTGTGCTCGTTCCATTCCTGACTGGAAACCAACATTTTCAGGTTAGCCGTGGATTCACTTAGCTTGGGGAGTGACGAGAATATTTGCAGACAAGGCCTAGAGACTAGCTAGATAGTTGAGTTGTAGTCATTAATTTATTTGTACAAGTTTATATTTTTCTACAAATATAAAACTTGTGATCTTGTGAGATTAAATTAATTTTGTGAATGAGCATTATTTGTGATTTGATCTTCATAGCCGTGACAGCGTTCTACTGCCGACACTGCGGCGTAGGCTGGCTTGGACACATCTCGTATCCGTTTAATAAAAAAATGGGTACGGGTCATGACAATTCATACCACCAGCGACTTGCAGCATTGGAGCGTTATCGTCCTCCGGGTGCGCCTTTATCGTCGTCGACTCCGCCGGCGCCACTGCCTTCTTCATCGATACCGACTCCACCAACGTCACTACCTCCTTCATCGGTATCGATTTCACAGGAGGACTATGAGCTTTTCTTAGCCCTTCGTCGCGGCGCGCCCCCTCCTGCTCTAGATCTCCAGTAGTCCTAGTTAGGATTGTTTGTATTGAGTGTTTGAGTACTTGTTTTTCTTTGTATTTGTTTGTGACACTTGTTTGTTGGTTGCATAGATACATTGGTTATTGGTTGTGTAGACCCATGACAATTTGGATATTGGTTTATATATATTGTGTGGACTTTGGTTATTTTATGTTATTATTCGTTTCATTTGGATGTTAATTTACCGGTGTTGAGTGTTCCACCGAAGGGGTCGGCGAACCCAGGGATAAAATGTGCTTGTGTATTGTGTTTCTGATTAAACTGCAGGGAGAAAATAATTCTGTGGAGAAAACTTCATACTGTAATTTATTTTTTTATTTTATTTTCAAATTTAGCGACGTCTACCGACGTTTACCGACGCTTTTCGACGGCACATTGCGTCGGTAGACGTCGCTAAAATGGCATATATTGCCAGGATACCGACGTATAGCAACGTCAGTTTCGTCGGTATGCGTCGGTATCCGTCTGTAGACGTCGGTAACTTTCCCAGGATTTTACCTTATTTTCCCAGGATATACCGACGTATAGCGATATCACAAAATATTGTTAATATTCTCCAGGATATACCGACACAGTGCGACATCGTAAACGTCGGTAATTTTCCCAGGAAATACCAACGTATAGCGACATCATAAACGTCGCTATTTTATCGACGAAACGACGGTAAACGTCGGTATATTACCGACTTAGCTTTACGTCGGTAAACGTCGGTATTGGCGACGATCAGCGACGTCTTTCCAAACAGCGACTAAGGTTTTCGCGACAAGAGGAAGACGTCGCTAAATACGTCGCTAAACTAGTTTAGTGACGTCTTTAGGCATTTTAGCGACGTCTTTAGGCGTCGCTAAAATGACTTATTCTGGTAGTACCTCCTACCCCTCCCCCCGAGCCACCCGCACTCCCCCAACCACCAACAACCAAAATAAAGAGAGAGGGGGGAGAGTCATGTACCGGAGAGGGAGGAGAGTCGCCGGAGAGAGTGAGAGTCACCGGAGAGAGAGAGAGCGCCGGAGAGAGTGAGAGCGCCGAAGCAGGAAGGAGAGAGAGTGAGAGTGTAAAATAGGGGGAAATGAATCATTGGGGGGGGATTTAATTAGAATTTAGCGACGTTCATCCTAACCTCGCTAAATTAGTCGCTATTAGCGACGTCATAGCGACGTTTCGTGACGACTAGCTCATGTAACTAATATACGTCATTGTCACATCGCTATTTTCGTCGCTAGTAGCGACTATTAGCGACGTTTCTATTAAACGTCGCTAATGTGAACAATTTAGTGAAGTTATACTAACGTCGCTAAATTTACATCGCTAATGGAGCAGATTTTAGCAGTGTTCGTCCCGTGGCTTGGGAGAAGAAAGTTGGTTTAATTTGCCATAAAGTTATGGACTTAGCCTAAGTCATAGGCGTCGTGTGTACGAATGCTTGATAAAGCATGTACGATCCCATTGTCCAAGGCTTGGCATAGCCTTGCCCGTCCCACAAATTAAGTTGTTGCACGATTTAGTTAGGCAAGAGTTATGCTGGACTCTCGAAGTCATAGTAAGCACCGTCCTGCACTTTCTACAGTTGTTAAGTCACATAGTCCCACGATCTCAAGGCTAGTCATATAAAGTATTACTTGGATGATAGCGTCACGTAGAACACAAGTCGGTTTAAGGCACGAGCCATGGTCGGTACTATGAAAATTAGCCACGGTCTATGGCACTTAAGGAACACGTTTTGTTCAAGTTAAGTAGGACGGCTATACTATAGTCGTTCCCTGGGTTTCTAAGAAAGGAAAGTTCATGCGACCGTTTGTCACCGAGACAGTCCCACATTTTAGGAGTTTTCAAGGATGTACGTTTTGCATCGTATGGTTTCAATGCACGTTTTGCATGATATGGTTTCGAGCACATTTTGCTAAGTATGGTTCTAGTCGTACCTCAAAGTAGGTTATGCATTTATGTGAGCCTAGGTGTTCTCGTAGGTGCTTGGTCATGGACAACTTGTTGACAAGTATTTCTTCCTCGACTGGGGTGCCGGAGCCAGATCGACCTAGGGGGAAGACGTTATAACAGCGCTGGATTGTACCACGTGGGTAGTCGGGGGCTTTCCTTAGGGGCTAGCTACCTTGCATCGAAAGACTCGTCGCCTACCCGACCTATGTCTATGATGGCTTGGATTTTCAGTGACATTTAATATAGATAAGTTGGTGTGCTAAGCGGCAATCCGCGTGCACGGTGTCGGTTGATTCAATGAAAGTGTAAGCACGATATGTTTGAGTTAAGAAGGTGTGAATGGTTACAACACCATTATGGGCCTAAGACTTGGCTAAGCAAAGACACGTGCTTTGGCACGAGATGTGGCGTCGAGTATTAAGTCGTTGGCATAGAGTTGCATAAGTTGGAATTGAGTACTTTCGAGTTAAGTCGAGAAGGGCCGTAGGACAAGTTTGGTTAAGTCATGTTAAATTACGAGGCACGGCTGTAGGAGCGTAAAAAGTGCTTTGTTTGATTAATTCAAAAGGAATTGAGGAGTTTACGCAGACAATTCTCTATGAGAGCTATTTTTATGCCAGGCTAGTCTGTACGCTAGCCATCCTCTACGCTGGCTACTATACGCTGGGAAGCTGTCAGATCATGCATTTAATACAAGTGATAATGACTCTGACATCATGATTTGCTGACAACATGCAACACAGAAGTCGAGAGGATCGGATTTTTACCAAGCTCGATACTTGTCGTATGGTGTGCAAAAAAGGCTACTTTACGCTCAATAATTACTTCTTTTTACGCACGATAGTTACGTGAGCTTTTACGCTCAAAGTTATTGTGGGCGTAAAGTCTATTTGGGCTAAGTTTTACGCTCAAGGCTATTTTAGCCACTTTACGCTGAGAAGTTTTAATTGTGTTGTTTTTACGCCAGTTGCTACTTTACGTTCGGAGCATATTTTGTGGACGTTTTTATGCCCGATCCTTCCTGACTACTTTGGAACGTGGTTTATCCACGTGGCTTTCACGCCACATTTATTGAGGAATGTGTATACGTGCTCCCTATTTTTGTTGGAATAATGGGACACGTGTCAACATATTCAGAGGGTGACTTCCATCGTGGGTGACAGTTACCAGCGTACAAAACCCAATTTTGTTGCTTTTTACGCACAATGGGTCAAGTCTATAAATAGACTTATTTTTTTATAACAGGGCATCAGGTAGCAGAGAGACAGGAGAGAATACATAAATCAGAGCCCAGAGACTTTGATTTTCGAGAGCATTCTTCTTCAACTTTTCTTCCAGAGCAGAGTGAAGCAAAGCAGAAAAGCATTCGACCTCGCCATCAGTGCCCAAGTGTGTCGATACCTTTCTGGTGACTTAGTTCTTCCGGTTGTTCATCTTCTAGCAGTGATCTTCATCATCATCGTATGGTCCAAGGAACAAAGTGATCGCCTTCATATCAGACTTCCATAGCAATACTTCCCAGAACAATTTGTACTTTCTTGTACTTTTTATCGTTTTATTTTCAAAGGCCAATTTTTAGGCATTTTGTTAAGTAAAACAAAATGGCGACTCTGCTGGGGACGACCTTCTCCTCTGATGAGGAGGCAATTGCTCAATATGATGATGTGTCGATCGAATCGACAAAGAAGACTCTGGTTGTATATTTCGACTAGACTGCTTACGAAGAAATGCTCCAAACTGGGGGTGGTACTCGCTGCTCCAATATTCAGAAATCGAAAAAGGTGCAAAAAGTTTGGATTCCCAAATCCAAGACATCCTCGAATTTCCCTGCTGTCTCGAAAGTCGAAGGAATCCTTTCTACTCCTGTTGTAGAGGCTCACATCTGTGATAAAGTAGTCTCTACTTCGGTGATACGTCATGGACGTAAAAATCAGTCTTCCGTTGGTAATGTGGCAGACCCTCAGGTTTTTCGCTCTGGGCATAAAAATCAGGTTGTGCGCCCCGCGCGTAAAAATAAGTCTCCCGTCTGTGACGTGGTAGACTCCAAAGCTGTATGCCCCGTGCGTAAGAACAAGTCTCCCGTCTGTGATGCGGTAGACATACAAAATTTACGCTCCACGCGTAAAGGAAAATCTCCCGTTTATAACGTGGCAGATACTCATGTTTTGCACTCTGTGCGTAAAGGTAAATCTCCTGTCTGTGACAGTGTAGATAAAATTCACAATGATGTTTCTGCATCTAAAGTGAATGTACCTGCACGCATGAAGCATCAAAACATAGTTGGTAAAACCCCTGTTTTCAACCAACAACCTTCTTATACTGCTGTACGCAAGGTACCAAATCTTCAAATTACACGCAATAAAGATGGAGTCCTTTGTGCTCAAAAATCTCAGGATTTACGCACGCAACTCCAAGCGCGTAAAAATATAAAATTTGGTTCTGCGAATGCAGCTAGTAATCTTCTTTATACACGAGGGACTTAACGTTTTTTAACCCCAGATATAATAAAGAAGACTACTCCCTCTACTCCTTCTGATTTACGCGAGTTGCTAATGCAAAAGCGTAAAAATAGACAATCTCCTGTGACACTCCCCCCAGAAAATCACCATTGTGAGTGTCACTAGATTGTAATCAAATGTTATTGTTCGGATTCTAAACGGTCAGTTTTTGATCGGTTAAGCTTCAATGCACCTCAACAGCAAGTTGGTGACCAAGAACATGAGTTGTCATATGTGTCAGTCAATATGGCATCTCATACTAACAGAGGACGATATCCCAGACGCAACACGTTCCAAACTCCAGGACAACAACAATTCAACAGACTTCTTGATTCCTTTGAAGGAGTATATCAGAATACTCGATCAAGAAGGCAAAGACAGTTGCAAACTTCTGATTCAGAAGCTGGGGGTACTCAATCTTTTGAGTCCAAAACGGATAATGTCGATTCATACCTCTATACCAATCCTTCTATATCTTCAAGAGAGGATGAATCCTACGCTATTGGAGATGAACTAGAGACGTCATCTGCTAATACAGAACAACGTCTCACTGCTGTTGAGCAATCATTAAAGGACATGCTTACTATGATGCAAAGCATGCACCAGATAATAATGACTCAACAAACTGCTCAGCCGACAGTAGCAACACCGATACAAGTTGCAGCACAAACTCAAGATAGTCAAGGGGTTGACATACATTTGAATAATCAAGAGCCTGCTGTTAACCAAAATTTTGCATCTCCAGATCCCACCATTCCAGAAGATGTACCACCTCCAGTGGGGGTCACGGTACATCCAATAACTATTCAATCAAACGTGCTTCCTCAAACCAGTGAAGCCATTCAAGCAGTACATGAGCTCAAAGCACAGTTTGAAGTTTTGAAGCACAAGGATCAGCTCCAGAGGTTAGGGATTAAGCAACCTTATCCTCCTCATTGGAATGATGTACCCTTTCTACCGAAATTCAAGCCACAATCAATGGTATTGTTTGATGGAAAGGCTTCTCCTAGTCAGTATATCAATTACTTTGATATTATGACTGTGCATTTGCAGAAAGATGATGCCCTTCTCACTCGAGTGTTCATCGGGTGTTTGACGGGTTCAGCTTACGACTGGTATCGTAGCTTACCCGATAATTGTATTTCATCTTTTGATGAATTTAAAGCAATGTTTCTCTCCCGTTTCTATGAAGGGGGCATAGACATGAACATGTCCTCCCTAATAGAAATCAAACAAAAGGAGAAGGAAGATACTCGGACGTTCATCGAACGTTTCCGACAGGCAACTCTAAAGATGCCTCCTGGTATGCCGGATTCAGCGTTGATTGATACATGCAAGATGAATCTGCGACCATCCATTGCTGTCTTCATGGGTTCCCAATTCACAGATTGGGCCTCGTTTATTATAGCAGCAATTTCTGCCGAGACCAATGGTAGGTTGGCTCGTGAACATGGGATGATTTTTGCCTCAGAGGATAAAGGAAAGAAAGGCTCTTCTGGTAATAATTCCGGTAATCGTAATGGAAAAGGTAAGGATACCCATATGGTTAATCTTTTCAAGAACAAAACGACGCCAAATAATCAGGAGTCTTCTAAGCCAAAAGAAGAATACTCTTTTGACGAAAGTGATATCCCAGGGATATTTTAATGTCTAGTAAAAAGTGGCAAACTCCAGATTCCAGAGCCAAAAAGGTCTAATGAGGTGAATCTGACTGACAATCCCAAGTATTGTATCTATCACAGATACATAAATCATCCCACCAGGGCTTGTTATGTTCTAAAGAAAAAAATCTAAGAGCTGGTCAATGCCAATGGCATTGCTTTAACTAACGATGAGCATACGGTCACAACTAATATGGTTTCTCTTTAATTCGGAGATTTTCCTCTTCAACAAGTTCCAGATGGGATTGTCCCAATTCCGAAGGCGACGATGAAGATAGTGAATATCCCGCCTGCCAGAGAGAAAAATGAAGGATTGTTGCCTCTCACATTAAAGAATGGTAAAATTATGTGGGTACATCCTGACTTAGTACCTGAAATGGAAGATGAAGGTAAAACTTCAAAATCCAAGAAAGGTAAAAAAGTCAAAACCTGCAACATGATTTCTCATGTTATTCCAGATCCTGATGATTCGGATCATCTACGGGATGGCATTCCTTTGGAAGATAGACTGAGAGGTTTGAACATATGCCCTCCAAGTCTAGCTCCTCCTACTAAACTCATACTTACTCATCAGCAGTGGCTAGCTATGAATAGTGTTCCTTTTATACAGGGCACAACAAGTTTTTGCTGCTTATAAAAAAGCTCCTACAGAGATTTTTCCTTGTATCCTAAATTCTTCTCTTCCCGTAGCTACAGAGGCTTCTATTCCTCATTCTCCTATAGTTACGGAGATCTCTTCTCCTTCCTCTGTTGAACTACCTGTTAAAAGTTCGCTGCCCATTCATTTATACAGTCAATAATCAGTCCTTCTCATGAAGAAGATGGGCTACGACTTTCAGAAGGCGGAAGGTTTGAACTATGATAAAGGAATGTGAATTCCTTTACAGATTCAAAGTCAAAAATCTACTGTTGGATTGGGTTCTGAGCTTCCTCAAAAGAAGAAGACCAAGGAAAAGAAGATTAAATCCTGTAATATGGTACTTTTTTCTCCTGAGTCTGAGGAAGAAAGCTTTGCTGGTACGAGATCTGGAAAAGAGTACTACAAGGATTATGAGGGATCTTCCAAAGAAGCAGAAGATATAGTGGAAACACTACCAGCTCAGCCTTCTTCTGTTCCTGCTAAACCATCTGTGGTTGAGAAGGGGAAACAGAAAACAGTACGCTTTGAAGTCCCGTTGAAGTCTGCTTTCAGTCAAGATGTGATGATGAAGCCCTACAAATTTGATATTCTAGCCCAGTTAGCTAATACTCCGGCTAGACTCTTTATCTTCGAGTTGCTTTGCCTTTCTAGAGAAAGTAGTGAGACTTTGAGTGAAGCTTTGCTTCAAGCAGATTCATGCTTAGCTCAACTCAAGAGTCCTGATAATACATCAGTCTCGTGCCCACAATGCCATAGTGTGATGGAGGTCATTCCTAACATTACCTTCACACAAGAGGATATGTTGTTGAAGCATAACAAGCACGACATACCTTTGTGCTATACTGGGTATATCGAATCCATTAAAGTTGACAGGATTTACATTGATCCTGGGTCTTCCATTAGCATAATCCTTCAGAGTATGCTTAGACCATTGAGGATTCCTATTAGTGACTTGACTTACACTAGTACTACAATAGTTGGTTTCAACTCTGGAAAGAGTAAACCACTGGGGAAGATTCGTCTGAAGATTCAGATTGGTGATCTTCAAACTATGGCGACATTCTATGTTATTAACTCAGACATATCCTACAACATCCTTTTCGGGCGACCGTGGATACATGAACATAATATTGTGCCTTCAACTCTCCACCAATGCTTCAAGTACGTGGATTCTCAAAGGGTTGTGAAGACTGAGTTTGCTGATATCAATCCTTTCAAGGGTGTCGAAGCTTATTTTTCTGATTCAATGCTCTACAAACAAGAGCATGTAAAGGAGATATCAGACATGGCTGAAGATCGATCATCTGCCGAAGATCAGTCTATTAATGAAGATCCTCCAGAAGAGCAACCTTTGAAGATCAAAGTCAAAGAGCGAATCCAGCCTCAACCTGCCAACGACCAACCTCTGAAGATCAAGGTCAAAGGGAAAACTCGAACTTCATCTGAGGAATCAGTGAATGTTCCTGCCAAGACTCAAGACCAACCCCTTATGATCAAAGTCAAGGGTCATACTTCTCGTACGAATGATCCAGAACCACCATTGATCATTAACCTTGGCGAGTCTATGCAGAAGGCGGATGACAGTCCGTTAACGATTAATCTGAAGCGTAGCGGTCAAATTGTAAATGATGTAAATATTGATTATTCTGTACTTTCCAATATCAATGAAGATTTCCTTTTTGAGTATATGGCTGTCAAATTTGTTGAAAGAATGACTTTATCTTCTGATAATCAAAGTCATCAATATAAAGACGACATAGATACAGAGGAAACTTTATACATTGACAATAAGGAAAAAAATTTCCTCCTCATGTCGATGTTGGACCTTGTGCTCGGAGGTTCCTAACATCTTCTCCCTATCTTCTTCCTGTAGCCGCTTCATCGCAAGCTTGTATAACTTATAGACGTCACGAAGAATCTTATTTCGTGATTCCGTCTGATAAGAAAAATAAGCGTCAAATTGTGTTTGGCCTGGCTAGAAATATCCTTGTTGTTCAAACGGATGATCACTACAAGAAAATTGATCATTTACGGCACGTAAAACGTACCGTAAATGATCTTTTACGGCGTACATTTTTGTGCCGTAAAAGGTCATGCCGTAAATATCCCTATTATTTACAATGCGCATTCACATCTTTTACAACACGCACGAAACGCTGTAAATGACTAATCTCCATCTTTTACAACACGTATCTGAATGCTGTAAATGATCTTTTACAACATGCATCTGAACGCTGTAAATGATCCCTCTCAATCTTTTACAACACGCATCTGAACGCTGTAAATGACTGCTCTTCATCTTTTACAACACACATCTGAACGCTGTAAATGATCCCTCTCTATCCTTTTACAACATGTATCTGAACGCTATAAATAATCACTACAAGAATAATGCTTTTCTTGACGAGAAAAAACCGTCAAGAAATGGGTATCTTGACGGTTGCAGATCCGTCAACTAGGCCGGAGTCAATATAATTCAAACCATCGCCAAGATCAAAGAACTATAATATCAATATAATTCAAAACATCGCAAAGATCAAAGAACTATAATACACAATTTTTATATTAACAAATATGTGTTCGTACACCACAAACATCCAACCACATCGAAATAACCAAAGTATACAATTTTTGTACAACATCTTAAACATCTAAAACCTATTTATACAAGTAAATCAAAATACATCTGAACCCGCAGCACATCCCTCACATCACAGTACAACCTTTATTTTACATGTAGTTCCTGAGAGAACAAGAGAAATCGAGTTAGTCAGTATGTGTGTTTGTATAAACCGATATCAATTCTATCAGAGAAGAATAAGTTTCATTTTTTATCATATATCAACTGTATCAAAGAACAAATAAGTTTCTATGCCTCAATCAGTTGTGTTATATATGCAAGTGATTCACATCAACTTAAAGTTTGTGTTCAAGTGTTAGATTTATGGAAAACAGATAAGTTTCTCCTATTGAAACTTCAAGATCTATAGTCCCTCTAGAGTAGAGTAACCCCAAATCCCTCAGCAGTCACCAGTCTTCTTAGATTTGTACTTCATGCACTAGTCCAACAAGAAAAGAAATCTTACAGGTAGGCCAATAATGTTTAATACCCAAGAACCGGGTTGAGCGACTGTTATGTTCCAGTTTGTATCCACTACTTAATATGACATGAGCAGCGAATCTACAGAATATATATTATACCACACACAATTTAAGAGTTGTATAATTTGCACTTTGCAGTAATTTAAATACTATAATTTTGGAACAAATGTGCAAATTATATGGAACTGATATACACTTGCAATTCGATCATGCTTACACTGGTAAATGGAGGAAAGACAATGACACTATAAGTAAAAAAGAAGATTTTCCAGAAAAAGACATACCAACGCTCCCAAAGACATCATAAATCTCCAGGTGTAAGAAGTAAACAATGTCAACAAGCATCTCCATGACCTGCAAAAGAGGTATTAGTTCCTCTCAACATCTTGGACATAAAAGTTTCAGAAATATCAGGATGACGTTAAGGAGACCTTTATAGTATCTTTATTTTCATATGTATATCAGTAACATACTAACCTCATCTATTATCTTGGACCACAAAGATTTTTTTTTCTTCAAGCTGTTTACATGCTTCCGTTGACTCTTCAGCTCGTCTTAAAATCTGAAGATTGTCCCCTACATATCAATGAAAATGGATACGTGGTTGAATATAATTATAACTACAATACGAAAAATACTTCTTTTAATAAAACATTACATAGATATCATAAAGTACATTATATACATGCCTGATCGAACATTAAAAGAAACGTTGACATTCTGAACTAGAAGTAAAACCAAATGGAACAATGAAAAAGGCAACAACAAAAAAAGTTAGAAACTTATATGTTCCATAAATTTGCGCATACAATGGTCTAATACTAGAAAAAAGAACACGAATGGACAAACCTCAGTGTATGGAACCTTGCATGTGTAAAGGATGTTAGTCCCATCCCTCTTCAACACCGGGTCTGATAGGACTTCTATATATAAACACATAGAGATCACCAGGCGGACCTCCTCTTCTCCCGGCACTACCCTCCGACTGTACCCTCAGCCGACTACCTGAGTCCACCCCTGCAGGAACCTTTAAGCTTGTCACGCCCCAGTACCGAAATACGGAGACGGACTAGGCCAGCTACTCCATATGAGGTACGTAACGTCATACGGCGATCGTGGCTGTCGAGAGACTAGGGGGTACATGCTACAATCAAGTCTTCTATGGTCCCACAGAGTTCTATGTCTCAATCAATCAAATCACATCAGCAATTAAATGAACATTAAAGATAAAGCAGTAAGGCGTCCCCGACGCTTCATCAAAATGGTCATGAGAGACTAGCTTTATAATTTAGCTAATTCAGAGAGTCAGGAGTACAAAATTATACACAGCTACAGTCTGTTTAATTACAATTATGTACTGACACAAAATATCAAATAATTCGGCTAACAGGTGTCGGTGGCTAAACGCCGCAAAAGTATAAGCAGGAGTGGTGGAGAAGAAACCCACTCGAGTCCTCGAACCGCCATGCTCCTAGTATGCACCATGGATGTCAGGGAGGAAGATCGTGTCCTCAGGCTCTGCTACGAGATCTGGCCAAACAAAACCAGCGAGGTCAGCCCCGAATAGCAAGTACCGCCAAAGGGGCACAAGAGTTAAGATTAAAAACCCAGTTAATAGAATGATTGATAATAGTAATACTTATGCCACTATTATAGGATAGCGCTACATCTTCGAACCCATATGGCACCCTTACAACCAAACAAGGACAAAAGGTGCCGCATGGAGTCGGGACGTGTCGTACTCTATAACTTTTGCATAAGTTAAAAGGTATAAACAATAAAATCTCCTGATCGTGACTTCGGTCGATAGCCTATCGCAGCACAATAACCAACCCAACAATCAAACAAGAAGAAGGGTTGGATCATGTACCATGATAGACCATGTTCCTCAGTCATTCACAGAAGTAGCACTTCATAACCAGAATAAGTCTTTCGTTCATAACTTCGGTCCACAGCCTATCATAGTACGATAACCAACCCAATAAACAAACAAGAACATGGGTTGGATCACGTACCATGACAGTCCGCTTCCCTCAGTTATTCACGGAAGGTAATAGGATACAAGCAAGTCATTTTCACGGCCAATCAAGTCTACCAGTTTCTAGTGGGACGAGGTTATCCTCGCATCATGTTATTTAGAAATCCTCAGATCGTATCTTTCCAACAAGGCTAGCCAACCCAGGGGTTCGCGTAGACAGGTATGATTGAGCACAGGTCCCTCGTAAGGCCACCTTGCCAAAACATATAATATATAGCAGGAATTAATCGGATACAGTCATCCACTCGTTGCAGATGACACAGTATCCGTGGAGACCAGCCGGCGCATCGAGACAATATCTCAAGGCGGCTGGTGTAACACGATCTCGGGATTTTGCCCTCCCCATGCATCTAGTATATTTAGTTGCCTAATTTAACCCTAGGTGAAATCTTGGACTCATATGCTGTGGCCTGCATAATCATCTTCCTAAAGTCGTACTTTAGTACGAGTACCCCAAAGAGGATCCATGTCAATCAGTATGTCAACATGTTCTATCCTTCTTAGTGTAATGCATCATTGCAAATATGCCACGTGGAGTTACGAGTCATTTGTCGAGCATAAACAAGAACTGGGACATTCAGGTACATGTATCAGGTAGGAACACTTTGTTCACCGGGGTCACATTAGTGCTCATATCATGCTCAGGACAAAAAGCGTAAGGATATATAGCATACACAAACATTTACATATATATAAGCAATATATATAATATAAAATATAGGGGAGTCCAGGTCAGAGTGCGCAGGGTCAGATCGCGCAGGGTCAGGTCGCGCAGGGTCAGGTTGCCCAGGGTCAGACTACGCAGGATTAGACTGCGCAGGATCAGATCGCGAAGGGTCAGGTTGCGCAGGGTCAGACTGCGCAGGGTCAGACTGCGCAGGGTTAGACTGTGCAGGATCAGATCGCGCAGGGTCAGGTTGCACAGGGAATGGATTGCGCTGAAGTCAAGTGCGCACGGATTGACTTGCGCTGGGTCGGTTGGCGCTGGAGCTAAGGAGCGCCAGCGCAGTTCAGCTCAGCGCAATGCGCTGGCCAAGGGGTTGCGCAATTCGTCAAGAGACGAGCTGCGCAGTTCAATCTTGCGCTAAAGAGTGCAGGCTGAAGGGTCTTCTCCTCCAGGCCGAGAGCATCCTCAAGAACACCAAAAACTTTCAATTCTCATAACTTGACCAAATCAAAACCAAATCTAGGTTTTCAAAGTTATAACTTGAGTAAAGTTGAATTCTCTTCCACATGGAAGCATCAAAACCCACAAAACCCCAACAAAAATAGATCAAACCAAGGAAATCCGAAAATGATTAAAACTTAGATCTACAAAAATTAAAGCTTCAAAATGAAAATTTCTAAGTTCTAAACTAGTATAGGTTGAGGAGAAGAACATATTTTGACAAGTAATTTTGTAAGAAACATTGATAAAAAATTTATGGATCCATCTCTTGAGCAAGTTGGTACTTGCCTTGGTTGGTGGAGGAAATAAATGAGAGGAAATAATGAGAGGAGAGAGAATGAGATGAGTTATATATAAAGATCTTGAACCCAAGGGTTCATGATGAACCAAAGGGTTCATGATGAACCATTGGTGAACCAAGAATAGGTTACCCAAATGAGCCAAAACTGTAGGCCCAAATACAGAAAATAAATTACGAAATAATATTTTGTCGAATATTTTGGGAAATGCATAAAGAAATACTGCATAATAAATATCGTATAAATACAAGGTAAATACAATTTATCGGTTTACGTATTAAAATACGTATTCCAGGATCGGGGAGTGACAAAGCTAATCCTCTTTGATTTTCTAACTAGCCCAACCCCTATACAGGTATTGCATGGAGTGACAGACTCCCCACTCCCACCACAGGTGGAACAAGTCGTAACCTGTTGGAAGACACCTAAAGGTGTTATGGCTGTGGAGACAACCTGACCTTGTCCTCCACATGTGCTGTATTTGGTCGGCTGTGTGCCAGGTTTGGCCCCAGAGCCATCACAAGTGCTGCAGCTCTCCATCCGGGTTATCTCGATCTCTTTCTCCACACCAAAGACTGCTTCTTTAAAGTTAAGGACAAGGCTGTAGCTCTCATCGTCACCCTGCATCGGCCTGCTGCGAGCAGATCTTCCATCCATACCTCCCATTCCGTCCATGCCTCCAAATAATGACTCGAATATATTAAATGGATTGCTGAAATCCTGGAATAAGTAGTTTTCAGATATATTAGATTGCTTTAAATTTCATAAATCTAAATTGGCAATTCCCTTATCTGGGCCAAGAACTTACCCATGTGCCCATACCAGAGCCTTTGAGGCCGGCTTCTCCATATTTATCGTAGAGAGATCTCTTCTCATCATCTGACAGTACCTGCAATGGGATGTTTCTTAGAACAGCAATAGGGCTAAAATATAATTTAACCAAGAAACTTACACACTCAACTAACCTCATAGGCGTTGCTTATATCTTTAAATTTTTGCTCCGCTCCAGGTTCTCTAATATCATAGGGGAGGGGGAATGAGTGGTTGCTTATATCGAATTTAAATACAATTAATTACTTGGAAGAAAACATCATCGTAGTCATGAATGCAAAGAACCAAACTAGGTCACCATAAACTTACAAAAGAAAATTAATCTATACAATCTTCTATAATTTGCAAGGTGGGAAACACCTACACCCTTAACTACTTAAATCTCTCTACCAAGACAGCGGCAGCAGATGCCACCACCTTGTTTACACCTCCTTGCATGATGATACATAGACTTAGGATAATCTCAGCCTGGCTTATCCACATTCCGATAAAGGGAAGAAAGTTTACTTGGTCCAACATGCAAGTAAATCCTTGTTTAGCCAAGCTCGACAGGATATTGGTTTCAGGGGATTGGGAAAACAAGCTTTCTATAGCTTTTGTTAAGGCTTACAACACCCGACTTCCAATCATGTTCCTATTAGAGTTCCATGTGAAAATAGGAACTCAACAGATCAAACAAAAACAAAACAAAAATCAGATTTGAGAAGATATGGTTAAGGTACCCTGAGTATGATGATATCATTAAGGATTGTTTGTGAAACTAGTACAAATCTCAAGGACTAAACCAGAAACTGATTGCAAAGCAAAGCAGAGTAATCTGCCAACAAGCAGTGTGAACTGCTATAGAAAAAGTTAGCAGTAAAAATCGCAAAAGAGATGCTAACTTGATACACCACAACAAAAACTGGGTGGCAGACAAGAACAATGGACGTCTCCTTGAAGTAGCCAAAACATTGACACCTTAATGCATGTCGCTAAGGACTATTAGCAGGATGTTATAGCTACCTAACTTATCAATCAGATGCCCTCAAGAATCTCAAGTCCAAAATCCTTCATTTAGGTTTATGCTTGATTTCTATACTGCATGTCCATTATTGTATTAGAAGAAAGTTTACATAAAAGCTATTATATGCATTATCCTAGGTATTAACCCAAAGAAATAGGACGAAGATGCTCCCATGCTTTCCAAAATTTGTGTCAATGCATGCTACCCTCTTTGAATTATTGCCTTCAATACCTCGCGGGGGTAGAAGAATGGATTAAAGAAGCAGAAAAAAAATGCTTGCTATAGTGTGTAACAAGTTGCTCCGTATAATGTCTAAGCAGATCTTACACTTACAAGATGACTTTATCCCCAAAAATCATAGAATTTCACTACCAAATTTTCGACATAGAAGGATAGCTTTTCCAAAATTTCTGAGTTGGCTACACAATTCTTTATCTTTTCATTCAGCTATAACAAGGACAATCTACTCTGTGACATCAGCAAATAACAAGTACCATAACTTTTTATATGTTGTAAAGTTGCATAGAGATAAATGACTTGTCTGTGTTAATAGTGTTACTATGTATAGCTTTACCTTCCTTACAAACAACTATGCATACAGTTAGAAACACAGATAATTAAAGGTAATAATTTGCTTAACCAATGCTCCCAGATAACTATTATGCTCGAACAATTAAAAATCATTACCACATAATTTGACACTTCTCTTTACAAACAGTCAGAGGAGTAAATTACTTGCACAAACTTCCAATATTGATTTATATATCTAGTCATATGCATTTATAACCCACAAGTTACCAGTTTATAAGCAACTTATTACATTGCACTTCATCAAACACAGCTTAACATGTCCTCAATATAACAAATTTTCATGTACCTAGAATATTAAATTAAAAAGTAGGCATGTAAAGGTATTTTACTCACTTGTTCACATCTGGATGATAACTTCTAGCAAGCTTCCGATAAGCTGCCCACAAAGACAAATTAGTATACATAAGAGTATTTGAAATAGGACATACTCCAGATAAAAAAAAAGATAAAACTTAAAACATTTACTCAAGGGTAGATCCACATAGAGAGTAGTGAGCACTGGATTTTCGAAAGAAGTAATTTGTAGGCAATTTTCAAAAAGTTTAAGTTATATATAAATATGAACCCTACATATGGACATTGTTGAAGTCTATCTCAGTTGGCTAAGTAGGAGTTGGTTTGAAGATTGAGTTTGAATCCTCTTATACACATTTGAAATAGTCTTTTTTCCTAAGCCCCCACTAACAGTTTTTTCCATGACCCACTCACTAAACTTTTTGATCCACTCCTGCATTTATTAACAGAAAGATACGGTAACTGGCGTTGTTAGGCATATAAATTTTAGGCCTAGTTTAGTACAAAAAAAAATTCCCTATCTATCCACACCCCACCCCACCCCACCCCACCCCACCCCCAGAGTTCCAAACCCAGCATCTCAAATTCACTCAAGGAAGTTCTCGAACCACTCCTCCATGGTCCCTCTTAAAATATCAAACACTTAAATCTAATGGAAATCTAATTTCCAGATGTAAATAGTTATTTGCAGACTATAGTAGCAAAAAGAATGAGAAAGAGAATGGCGTTAATTCGAAACTAGAAATTCAGAAGCAATGCATACCTTAGAAAGAAAAGGTGATCAGAACATGTCAAAGTAGTAACCATGGATTTAAACAAAAATAAGTAGTGCAACTAACCACTTTTTATGTGGCTGCAATATATAAAAAGCCAGACAGAAAATGGCAATCATGATAACAAGAGGTCTAAGAAACTAACCACTTTTTATTTCAGATTTGCTTGTATTTTTCGACACGCCAAGAATAGAATAGA
Organism: Iris pallida; assembly: GCA_029216955.1. Lineage (NCBI taxonomy): Eukaryota > Viridiplantae > Streptophyta > Magnoliopsida > Asparagales > Iridaceae > Iris > Iris pallida. The sequence continues at coordinate 6,753,523 of JANAVB010039620.1, forward strand.
AATCCTGTAAAGTAAGTCACTTAATGTGTTTGGCAAGCAAAAATAAAGTAAAAAAACAAGAACACGTCTCATCCACCAAAGAAATTAAGTGAGATGAACCACGACAGAACTCATCACAGGAATACTCACAGCATTGGCTCTAACAACAAACTGAGATCCCCTATGTCGCCCAATATTTTGACATCGTCTATGTTTAAGAAACGAAGAAGAAGGGAGTGGAGAAAAGAGGCTAGCTGACGAAGCTGCCAAACATTTTTCTCTGCGCAATGTACTGGAAATATGTTAATAAGTGAAAAAATGATAACAAGTACATTACTTGAGTGTAGACTCTATGCACAAATATAAATATAACCAATAAAAACCAGATTTATCACAGCTATTCTTCAGGGTCGATTAAGGTTTGTCCATTTATAGAAAGGATTCAAACACCATAAAGGATTTAAATTTATGAGATAATACCATTTGTGTTGAAAAGGTTTAGAAATTCTAATAAAGCAAGAAAAGAAACCCCACTTTGTTATCACTTGATATTCCTATTTTATTATTGAATCAAGTTAGAGAAGAGTCAAGAGGAGGGTTATGCTAAGTAAGTAGCCGACATCCAGAATAAAGCATAAAGCATTGTCGGAATCACTATGAAAAAAATCCTAACAATGCTGAATAGAAGAAAAGGATTGAAATAGCTGGCCCTAACAAAGAAGTAATTGTAACCAAGTTGAATTGCATTGAAGTATGGCAGCCTCAACCAAGGCAACAAACACACAAAAGAACAAAGACCAAGATATGAAAGCTTAATATACAGCCTTGGATGATTCTAAACTTAGTCCTAGAGAAGCTTTACAGATGTTTTTAATAATTCACCTCTGAAAAATTACTGTTTCTATCCTCCTGGAACGATAATTTATTATAGAACCCCATCAAGACAATCTATGATAGAATGCCAACTTATGATTTATAACATTTTGCTGTGAGATACGCAATAGAAAAAGATCAAACTCACGAGGACTAAAACTGAATCATATTGCACCATAAAGCCAGCTCAAAGTAAATAGTATAAACAAGTTTGACATGTAATTGTACAGTGCATCCATCGCCATTAGTGTCTGCTGCAGTCTTTTACGACTGAAAATATATCTTTCACATCTTTGTACAGTGCATCCATCGCCATTAGTGTCTCCCTAGGGTCCGTGCTCCAAAAACACAAATCGAAACCCTAAACAAAACAAAACCCAATTAAACTCTTTAAAGGGGCACGAGAGAGAACCTTGGTAGCTCTAGTGAGGCGATCTCCGCTAGATAAATTGAGCACCAGCTTCTGCACTTTGATCTTACGTATCGGGTTCGAAAGCTTCTTCTCAGATGCCTATGGAGTAAAACAATAAGCGTAAGCAAATGAAGAAAAATTAAGAAAAAGGAGAGAGAGAGAGAGAGAGAGAGAGAGCCCATGATCCGATCGGCGTCGGGATAGGAAGCTCGCTCTGGGCGTTGGCGAGTGGGTCAGGGGCGTTGTCCATCGATATCGAGTAGATCACGGTGGCCACGAGTTTACGAGGGACATATAGGCTGCTGCTATTGTAGATAGGGTTAGGGTTCGACGAAATCGTTTGGGAAAGAGGGAGAGAAAAATAGGGAGGGAAGAAAGAACGAAGAGGAGAGGAATGGAATAGGAGTTAAAATCGATTAGGGCCCAGGGAGAAGTGAGGGGAAAATGGAGAAAGGGGGGAGGGGAGAATGAGGAGGAGAGAATAGAGAAATGGAGAGGGAGTTGAAAAATGAGTGTGAAATTTGTGCGGGAATGTGAAAATTTTAAGTAAAAAAATTACAATAGAAAAAAAAATTAAAAATATCTTTCACAACATACTCAAGCATGTTGTAAATGAGTTTTGTTTCACAACATGCTGAAGCACGCTGTAAATGATTCTTCTTTCACAACGCACAATAATGCATGCTGTAAATGAGTCTTCAATTACAACGCGCAATAATGCATGCCGTAAATGAGTCTCTAATTACAATGTGCATGTCAAACACGCCGTAAAAAATACAAAAAATAACTCTTTTATGGTACACAGATTTGCACGATGTAAAAGAGTATCATTTACAATGTGCAGCAACCGCATGCCGTAAATTGCGCGTCGTAAATGCTATATTTTTTTGTAGTGGATCTTAGAGATAAAGATAAAGGAAGAATTCGAATTGACAAATACAGTCAACAATCTCTCAAGATTATCCAGAATATGGGATATGATTTGAAGACTATGCAAGGTCTCAATCAAGGCAAGGGTAGACGATTACCATTATGTGGTGATCCGTTTTACCAAAAAACTCGTCATGGGTTAGGATATGATCCGACCCACATGTTTAACGATGATATACAAGAAGAATTCTCTTCCAGTTCTTTACAATCCTCAGATTCTGAAGAAGTCCATTTCATTGAATCTGAATATACTAGAGGAGACTATTTTAATGAATCTGAATGTATATTCTCAGTCAACATGGTTCAAATTGACGACAAATCTGAGCCATTTGAAAATAACCCTTGGGCCCAACAGATGGACACACAGTGGGAACTTCGTTTTGAACAACGACAACCACCTACGGAGGATGAGATTCTTCAAATCGATGTTGGAGACGGAATTACATCCAAGCCAATATTCATCAGTAAGAACCTTTTCGAAGATGAAAAGGAAGAGTTGATAAAATTGATTAAAGAATATATTGATATCTTTGCATGGAGTTATGAGAATATGCTGGGTTTGGATCCTAAAGTTGCTACTCATAAACTCAATATTCTTCCTAAAGCCAAGCCTGTAAAACAACATCAACGGCATTTTCGACCAGACATGATGGATACAATTGAAGCGAAAGTCAAAAAGTTGATTACATGTGGCTTTGTTCGTAAAGAACAACATCCAGACTGGGTTGCCAATATTGTTCCTGTTATGAAGAAGAACGAAAAAGTCCGAGTTTGTATAGATTTTCGAGATCTTAATGCAGCTTGTCCAAAGGATAAATTTCCACTTCCAATTACTGATGTCATGATAGATAATGCATGCGGTTTTAAACGCATGTCTTTTATAGACGGATTCTCAGGATACAATCAAATCAAGACGTATCCAGAAGATGAGAAGCATACTGCTTTCCGAACACCCCTTGGGGTTTACTGCTATACGGTTATGCCATTTGGTCTCAAAAATGCCGGTACCACGTATCAACGGGCTATGAGTAACATCTTTCAGGAACACCTACGCAAGACAGTGGAATGTTATGTAGATGACATTGCTGTCAAAAGTCGATCAAAAGATGATCATATTCAAGACTTGAAGATAGTATTTGAATTGATGCATCGTCATCAATTGAAAATGAACCCTACTAAGTCTTTCTTAGGGGTTTTCAGTGGCAAGTTTTTGGGATTTGTCATCACTTCTCAGGGTATTCATGTTGATCCTGATAAAATCAAAGCAATTCTTGAAATGCGTCCTCCACGCAATCTAAAGGAACTCCGAGGCTTTCAAGGTCGTATTGCTTATCAGGAGATTTATATCCAATCTCTCAGGGAGAAGTCAACATTTCTTCCGTTTATTAAAGAAAGGTGTATCCTTTGTTTGGGATGAAGCATGTCAGAAAGCTTTCAATGACATCAAGCAATACCTTACAAATTCACCTGTTCTGGTACCACCAGTGGTAGGAAGACCATTTTTGCTATATGTTCGAGCCTTAGATCATTCACTTGGTGCTGTTCTTGCACAGAAAAGTGATATAGGTCATGAACAAGCAATTTATTATCTCAGCCGAATGATGGTCGGAGCTGAACACAGGTATACTCCTGTAGAAAAGGAATGTTTGGCTTTAGTTTTTGCTGTCCAAAAGACACGATATTATGTGACAGGACAGACTATCCATGTCATCTCCAGAATAAATCCTATTCGGGTGCTGATGAGAAAATCGAGCATTCTTAACTCCAGATTAGCTACTTGGGCGATGTTGCTCACTCCTTATGACATGGTCTATGTACCTCAAAAATCAGTGAAGGGTCAAGCATTAGCTGATTTCTTAGCAGCTCACCCTATACTTGAGACATCAAAGCTATATAAAGATATTCCAGATGAAGTTGTGGATTGCAACATGACTTTAAAAAAAGATATTTGGCAGTTATACTTTGATGGAGCATCCCGAGTTAGACCTAAAGGCAATATTGTCTCTGGGGTAGGAATAGTCTTGGTTTCTCCTGACAAAATGGTCATATATCGTGCTTATTCTTTCAATGAGCCATGCTCCAACAATGTGGCAGAATATAACGCTCTGTTGATTGGTATCCAAGTAGCAAAACAGTTGGACATCGAGTTCCTAGAAGCTTATGGAGATTCTCAACTGATTGTTAATCAAGTTAGAGGGACTTATGAAGTCAGAAATCCTGATCTCATCCCTTATCATCAAGTGGTAATCGAGTTGGTCCTTTCATTCAAAGGATTCTTCATCGAATTCGTACAACGATCTCAGAATGTGGAAGCTGATGCTCTTGCTAGCCTAGCTGCAGACTTAGCTGTTCTAATTCGAAGACAAAACACAATCATATTGTTGGACCGAGACTTATTCTGTGTAAAGAATAATCTGTATATTGAACAGAGTTATATTACAGAGTCAAGTTCCCAGCAGAGGGATTGGAGAACTCCATTCATTGATTATACAGTTCATGGGATTTTACCTGAAGATCCAAAAGAAGCTGCATCAATCAAGAGACAATTATTTCGGTTTTATTATGATTCGTCTTTACATATGCTATATCGTCGTTCATATAATGGACTTTTGCTGCGCTGTCTCTCAAAAAGTGAAGCTAAACAAACACTTCGCGAAGCTCATGATGGTGTTTGTGGTGCTCATCAACCAGGTCCAAAATTACAAGACCGCATTCGAAGAATGGGATATTATTGGCCATCCATGATAGCAGATGCTGTAGATTATGCCAGACGATGTAAAGCATGTCAGATTTATGCTGATTTTATTCATCAACCGTCTGAGTTCTTGCATCCTACGGCAGCTTCTTGGCCCTTTGAAGCTTGGGACATGGACATTATTGGTCCGATTAATCCTCCTTCTGTCAAGGGACATCGGTTTATATTGGCTATAACTGATTACTTTTCTAAATGGGCGGAAGCGGTTCCTCTTGTTGAAGTAAAAACATCTAATGTGATTAGTTTTATCAAACACCATGTCATTTATCGTTTCGGAATTCCTCGACGGATAATTTATGACAATGGACCACAGTTTGCCAATCAGGCATTTTATCGGTTTTGTAATAAGAATCTAATTTAAAATCTGCTTCTACGGCTTATAATCCACCTGCTAATAGTTTAGCCGAAGCTTTCAACAAGACGATCATCAAACTTCTCAAAAAGTTCGTCGCTTCTAATAAACGTGATTGGAATGAGAAACTTGGAGAATGTTTATGGGCTTATCGAACGACAGTCCGAACTCCTACTGGTTTTACACCATTTTCATTGGTCTATGGATGTAAGGCTGTCCTTCCACTGGAAATCCAGATTCCATCTCTTCGAATAGCCATTGCTAATGAGCTAACCACAGAGAACAATGATCGCTTACGACTCCAAGAACTTGAAGGATTGGACGAGAAGCGTCTTCAAGCTCAACAGCATATTGAACTATATCAAGCCCGTATATCTCGAACTTTCAATCGTAAAGTTAAAGAGAGGGTATTCAAAGTCGGTGAACTAGTATTAGCTGTTCGAAGACCGATGGTGATAACTCATAAGAGCAAAGGGAAATTCCAAGCAAAATGAGAAGGCCCTTATGTTATTGAGACAGGTTTTTCCAACGGTGCCTATCGGTTATCTAAGCCCAATGGAGATTTACTAATGATGCCGATCAATGGCAAATTTCTTCAAAAGTACTATGTATAAAAAAATGAAAATAAAATCTTTTTTATTCTTGTTCAGAACAAAGGATTAAGGAAGAGGACCACTGCCTTCCTTATTCAATACATAGTCAGCCAATGCATCGAAGACATCGTTGCCTGAGTTCACAAAAAACTTGCAGGCAGCCATCCTCAGCGCTTCTTCTTCAGGCGTTTTTCCTGGCTCTGTTAAGAACTCGAAAATTTCTTGTGGTGGCTTGGGCGTAGAAGAGCCTTCGCCTATTCCGGTTGGGCCCAACACAATTGGTACAACGGAGCGCATTTCAACGACGTCATCAACCTTCATGGTGACTTCGGTCTTTTGCAGCACGTCCTTAGAAGACATTTTCGATAGAAGAAGAATGAAACTTTACAAACAAAAAAAGTTCTCACCTATATATAGGAGGGATCTATTAATAAATCGGTCTTGGAAATTGAAATAACCTTTTTATTCCCGAAAGGACCTATCCATTCATTATATCAGATTCATCCATTTAATTATGGAATTGAATTGATCTGTCTTTTTCTAAAAGAAATGTTGGTTCATTTATTCTTTCATCGATATTGGCATGACATCTGTCTTCTTTCCCAGCTACCAATGTTTGGTTAAGCTGGTTACTTGTCTCTTCGGAGAGAAATTTTAATCTTTTGTCTTACCAGTTGGTATAAAAAGTTGATTTATTATTTTTCACGTTCTTATGACCTCTGAATAAATATTAAATCTACTTCTTTTTCTATCTATCATGTCCATTTGGCCTCTGAATAGATATCAATCTATTTTTCTTTGAGTTGTTATGATCTATCATGTCCATATTACCTCTGATAGTATTGTATACTCTGAAGCAGAAAACAAGATTTCATTATCTATCATGTCCATATTACCTCTGGATAGATACAATTTATTGAGTTTCGAAGACTTATCATGTCCATATTACCTCTGATAAGTATTTTCTATCTCATACCTATTGTTTAATTTCAAAATAAACGATAGGATCACAAAACAAATATTTTATTCATTTCTTGAATAAGATAAAAGGTTACAAAAGCTCCTTCTTTGCCTAAGGTGGAGCAGACATATTTTTCAGCAATTTTTTTAGCTCTGCTAAACGCTTCTCACGAGAGCCCATTATATTTTCAGTAGCTATCTGTCATCGGGCTTCTGGAGTGCTAATGGGAGAAAATTTAGCAAAAGTAGCTATCAAATTTTCTCTGGCTTCATCGAGGTGCTTGATAGTAGATTCAGCTCCAAAAACTAGTTCCTTCAGAATTAAGCTCTGTGTCAAATATTGGTCACGAGCTGCTATTAATTGCTCCTTCTCAGCTTTCAAACGAGCTAGTTCAGTCTCCACTTCACAAATTTTATCATTTTGCTCCTGAATTTTCGTATTCGAAGTGTCATAGGCTTCTCTATAATGCTCCAACTGAGGCTTTGCATCAGCTAAAAAAGCCTTCTCTTTGGCGACTTTATTGTTGTGTTCTTTGAGAGAGTTATTGAAAGTAGTCTCTCGAGCAGTGAATTCAACTGATAAAGTGTTGTACTCAGCTTGAATGAGACTTTCAGTCGTTTCACTTGTCAGCCTCAGATATTTTTTAATAGGCTGCTCAAGTTCTTCTATCACCTTTTCTAATATAGTTGCTCTCTCAACATCATTAAACATGGCGACATTCCTGATAGTGGAAACAATCGCGCCTTTCAAGCTGTCATAACTAAGGCCCCTATTCAGGACCATGTCAATCAAAGCTGCCAAAGTCTTGTAAAAAGCTTCAGTGTGAATCTCAACTAAGAGATTCATTTTTGCATTAGAGCTCGGTGTTGCAGCAATCTCTACCAAGTCTCTTTTCCGAAGGCTAGGAGAAAATGAGGTTATTTCGGTAGCAGACTGAGATATAGACGATGTAGTCGTCGCTACCATAGCCAATCGATCCCTAGGAGCTTTTGGAGTCACGTCTTCAGTACTTGTTACTCCAGCCATTTCTGGAGTTCTGGTGGCGGTAATTGTGGTAGATAGAATAACAGTCGGAGCAGCTGATTCAGATTCAGGCATTGTCTCCTCATGAACTTCTGCTGGATTAATATTAACAACAGTTCCAGTTCCAGTTGACGATTTGACTACGCCTTCATAACCTGCTTGGACTTCTAGTTGTTCAGACTCTTGAAACACTTCAATCTCTTCATTGAGATCAGTTCTTTCTTCATCAGCTGTTTCTTGATCTGCAGTTGATTTTTCTGCAGTTTGTTCTTCTTCTCTATTGACATCATGAGAAGATAATCCTGGTTGAACTCGGTTTCAAGCTCTTGTCGTAGCTCCTCTTCTGGTCGAATTTCCTCTACTCCATCTGAAGAAAAACTTTCTTCCTCAGACTCCGGGTTCTCCTCATAAATGTTTTCTTGAAGAGAAGGAGGAGCTGTAGGTTTTGGTGCAATAATAACACCTGCAAGATGAACAAAACAAATTAAAATACAAAATCATAATATATAATCTTGTATAGATTTTTTATATATACCTGGAGTAGGTGTAGAACGTGCCAAATATGCGTCATAATCTCCATTCCAATCTTCATCATCAAAATCGAGAGCTGGTTCCTCCAGTGGAATAGATTGTGAAGCGACACCTTCAACTACTTGTGCCTTTTGTGGTAAGGTTAAATGGAGTGAAGTACTAAGGCATCCTGGTGATAAAATCCCTACAACTTTGGTTGATGTGGCTGCTTGGGAGGCTGAAGATCCTTCTTCAAAATGAGTTGAAGAGGATGCGACATGTGGCGGCTCTTCGACAGAAATGTCATCCTCTGGAGTAGTGACTCTTGGTTTGGAAGGCATTCTAACGGTGACCTTTTTCTTCTTTTCGGGAGTCTTTACTTGAAGAGTAGTAGCAGTACTCTGCTTCCGTTTGCGGGATTTCTCAATAACAATAGGTTCTGCCGCCTCTTCTCCCATTCCTGTGACAATAACTTCCAGATATGGATCTGGAACAGCAGCATCGTCAGGGATATCTGTTGGAACCCTAACTGGTTCTTCAATATTGCCTTCCTTAGGCCATCTCAGGCTACCTTTCATATTATAGCCGTGGGCAAAGGAACGGATAGAAGCGTAAAAGTGAGCGTACGAGTGGAGAATGTAGGAACCCTAGAGGGGGGGTGAATAGGGTCAAGCTAACTAATCAAGCACTTAGCACAGGCAAATTGGCAATTTAAAAATATAAGTGCAAGAGAAGAAGCAAACACAATACCGACACCCGATATATCCTGGTATCCTCCTAAGAGGCAGTCCAGTCCCGGAACTCTCTCCGGCTTTAATCCACTATTTGAGCAAATAGTTACACACGAGTTTGGATCCGAAGAACTCGCCAACTTCTTACACAAGAGCTTTAATCCGAAGGGCTCTCCGACTTCAACCGAGAGTTTGGATACGAAGACTCCCCAACTTCAACCGAGAGTTTGGATACGAAGACTCTCCAACTTCAACCTTTCGCAATAGGTTTTGATCTCCTTATACAATAGGATGAAGATCTCACTTTTCAACTCAATAACTCTAACACAATTTGTAGATGGCAAATGAAGGCTTTGTAGAGTTGTATGTGGATAAGCTTTGGTGGTTTGGAAATTTTTAGGCTCAAAGCATCAACCTTGAATGAAGGGGTTCAAGGCTATTTATAACCAAAGCAAAGGAAAGTGCAATAATGCAACTTTCACAGGCTGACGGATCATCCGCCGGATTTCCGCAGAAATCTGCCGGATCATCCGCCTGTATAGTCCAACGGCTACAAATAGAGCCGTTCGGATCAATCCTTCGCAAAATTCGACCGTTGGAATACAAACGGTCATATGGCAGAAAATCCGCCGGATAATCCGAACACTCACAGAAGGTATTCTGTGAGACCATTCGAATCTTCCGCCGGATTTCCGCGGAGATCCGCCGGATCATCCGCCAGGATTCCGAAGATTGTCCTGGGTTATTATCTACCCTAGCTTTCGATTTTGCCATCCATTTCTTGTGTTTACAATTATTCCTAAGACTCATTACAGACTCCAGATATATTAAAGCAGGTGTAGGCTTCTTCAGAGTCTTGAAATGATGATGGCATGGCTTGGCTTCTTCCTTTAATAGGTGCTGGCTTTTTCCCTTGGCGGCAGCTGTCCAAAGATATCCAGTTTGTGAAAACTGAATACCTTTCGGGGGCTTCGCCCCCGAACCCCCGACGAGGGGCGCTGCCCCCTCGACCCCCGTCCGCTGACCGGGCAGCGGAACCCCCGGTGCGAGGCTCCAGAGATGTCGTTGGGTGGTTCAGAGAAATCTTGTGGGATCCGTCGTCTTTGGCCCACCATGATTTCTTCATTGCATATGTCCACATTGATCTTGCTTATTGCTTTTCTGCATGTACATGTTAGACGAACAAAGCAATATACATAGTAGCAAGTATGATAAGTTTAATGCTCATTAGGACAATGATGAGTTTAAGTATAAGTGCTAAGGTGATAGCATAAAAGTTAGTGATATCATAATGATTAAACTTAATTGAATAACCACAATCAAAAACATAGTTTTGATTTTGGCAACCCGATTAAATTTAAGATAGAAAGCTCATATCACTAATATGTAAACCAATAGGCACATGTTACCAAAGGTATAAGTATAAGTAGAAATGCTATAGCGATAGTATAAAGATTAGTGATAATGAAATGCTAAACTTAACATATTAACCATATTCAAAAACATGATACAATCATTGGGCCAACAGAGAATACGTAGCTCTGTAGTGCTGGTGGCGGTTGAGACTCTAAATTTGGCTCCCGTACGGGCAGTACTGAAATATCTCCAACCCCTAGCACCATCAAGCAGTTTTCCGTAATGACGGAAACTGGTACAGGGATTACCAACATGAAGTTGGTCATACCCAAATTGACGAGCGAACCTACTGGGTAGATATGGTTCGAACATGCAATTATCTTCATTTCTGTACATCAGGTGAGAAGGCCTAATGCACTGAAGCTATTTGAAAACTGATGGTGGCAATACAGTTCTTCCTTCGACTTCATCTTCAAACTGAACGCCGAAGCAATCTGCTGGTACTTGTGGTCGAGTGCAGAAGAAGTTCCAACCATAGGAATAATTCAAAACTGCACGAGTATCTGCCACCGACATGGCAGTCCATGTAGCCTTGCTGAATTTTTGGAGGAAGACCTCCGCATCATCGCCTGGGCCTGGTGGCAACAGATTGCTGTTGTGGTGTAATAACCAGCCCATCAGATAAGTATAGGGCATTTCTATCCTGGGGAATGTGTTCCGATGTGGAGCATTGTTGATTAACTCCTCACCGAAAGTCCTCAAACCTGTATTTACTTGACACACCATCGCCGATAGCAAGTTAATTCTGACTTTAAAAACCAAGCATACTGCTGTCCATAATACGCTACGGTGGATTCTGTCAACAGTACCAGTTCCTGGTACGACCCATCTTCTCAGCCATAAAGAAAGGAAGCCTGTTAGCAAAGCTTTCCTAGAGATCTTTTGGCTGTCGTATCTAAGGAAGCTCAAGGCTTCAGTTCCAGTAGGAAACTCTCCAGTCTTAGTGGACAGATATTTATTTAGGAATTTATAGACAGTCGTCATATCCCGAATTTTGTTGGCAGGAATGGTTGAATCTGTGTTGATAGCTGGAGCTTTATTTTCGTGGAATCTTTCCTTGTCATCCTTGGAGATTTTATCCTTGTGGAAGAAGAGATACGTTGTCCACTTATTAATGTATGCTAGATGAGATGTACTTTCTTGCATGGTAGTACAAATCATGTAGTGACACATTAATTCTTCATACACCTCAATCAACTAAGGGTTTGTCTCTCTGATTTCAGCAAGTTCCCGGTTGGAGAGAACGTATTCTTCATACGGAGCTTCTCCCATGGGCAGTTTTGAGATGAATTGTATCTCATGGAGTGCCAAACCCATTTCGCCTTTTGGGGTTGCAAAAGTTCCAGTCGAACTTATGTATATCTCCATCAGGGCTATGAATAGGTTACCGTTCAATGGTATACCCTGGCTAGTAGAAGCTACTGCTTCGTACAGGCCAATATCTTTCAGCTCCGTCTTGAAGTTCTTCATCATCCAAATGCTGATCTTCATCCAGTTCTGGTTGAGAGGAGTCAACCATCCCGGTAGCCTGGGGTATGTTTGGGGATATAATACTCCATCCCTAATAAACTTGTTGACAAACATCTGGGTCTGCACTGGTTGCATTAAACCCGAATCTTTACTTGGAGTAAATCCCGGCATGAGGCCAGAGAAAGAAGTGACACCGCCATTAGGAACGCTAGCAAAATACCCCATATCATTGGTATGATCCCTCTTGAAAACAATTCTACCCGGTCTTCCATAACTGCCGCTTTGTCTCAACGAACCGAATCCTGGAGACTGACCAGCTGTCATGGGATCAACAGATTAACCCTCAATCGTTGACTCATCACCATCCGCCGCTTTGTCTCAACGAACCGAATCCTTCGAAACCCTCAAAGCATATAGAAGCCCCTTCTCAGCAAGTTCTCAATGATCCACCTCCTATCGAATATCCCTCAAGCCTCCATCCGGTGTCTGTGGCCTGCCTGTATAGCTCAGCGGCTTGAGTATGTACATGCCATAACTCAAATCTCCTTGGGCCAGCTGTTGGAAATCTTTCGCAAGCATCTAATCTTTGCTCTCAAACAGACTACGATAACCATCATCTGCCAGCCTCCCTACCGAAACCAAGTTGTAGTGCAAACTCGGTACATGTCGTATATCCTTGAGGACGAGTTTCTTACCAAACTCCGTCGTCAAGTGCACATCACCGATGCATACAACTGCAGTCATCCCCTTGTCGTCCATCTTCACACGTTCAAACCTGTCACCGTAATATGATGTGAATATCCTCCTATGTGGAGTAGAATGATACGATGCCCCTGTGTCCATGACCCAGTGGCCATCATGACACCTGTCATAAGGTTTCTCTACGTCGGTCGCTGCGATGATGATATCTCATATTACTGTGAGATCCTACTGATCATCCTTGCCTTTGGCATTCTCAGTTTTGAGCTTGATGACCCCTTTCGCCACAGTAATAGCAGCCCTTCTTGCGGTCCACAATCGTAAGATCCCGAGAACTCTTTCCTGTCTTCGTCTGTAACTTGGGTCTTTCCTTTCCGTAGGAAGTCACCAGAGCGGACTCCTGCGACGATTCCACTTGCTTGTGTCGGACCTCCTCATTCAACAAGCTACCTTTGACTGCCTCCATCATGATAATTCCATCAGGAGCAGAGTTGCTTACCGATACCACTAGCATCTCCCAGCTTTCTGGCAGAGAACTCAAGAGCAGTAGAGCCTGAAGCTCTTCATCAATCACCATCTTCATCGCAGATAGCTGATTGATGATACCCTGAACCTCGTTCAGATATTGTACCACTAGAGCACCCTCCGTGTACTTCGAATTGACGATTGGCGAATAAAAAAATGCCTTATTGTCAGCCATTTTTCTTTTGTACAGCGAATGCAGCTTCTCCCACAATACTTCTGCCGAACTCTCCATGGACAAGTGGTAAAACACCGAATCATCCAACCATTGGCGGATGAATCCAACGGCCTTCCGATCCAGTCGTTTCTAGTCTTCAATAGCTTTGTTCGTTGCCTTTGTGCTGTCACCCTCCAACGGACCATGCAAGTCCTTGCACCAGATTAGATCCTCCATCCTTGGCTTCCAAATCGTCCAGTTTTCCCCTATAAGCGTGATCATACGAGTGTTCATCTGCTCCGTAGATATGGTTGCCAGAACCTCCAAAGCTCTGATACCAATTGTTGGGCGCATACGAAAACGTTTGCCAACCTACCTGATCAAAACCAACCCCCATCTAACGGACACCAAGTACAAGATGAAGACAAGTATATGGCGGTGACGTATGTCACCTGGAAAAATCATAACCTTTAATAACTCAGATAAAATTATAAGATTGACAAAACTCTCGTTGAACCCTTTGCCCTAATAGGTTCAACCCCCTTACTACTCTCAAGAAGAAAAAACAGAAGATTACAATTGAGATCAGTAACCAACCCATAGAAATCTTCCTAACTAAAGTGGACGACTCCTCGATTAGATCTTCTTCTTCCTTCTGCCTTGGATGACGAAGTCCTAAGAGTAAAGTACGGACTTTCTCTTAAGATTTTCTTATGGACAAGCACCCAGAATCTCCACTTTTGTGCTTTGTTCTTATTCTTTGTGTCTCCACCCTCACCCCATATATATAGGATAAGAAAAATCTTATTTTAGGTCATAATATGATTTCTTAATTAGGAAATCCTCAAATAAGAATCCTATTACACCTAAATAACCCATCATTTCTCATATTTTAGATCATAATATGATTTCCTAAAATAAGAATCTTATTATATCTAAAATAGTACAACACCAATTATGGACATCCAAATCTAATCAAATCAAATATTTAATTAGATTTGGATTCCACAAGTATGTTATTACCAAATTCAAACTGGACTCCAACACAAAATACATTCCACATTGGAACAGAGTTGTATAGTGAAGAAATTGAACCATTGTGGAAATGGCAAGAAGTATGTTGAAAGCAAAAGTTTTGCCAAATATATTTTTGGGTTGAAGTAATTCATATAGCATTTTTTCGATCTCGATATATCACCAACAAAAGTTGTCCCAGATATATGACACTATTTAAAGTATGACATCAACTTAAACCAAATGTGTGGATTTCTTAAAGATTTTTGGCTGCATTGCACATTCACATATCACATCTCAAAAAAGAGAAAAGTTTGATGAAAAAGGAGATTTTTTTTGTGTCGAATATAATGAACATTCCAAGGCATATACCGATTGATTGATCAAGGAACCAATAAATTGATAATTTTTAGAGAGGTTATTTTTGATGAGTTCAAGGCTGTAATGAGAGAACTAATATATTGAAGCACCAACTTTTTTTGAAGAATTTGAGACTTCAAATTCAGAAGAAATTTCGTTGCCACAATGTCCAAAAGCAAGTACAAGATCAAGTTGTAACAGCGATATTCCACAATATGGTATTCCAAGCATAAAGTTCTAAAATTTATTTATGTAAGTATTTTCTTAATATTAGATCCTAGAATTAACTATTTGAAAATTTGTTTTTATAAATCCTAGAATTAACCATTTTTTCTTTCAAATTATTTTCATTTAAACCCTTAGGAAATTTATGCAAGTTCAAAATTAGCATGGACACCTAGCATGCTAGCTATCATCATGCATGAATAGGGAGGATATTATGGTCATTTCACTTGGTACATAATCATTATGTTGAAGATAATTTCTTTTATTAAAGAAAGAAGAAGAAGAAGAAGAATATAGAGGGAGAGAGGGCTCTCTCCATCACCTCCTCTTCTCTTCCTCACTCGAAAGTCTTCTCCTTCCAGTTCCCACATCCTCTTCCTCTCTCTCCATCTCCCTCTACCTAACTCTCCTCCCTCCATGTCACGCCTCACTCCCAGAATACTGAAAAAATACGGGAACGGACATGGCAAGCTATACTGTACAAGATAGAAAATGTCGTACGCAATCACGGTTGTGTAGAAGACTAGTGGGTGGACTATAACATACAATGGCATTAGTACTAAGGCCGACAAATCATAGTATCTTAATACAAAAATCACAAGTAACAAGAGTAAATCATATATGAAAGTAAAATACGTCCCAAAATACAAATCATATATGACCCTGAAGCTAGTGAATACAAAATGCTATACTAGCAGTATATAAGATACATGATCACAAATACTAGCCGTAGTCTAATATATACTATCAAATTGTTCGAAGTTAGAGAACAATCAAAAGAATAAGGCTAACACATGCCTAAACTAAACACCACAAAATAAAATAAGAAATACGAGTGGCAAGGAAAAGAACCCACTCGCGAGCTAAGGTCACGGATATACGAGTGCGGGTTCACTTGGAGATAAGGAAGATCCTCCGGCTCCTTAGATAAAGTGACAAAACTAAATACACGCGGGTAAAGATTTGTGCAGTACCAACGCACACATCTTGAGAAATCAACAGAGACAACTAAAAGAAAATACTGAACATGAATAACTAAAGAGCATGAAATTTGGCGAGCAGCGATATATCATAGGAACTACTCTGGAGCAGGACTACAACCCATAAATCAAACAAAGACCGAATTGCAGAACATTACCCGAGCAGAACATAGCACTCCAACCTGACACCGACTAATAAACTAAATGCGAGCGTAAATATAAGGCAAAAAGCAGATCACGACCAATCGTTCCTATGGCTTGATAAAAAATTAACTAACTAGGGTTACCAAAAAGTTTAATTACTAAGAATGCAAGTTGAGGAACTTTGCTACCACCTGCCAACAAGTACCCAGATCGCCAAGAGGTTACGTAAGCGCTTGCAACATATAGCATATCATAATATTTAACTAAAAAATATAACATATGAACTAAATGTAAAGTGCCGTAGCACACGAACTTGGTAGGTCATGGAGCCCGCGCCAATCGGGATTGTCCATGCCTCATGGGGCCCTTAATGGCTGAGGTTGCTGGTAGTGTGACTATCCTTCCCTCCCAATGTAATAAAGGAGATTAACTAGTCATTTATCATATATATTTTTATCTCGATTCTCAAGTTGTGGATACAAAAGAATCATCCTAAAATGACGAGCAATGAGTACAAGCTATTCACGAGTTATTATTGGCAAAATTATCTTATCTCACAACACATAATATATTGGACAATACTCACACTCGTTTGTCTAATGCCAAGATGCAATAGTTTAACACACTAGAAGCATTTTCACTGTGTGATGAAGATCATGAACCCGTGTCGTATATAAGAAAGAAAAAGTCAAACATATGAAATCAAAATAATCAAGAACATAAAAAAGGTTCAAAACAGACAAAAATAGCCAAATTTGGAATACCTTCGGTATTTTGCAAAATACTGATGGGTCTTCCGCTAATTTCCAGCAGGTTTTGTTGTGCAAGTTTGAAATACCTTCGAAATGTCAAACTGAAACAACAACCGAAATCTCAAAACTTATTTTGGCTATAAAATCTCATTTTAATGAAATTTGACATTTCAAAGGTCAAAAATCATATGAAATCAAATTTCCTGCAACAAGGGAGAATTAGATTTCATATACTCTGAGATTTGAAAGGTGAATTCCTCAATATACTCCATAAAAATGGATTTTCGGTATACCGCCTACACATCAAAGTTTGGGTTGTTTTCTCCTTCCTATTTAAATCCAAGTGCATTCTTTTGTTATCACTTCTTCACTTCTTGGAACCTTCACTTTCTATCTTTTGAAAGATAAATTTCTCCACATAAAAGGTCTATCACTTGCCAAATCATATTGAGATAGCGGGTTATTGGGTTGTAAAGTTCGATCTTCAAATTGTTGTAAGAATATCAAAATCTTTCTTGTAAGATGTTGAAGTCCGCAAGCCTTTTTATCAAAACTTGTGTTTAAGTCGACGAGCCTTCAGATCAAGCTCATGTGTAACTATATGTGATAATAATGAATTAAAGTTGGAGAGAGTTCCTAGATTGGAGTGCCTCATGGAAGATACTAGGATACATTGGGTGTCGATTTTATTTCCTCTTTTCTAGCACTAAGTTTTAAATTGCTTATTAGCAATCCTTATTGTGCTTGATTATCCCTCTAGGATGCTTTCAATGTATGCTATTGAATCTCAAAAATATGAAAATGTCGTGAAAGAAAAATATATGGAAGATGCAATGGATGAAGAAATCAGAGTTATGATGAAGAGTCAAACGTGGGAACTCGTTGACCGGTCAAACACAAGAGATATCATTTGCCGTAAATGGGTTTAGAAGACAAAGTTTAATGAAGATGACTTAATTCAAAAGGATATAAGGCCTATTTGGTTGTAAAAGACTACTCGCGTCAACAATTGGGAATTGATTTTAATGAGACATTCGTTCATGTAGCTCGTCTGAATGGAGACGATAAAAATTGTTTTGGCATTGGCTGCACAATGTGTTTCAATTGAATGTCAAATTTGCATTTGTGAATGGAGAACTCCAAGAAGAAGAAGAAGAAGAAGAAGAAGAAGGATATTTGGAAAAACAGATACGAAGAGAAAGGTTGTCGCCTTTGAAAAGCATTATGTGGCTTATAGCAAACTCAAGTGATCCTGACTTTCCGAAAAGTGGATTTTTTTTAGAAGTTCGTGTGAGCTTGGTTACTTTATCTCAAGAAACTAGTACCGTGATTTTCTGATTATATGCCTCTATGTTGATGATTAGTTTACACATGCATAACTTGTGCCATCAATTCAAGAAAACTTCATTAATTGTTGGTTACCTGTCATTTAACTGCTGAATCAGCAGTCGGATCTTGTTTTGTACTGCACTATTTAACAATGGAAAAGAACACCTAAAAACATTCAAATAAAAACAATTAAAGCTTCACCAATATTTTCCTTCTCTATCCGCTAGTAGAACCAATCGATACTTACGCAACAACTAACAATAAGTTGATTACTTCTTTCATCTACTAAATAATAGGTTGAATTGATATGTTAGTTGAACCAAAAGAATCGGAAATTACAAAATACTAGTTTGAAAAAGAAAAAGAAAAAGAAAAAGAAAAAGATAATAATAATAATATACCTCAATTGTCAATAGGTGGGCTTGGCCCTTTTAAGTTCGTGTGTAATTTCAATTGTTACAACCACCATGTCATGGGCCTTGGTTATTATTCGTTACTAGTTCAAGATATGTTATATAATTCATCAGAACAATCAAGAGATACTTGTGTGTTTCAATATGCATTTCATGTCACTAGAACATGTTCTTTAGAGCAATCAAGAGAGAGTACGTATTAGTACCATCTATATTTTATATCGTTGGCACTGGTGTTGTAGCATGTATATAAATTAAATGATTGCTTGTAGTTTACTTGTAAGAATTTTGTTATGGTTGGTCACTTAATTAGTAGCAGTGTCAATTGATGCTAGCTCTCAGCTCTCCAAGAATATCTCCTGGCTAGCTGTCGAACTGCACTTCCATATATGTCACTGAAAGCAAGGCTAACTGCTAGATGTTCCAAGTACTCCAAAGCCTGCACTGCATTTGCAACCGGACATTCGTCAGAAATGTATATGCTGCATGCCGATCGATTCGTCCACTTGATCTGACAGGCTTGCCGATGACTTCAAATAACATAATATCTCCTCTTCGCTGGCTCCTTGATACAATTATGTATGTGTGTGTGATACGTATGCAGCCTTTGCCATGCAGCTCCACTATTAGGGGGCGTTTGGTTCAAGTTTTTGTGGTTTGGGAATGAGTTTTAAATTTCTTATTCATGTTTGATATGTTCAGGAATGGAAATGAGAAGGGAATAGGAGGGACTTAGGAGGGAAAACTATTCCCATTTACTTGGGTAAGCTATTCCCAAGCCCCCCCTTGGGAATAGATTTGCTTTCCTAGGAATGATGCTTGGCTATTTTGTTTGGACGGTTATACCCACTTTTTATTTTCAAATTTTCAACTTCTATCCCAAACATGTAAATCATCATGAAATTAATGAAAGGATATTAAAGGAAAACTAAATAAATTAATATTTTTATCTCTTTGTAAACCAAACATGGAGATAAAAATTTAAAAAAATTTGAACTACATATTCCCAACCTAAACAAACATGGGTATGGAAATGTTGAATTCCTTTCCCAAACATGGGAAAGGAATTGAAAACCTATTCCTAGGAATACAAAAACTTGATCCAAACGAGCCCTTATAGGAATAGAATGTGCTTCTGAAGCAACCAACCATGTGTGTTGTGTATCCAATTTCGTCTTGAATTCTTTCGGCAAGTAATTATAGTGTCTTCTAACAACTGTTGGATTGCATCTCATTTTAGGTTGACCACTCAAAAGTGGTAACACAAGTGTTAGTAATTTAGTCTCACGTCAGATAAGAGGTGGGATGATGAGGTGTATATAATTGGAATTGATTCGGAGCTTACATGGGAATTCCATTTTTAGGCATATGGGTGCAGTCTAATATCGCACCTAATTGGCCAACTTCGGTTCGGATCACACCGCATTCCCAACAAATGGTATCATAGTCCATGGCTACGGGACTAGTTTGGACAAGCTCTAATTTGTTCGAGACATATGGTCCTATGGGCCCAGACTAATATATCGCACCTCATGGGCCAACTCCAGTTCGTATCACACCACGTTTCCAACAAGATATCCTTTGTTGGGGTCCAGTCTGAACTTTGTAACAACATATTTGTGGAGTCCAAATCTGGTTAACTATTTGATTTGATTTGATTTGATTTAGATGTCCATAATTGATGTTGGGTAAAATTAGGTTTCTTATCCTATTTATATGAGGTAAGGGTGGAGGCACTTTGCTCTTAGGATTTCGTCATACAAAACAAAAGGAAAGAGGATATCTGATCGATGAGTCGTCAACTTCGATTAGAGAGATTACTACAGGTTGGTGAGTGATTTTATTGTAATATCTGCCATTTCTTTTTAAGTGTAGTGAGGGGGTTGAACCTATTAGGACAAAGAATTTGTAATGCTCCCAAACCAGAATACTGGAGAGCGGGGACGTACATAGCCGGCTACGTATATTGAAGTGTAACCCACCTCGCTATACGGTCACGACTGTCTAGATATATGAGGGTTTAACTACAAGCCATCTGTCTCCTATGGTCATAAACAAGCCTATTGTCTCAATCTCAAGTAAGGAATAACAGTTACAAGATGTCAGAGCACCAAATATACAATAGTAAGGCGTCCCATACATTACATATTCGGATGATCATGAAGCTAGTCGTACAAAATGTCAAGACTAGAAAAAGTTCGGGTCATACATGATCAACCCTAGGATTTGTCAATCATGTTACAGCCCGTAGGCAGACAGTAAGAAAAGGTGCAATACGAGCTAACACGTGCTCGCCGGCTAAATGCCTCAAAAGAATAATTTTATAATAAAATGGAAGGACAAAAGAAACCCACTCGTTGCCAGGGTTACGCCTAGTGGTCACCATCTGGCTGGAAGACAGGTGGATCCTCTGGTGTTGCTCCGATATCTGGCCACACAAAACCAGCTGAGTAAGACCCCAGAAAGAGCAAGTACCACAAAAGAGGCTTCACTTAGGAACTGAAACCAGCATACAACAAATGAATAATAATAGATGATTATAAACGAAACAGATAATAATAAGGATAACAACAATAAATTGAGTACGAGAAAAACATTCAAGTAGCCAGGTCACAACCCTTAAACCAAACAAGGACCGAGATTGTAACCCTTCATCTGAATAGAAATCCGCCTCAACTACTTGTTGGTAAGTAAGATCATAGGGTGAAATAAGTCAATAAGCGAAGAGAGGACACAGAACTGCTCCGGGGGCCAGGTTACAACCCTTAAACCAAACAAGGACCGGGGTTGTAACCCTTTGCCTGAACAGAACTAGACCCCCGATCGTTATTGTTAAGGCCAGTATAAATAATCATGCTATTGAAGTAAAATAAAATATGACGAGCATGACATGGGGAGCAATAAGACAATAAACGAAGAGAGGACACAGAACTGCTCCGAGAGCCAGGTTACAACCCTTAAACCAAATAAGGACCGGGGTTGTAATCCTTCGTCTTAACAGAACTGGATCCCCGATCGTTATTGTTAAGGCAAGCATAAATAATCATGTCTTGTCATAATCTTGCACAGGATCAGGACCAGTCGAAGCTGGGCTAGACTTCATTCAATCAATCATGGCCAAGCAAAGAGTACGGCTTGATACTTTAACTAACTAGGGTTAACACAGGCCTAGTTACTAGCAAATGCAATGAGATTATCCCAACAGCCACAAGCCCTGCAGACCATCCGGTTATCCAGGTCGAATGTCTGTTTATGAAGAATGCAACACGTGACTGTGTGCTGAAAATGTGCCCTACTCGTCGGTAGGCTACAAGTCCACTTAATGCACCCAGATAACGAGATTGCCTGTAGCTGAGAATTTCTTCATGTCCACTGAATTATTCTAGTTTATTAGCCTTAGTCAATTACTGTAGGTATCCCTGACCGTGGTACTCAGGGATCCCTATCCTAGACATGATGCAAGACAGTACTAGTTTATTTATACAAACGCAATTGCCCACGGTGTCCAGGTCATTTAATTCTGTCATGACATGCTAGCCGTCGCAACAGCATTCGAGATATATATCATGTCAAATTCACTGTCAAGAGTACGCCACGACGGGCCACTATCATGTCATGTCATTTGTCACAAGTATACCACAACTGGTCACCATTATGTCATGGTACATATTTAAAATTAACATCTAACCTGGTATAAGCGTATATGCAATAACTAAATATAAACAGGGTGCAAGAGTTGTGGAGGAATCATGCGGCTCAGAGGAGACGGGGCATAACTTCCACATACGAACCCAAAATGAGGTGCCCCAGAGATATTCGGAAAGGCAAGACAAAGATCTAAAACTTTCATGTTTTAAGTTTTTCGAAATTCTGGCTAAAAATAGCTAAACTAGGCAAAAACAGTCATTCTGTGCACTTTTTATGCCAAAAATTCAATAATGCGTAAAATACGTAAAAGGGGAGGGTTCCAACGTAAAATTTTATATTCTGGGTACCATCCAGCATAAAATACACAAATTTAGGGTTCCCTGCGTAAAATCTTACATTCTGGATGCTATCCAGCGTAAAATACGCAAATTCAGGATTTCCTGCGTAAAAGTTTACATTCTGGATGCTATCCAGCGTAAAATACGCAATTTTAGGGTTCCCTGCGTAAAATCTTACATTCTGGATGCTATCCAGCGTAAAATACTGAATTTCAGGGTTCCTTGCGTAAAATTTTACTCAGCCGACATGAAAAATTCAGAAAACTTGTTTTGGCCATAAAAACTTCATTTTTACTCGAAATGAGGCGAATCAAAAACCAAATTTATACGAAATTTCGTGCTCTTGCTCATGGAACTATTAATTTTTGAAAATAATAAGTTTTAGTAGATCAAAACCAAGAAAAACTCCATGAACTCATGAAACCCCAAGTTACAACATAGATCTAGAGGAATCTATCCATAAAATTAAAAACTCCCAGTTCTAAAGAGGCTTATAATCATGTAAAGAAGAGAATGGAACAATAAAACTTGAGATCCATCATGAAGAAAGTTGCACTTTCCTAGGGCTCTTGGGTGTAGGTGGAGAGTAATGGTGAGGAATGAGAAGAGTGAATGAGGAGAGAGAAAGAGTATTGGATTAATAAATGGGGATGGTGGTGGTTGGTAAGGGTTCTCCCCTTGGTTCATGATGAACCAATAAACAACCCAAGCCGAACCAAGCCAACCCAAAACAGGCCGAACCAAGCCAGGAGACATGCAATACGAGTCAGATACGTACACGTATCCCAAAATACGTATTACGAACTATGGCCATCACAACTCTACCCACCTTAAAAGAATTCTATCCTCAAAATTTAATCAAGAGGCTAGAGATGCAAGGACAAGGTATACTAATCACAGGCAAGCTATACTAGTCTAGCAATCAAGCAATTATTCATGCAAGCAAGGAATCGAAGGCATGAGGCATAAGAAGGATATTATACCTCACGAGTCAAACGGGTCGGGATATCACGATCGGATATCATCCTCACGCTCCTATGTTGACTCACCCAAAGAGTGATGACCCCAAGCAACTCGGACTAACTTGATAGTCTTGTTCTTGAGTATCTTTTCTCTCCGGTCCAATATGGATACGGACCTTTTTTCATACGAAAGGTTGGTAACAACAACCAATTTTGAATGATCCAAGATATGGCTCGGGTCCGAAATATACCGTCGTAGTTGGGATACATGGAACACGTCATACACCTCACTCAGAGATGGCGGAAGAGCGAGATGATAGGACATATCTCCTACTCGCTCCAGGATATCGAACGGCCCTATATACCTAGGACTAAGCTTTCTTCGTACGCCGAAACGAATGACGTCACGGTTGGGCGAGATCCTAAGGAATACATGGTCGCCGACAAAAAATTTAAGAGGACGCCGATGAGAATCGGCCCAATGGCGTTGGCGATCTTGTGCAATGCGAAGATGATCTCTAACTCTCCTGACCACCTCGACTATCTGAGTGATCAACTCGGGACCAAGCATCTACCTTTCTCCAATATCGTCCCATGCTAGTGGGGATCTGTACTTCCTACCATACAGTGCCTCGAACGGTGCCATCTGGATGCTAGCTTAGAAACTGTTGTTGTACGAGAACTCCACCAGGTACAGGTGATCTTCCCACGAACCGTCGAAGTCGAGCGTATAAGATCTCAACATATCCTCAAGAGTCTGGATCGTACGTTTCGACTGACCATCTGTGTGCGGGTGATAAGCTGAGCTGAACTGGAGGTGAGTTTCCAAACTCTCTTGCAGATTACGCCAAAAGTGCGACGTGAATCTCGAATCTCTGTCCGAGGTGATACTGACTGGTACACCGTGAAGTCGGACGATCTGCCTGAGGTACATCTCTGCTAGTTGAGCCGTTGACTGAACAACTCTGAATGGAAGAAAGTGAGCCACCTTCGTGAGTCGATCAACTATAACCCAAATGGCATCTCTACCGGCCGGGGACCTAGGTAATCCAATCGCAAAATCCATGGTCATATATGCTCCCACTTTTATTCTGGAATTGGCAAGGGCTGAAGAAGTCCAACTGGCCTCTGATGTTCAGTCTTGACTTGTTGGCAAACCAAACACCGAGAGACAAATTGAGCTATCTCCCTCTTCATGCCATTCCACCAAAAGTGCTGACGGATATCTTGGTACATCTTTGTGCCACCGGGATGAATCGAATACTGAGAACTGCGAGCTTCGATCATGACCTCCTGTCTGATATCTCCACTGGGTACGCAAAGACGCTTACCATGTCGAAGTATACCATCTTCATGAATGCATAATTCTGGTCTTCGCCCTGCTACACATTCTGTCTGAAGCCACTGAAGCTTAGAATCTGATGACTGAGCTATCTTGATTCTCTCAACTATATTACACTGAACTTGCATACTGGCCATCAATACCACATTGGTAGGAAGGACAACTTTTATACCCATCTTCTGAAGATCTGCTAACAACTCTGGTTGCGTTGTTAGAAAATAAACTCTGGCTTTCATGTTCAATGCATCCGCAACAACATTAGCTTTCCCAGGATGATACTGCAGGTTGACATCATAATCCACAAGCAGCTCTAGCCATCTTCTCTGACGCATGTTAAGATCCTTCTGAGTGAACACATACTTCAGGCTCTTTTGATCGGTAAAAATCTCCACCCTATCTCCATATAAGTAGTGTCTCCAAAGCTTTAGTGCAAACACTACGGCTGCCGGCTCCAAGTCGTGGGTTGGATAATTCCTCTCATGATCACAAAGTTGTCGTGACGCATAAGCTATTACCTTCCCATGTTGCATCAAAACACATCCTAAACCTCGGCCTGAAGCATCACAATACACTGAGAATCCTCCGGTCCCATTTGAAAGTGTGAGAATGGGTGCCGTCATCAAGTCTCGCTTCAACTTCTCAAAAGAATCCTGACATTCTGCTGTCCAAGCAAACTGCACATCCTTGCGGGTCAACTACGTCAGTGGTGCTGAAATCCGAGCAAAGTCCGAAACAAATTGCCGGTAGTAGCCGGCCAATCCAAGAAAACTACGAACTTCTGCAACTGTGCTGGGCACTGGCCACGTTTCGATAGCCACGATCTTCTGGAGATCCACTTCTACTCCTCCTCTGGTGATGATATAACCCAAGTACGAAATGCGATCGAGCCAGAACTCGTATTTACTGAACTTGGCATACAACTGGTGTTCTCGAAGAATCTGGAGGACAACTCTGAGATGCTGCTCATGCTCCGCTTCACTCTTACTATAGACCAGGATGTCGTCTATGAACACAATTACGAACTGATCCAAATAAGGCATGAAGATGCGATTCATGAGGTCCATGAATACAGCTGGCACATTGGTTGCTCTAAATGACATCACAAAAAACTCCCAATACCCATATCTAGATCTGAATGTCGTCTTCGGGATGTCCTGCTCTCTAACTCTAATCTGGTGGTACCCTGACCGCAAATCTATCTTCGAGAATACTGCTGCTCCTCTGAGTTGATCAAACAAGTTATCTATCCTTGGGAGAGGATATCTGTTCTTGATTGTCACTGAGTTCAAGGTACGATAGTCAACACATAATCTGGACGTACCATCCTTCTTTTTCACAAGAAGCATCGGGGCTCCCCAAGGCGATCCACTAGTACGAATGAATCCCATAGTCCTGAGTTCATCAATCATTTTGTACAATATCTCCAATTCTGACGGCGCCATCCTGTAGACTCTCTCTGACACAGGTGCGGTCCCGGGGATCAAGTCTATGGTGAACTCGATCTCTCGCTCTGGCAGCATTCCTGGAAGCTCTTCTGGGAAAACATCTGGAAACTCTTCGACGATCCGGGGTAACTGCACTGCTGCTACTGCCATCCGCAATACGGAAGGAGAAGGTTCAACTTCGTCTCGGGAAAATAAAAACTCTGGCTCGCCTGGGATGCTAAAAACAACCCTGCCAATATGGCAATCTATCCTGGCATACTGGTCCCTCAACCAATCCAACCCTAAGACCACATCATAATCGGCCATCGGGAATTCTATCAACCTAGCGGGAAACTCTCTACCGCTAACTACGACCCGACACGAGAAAAACACTCTATCTACTCCTACAAGATCGTTACCAGTAAGTATATTGAGCCTTACTGATAATGACTCGGGCTCCAGTCCTATCCGTGTCGCAAATCGTGCAGACATAAATGAATGCGAGGCACCAGAATCAAATAATACTCAAGCTGGAAAGGTGTTGACGGGAATAGTACCTGCCACTACCTCATCGGGTGCTATTCCTTTCTCTCCTATGGTCAAGGCCAGCACTTGACCATGCCCTCTGGGTGCGGGTCCCCTCTGCTGAAAATTCCTCTGCCTGCTCTGGATCAGAGCTTGGGCTTGGGCATACTGCTGCGGTCTCTGCTGCTGGAATGCTTGGACCTGCGTCGGCAATGGCCTCGGGAACGGGTACTGTAGCTGCTGCTGCTGCTGGACTGGTGCTGGTCCTCTAACTGAAGGATTAGAGAAGGCCGATGAACTCTTCCTGTTCGGGCAGTTCCCAACCCTGTGGTCCGGGGCACCACAAACCAAGCACAAACCATGTGCTCTGCGACACTCTGATACCACATGCCCTGGCTTCCCGCAGTATGAACATCCTACTGCGGAAGACTGCTTCTGCTTCTGCGGTTGAGGGTGCGTCGGGGTAGAATATTGAACCGACGTCACAGAGGCCGCCCGCCTCGGAGCTCCAATGGTCAAAGCCCTGGCTGTCGGGGCTGGGGCTGACGACTGGTTCATCTGGCTATGGGATCGCTTTCGACCTACGGTCCGATCCACGATCCTCTGGGAGGTATATTCATGCCTTCGGGCTGCCCTCAGTACTGCATCAAAGGTCTGATGCTCAAACTGCTCCACCGCCAACAAAATCTCTAGGTGGAGCCCCTGCTGGAACCGCTGGGCTCTATCGAACTCTGTCGCCACCAAGGTGAGAGCAACCCGACTAAGCCTGAAGAACTCAGTCGCATATCCATCGATCGTCCTGCACATCTGCTTCAAATTGGTGAACCTCGTCTGTAGATCATACCGAGCTACAGCATCAAAATACTTGGTCTGGAATCTCTTCCTGAATACTGCCCAAGCAATAGGGGCCACTAAAACAACGGCCTGCGCCGTCCACCAGCTACAGGCAAGATCCAATAGCTGTAGGCGTACCACGGCTACATTCTCGTTCTCTGGAGTCCTGGCTGCTTCTAGAATCACCTTTGTGTCCTGAAGCCATGCATCTGCAGCGATCGCTTCTTCACTGCCGTCGAAGAAGGGAGGGTTCAAGCGCTTGAAGCTGTTGGCCGCGCTATTATCCTGATGACCTCCTCTGGTCAAAGAGTCTGCTACCGCCTGGTGCAAGGCATCTTTTCGACGATCCTGGGAGGCTAATAGTGACCTGATGAGACCCACCAAAGTGCCATCATCAGGCTCTGCAGGCTGGATGGGCTGAACTGGTGGCTCTCCTCCAGTAGGCATGACTCTAGAGGCTACTCCTGAATGTTGGGCTTGATCTCCGGGTTGCTGTTGGTCCACGGGAGGTGTTCCGCCTTGCTGATCGGCAGGTCCAGGAACAATGCCGCTGAAGAAGACGACATAGGAAATAATAAGGAAGGACCAGGACAGATCAACGATACAAGCATGTGATCAGGTCAAGATTACAGAAATTCAGAAGATACAAGCAGAGATCAAGGGCGAGTGCTGATTAAGACTTCTATTTGGTAAACCCTCACATATCTTAATTTACAAGACCTATATGGGCCACCATTTAATCCATGTAACACCCCTGAACCAGAATATTGGAGAGCGGAGGCGTACATAGCCAGCTACGTATATTGAAGTGCAACCCACCTCGCTATACGGTTACGGCTGTCTAGATACATGAGGGTTTAACTACAAGCCATCGGTCTCCTATGGTCATAAACAAGCCTATTGTCTCAATCTCAAGCAAGGAATAACAGTTACAAGATGTCAAAGCACCAAATATACAATAGTAAGGCTTCCCATACATTACATATTCGGATGATCATGAAGCTAGTCGTAGAAAATGTCAAGACTAGCAAAAGTTCTGGTCATACATGATCAACCCTAGGATTTGTCAATCATGTTACAGCCCGTAGGCAGACAGTAAGTAAAGGTGCAATACGAGCTAACACGTGCTCGCCGGCTAAATGCCTCAAAAGAATAATTTTACAATAAAGTAGGAGGACAAAAGAATCCCACTCGTTGTCAAGGTTACGCCTGGTGGTCACCATCTGGCTGGAAGACAGGTGGATCCTCTGGTGCTGCTCCGATATCTGGCCACACAAAACCAGCTGGGTCAGACCCCAGAAAGAGCAAGTGCCACAAAGGAGGCTTCACTTAGGA
>JANAVB010039620.1:6787530-6870030 GCA_029216955.1 Iris pallida
CATTGTGGCCGACCACCCCTAAGACAGAGCATCATCACCACCATTACTGCGACGTCCTTCCGGCCAAGACCCGGCTAACCGTCGCCCCCATCGAACCTCCACATCTCATCACCACGTTCACTGCTATCACCGCCATCCTCTCTCTACGCCACCTCGGCACAATAAGACCACCACTAGACAATGCCGCGACGCCACCACTACATTCATCACCAGAGCCCAGCGCCACCACCCATTTCCACTCATAGCCACCAGATCTGGAACACACCCGACCACCACCACCATAGCTGCCCCATTCACCACTCCTAGCCGGCCATGGCCACGCGCTCACCACCGCCAGCGTCGTCGTTTCTTCACCAAGGACACCACCTCCACCAGCCTCCTTCCTGGCCGTCCAACCCCCATAAAACACCACCACCATCATCGAGAGAGAGAGAGAGTAAGAGAGGAGCCTAACCCGTCTGCCACGCCGCCCTGCCTCCTCCATCACGGTCGGCGACCGAGCTTTCTCGGCTCTGCTCCGGGAGTCGCCACTCTGTCGGCGCAACCCAGTGCTGCCTAACCGGATCAGTCGCCTCCACTGGTGGGCCATCGACCGCACGTGTGCCCCCCGACACACTTGGCTCTGCTGAGCTAGATCCGCCGTTCCACCCGCTCGGAGCCGCCACCCCGGGCCAGCTCGAGCGCCGCCTAGCGAAACTGTCCCCCACGCCGCCTCGCCGACCGAGCACTGTGAGCACCTTTCCTTCCCCCTCTCGTCGATTCAATTATAGGGATTATGGAATGATTGAGCTGTTGACCCTCTCTCCGTTTTTTCCATTTTTAGGAAAAGAACGAGTGAATGAGCGGTCAGAATGAACCCCTTATTAATCTTCTCTTGTCGTTTGGTTCACGGAAAGGAAATCAATTCCCATGTATTTTCCATGGGAATGGAAATGTAGAATTCCTATCAAATTTTCTTTCCTATGTTTAGTTGGTGTAGGAAAGGAAAGAAAAAATATATCATTGTTCCAACAATATCCAATACCAACATAATTATAATGAAGAGTTAATTGGTAAAATAGGTAATAAAGCAAGGCTACTTTTGTCATAATGTTTGTAATTAATGTTGGGAAAGGAGGAGAAAAAATGAATCCCATGGGTCATGAGAGGAACCATTTTTCCTCCTATTTTCCTCCATGTTAGGAAAGTGTTTCCCAAATTTGTGGTTACCAAACAAAGGAAAGGAACAAGTTTCCTTTCCGGATTCCTTGAATCCGTGAACCAAACGAGGCTTTAGGTAATTAAGGGAGGGGCTGATGGAATGGGCTTGAGCCCTTGTATTTATTTTTAAATTTGGTTAAAAGTTATTAGGGTTGGTTTGGGACTAAGGATTTTATTTGTTTTCTTTACTCAAATCCTTTTGCTGTTCATTTCCAAAAATAAATTCTTATTATTATTGATTATAACTATCATTAATTATCTCTAAATTAATTCTATTATTATGGTTAAATATACAGGATAGGGTTTTGGATTATTGATGTTGTTGGGCTACAAGCCTATTAGAGAAATTGTATTTTATTTTAAAAGGCATGGATGTGGGCTAAGAGTATAAGCAGTTGCAATTTTATTGGGCTGATTTAAACCCCTAATATATATATATATATATATATATATATATATATATATATATATATATATATATAGCAAAATCCCCTTTTATTAATCAAGGCTCGAAAACCGAAACCTGAACAAGTATACAGGCTTCGGTTTTCGAGCCTTGATTAATAAAAGGGGGTTTTGCTATATATATATATATATATATATATATATATATATATATATATATATATATATATATATGGAAGCGGATCAAAAGCCCCCCTTAGAAAACATCCTAAAAACTCCCCTTACTCTAATCCATAATATTAATGTTAATATTAACATTAAATACTAAAATTAACATTAAACTTAACATTAAAATTAATATTAACATTAACATTAACATTAACATTAATATTAACATTAACATTAACATTAATAAAAAAAATAAATATTAACATTAATATTAACATTAATATTACGAATTAGAGCGAGGAGAGTTTTTAGGGGGTTTTCTAAGGAGGCTTTTGATCCGGCTTAGAAAACCCCCTAAAAAACCCCTCACTCTTTAATCCTAAATTTAATGTTAATATTAATTTTAATATTAATGTTAATGTTAATATTAATGTTAATGTTAATATTAATTTTTTTTATTTTTATATTAATGTTAATGTTAATATTAATGTTAATGTTAATATTAATTTTAATCTTAAGTTTAATGTTAATTTTAGTATTTAATGTTAATATTAACATTAATATTAACATTAATATTAACATTAACATTAATATTAACATTAATATTAACATTAAATTTAAGATTAAAGAGTGAGGGGATTTTTAGGAGATTTTTTAAGGGGGCCTTTTGATCCACTTCCATATATATATATATATATATATATATATATATATATATATATATATATATATATATATATATATATATATATATATACAGAAATGCTCCAAAACCACCCGAGTGGTTTCATATTATGAAGCCACCTTATGTTACATCACTTGGATTTGAATTGAAAGATTGAGATTAAAAGGTGTAGATCCCACCACCTTTTAATCTCATCCATCCAATGAAAATCCAAGTGATATATAGGGTGGTTCCATAATATGACACCACCCGTGTGGTTCTAGATCACTACTAATATATATATATATATTAGTAGTGATCTAGAACCACACGGGTATAATATATATATATATATATATATATATATATATATATATATATATATATATAATCTGGTTTATAAAATCCTAAATGACTGTTTGGTTACCAAATAATATGGTTTCTAGTTCTTATAAATATATTTATGGTTTTAAAAGGGGTTATTTTATTATTTGGTAACCCAACAGTCATTTATATATTTAATATATATATATATATATATATATATATATATATATATATATATATATATATATATATATATATATATGGATCCATCAGCAACTCATGGTTCTCCACAGTTATCAACGGCCAATCTGAGGGGTTCTTCAAATCTAGTCGTGGTGTTAGACAGGGCGACCCTCTATCCTCCACTGTCTTTATCATAGCTGTTGATGCCCTGAGCAGAAATCTCAACAACATAACCAGCATTCCGAACTTCTAGCACTTCCACTCTTCCAGTGGCTGCCCGATCATCACCCACCTGGCCTTCGCCGACGACTTACTTATCTTCTCCTCCGGGGACGTTGGAGCGATAGAGGTAGTCCACAATACCCTTACGAGGTACTCCAGATGCTCCGGACAGAAGATCAACCAATCCAAAAGCGTCATCTACGCTCACCACAGCATCAAAAGAGAGCACGCTATCAATCTCTCCAACCTCACATCCTTCACTGTACTCCATCCCCCGCTCAACTATCTCGGTTGTCCTATTGTGTACGGGAAATCGAACGTCGGTATCTTTGAGAACTTGATTGCTAGAATCAGAAACAAACTCGACGGCTGGCATAATACTACCCTATCCCCAGGCGAAAAAATGATCCTCATCAAACATGTGCTCTCTTCCATCTCCATCCACACTCTGGCCGCCTGCTCCCCGCCATTGAAAATTCTTTCCTCGATTGAGCAGATATTTTGTAATTTCTTCTGGGGGCACAACAATGGTCAAGACAAATATCACTGGGCTAGCTGGGATTCTATGGCTCGCCCCACAGAGGAAGGGGGCCTGGGATTTACCAAACTCACCCACATCGTTAAAGCTTTCTCGATAAAATTATGGTAGAAACTACGCACGAGCAAGAATTTATGGACCAGGTTTATGAAAGCCAGGTACTTCAAAAACATCCACCACTCAGTGGCCATATCCAACAGCAGATCCTCAGCGGCTTGGCATCGGATACTCATCGGGCGAGACCTCGCCGAGCCGGCGATTAGGCTTCTGCTGAGTGACTGTCACCCTCACTTTTCCAAGTTAGGGGTAAAATGGTACTTTTCCATTTTATAATATTTTTGGGAATTTTATTTCATGAATACTAATATTTAATGATTATAGGAGTCGGGTTCGAATTTCATCGCATTCCGAGTTAATTCGGGACTCCGGGGAATTTCGACTTGAGTTGTGATTAGCATGTTAATTAGCCATGGCCCACCCAAACCCATTAAGACCTCCCATGGCCGGCCATGTATAGGCAAAACCCCCTCCCTTTACTTCACTCCAAAGTAAACTCTCTCTCTCTTCGTTTCATTCTTTTCTTTTGAAGCTTCTTCTTCCTCAAGGAAACCAATTCTATGTATGCTCATTAACTCCCATAAATTTCCTCTTTTGCATTTATTCCTTCACAATAAATGTGGAGGAGACCATTCTCTACTTAATGACCATAGCTTTTATAGGTTTTCCAAAAACCTAGTTTAAGGATTTATTAGGGGTTTTTCTTTTTAGAGAGAAATATATATGTGTGTATATATATATTTCTATATGTGTGTGTGTGTGTATGTATTTATATATATAGATATGAGTATGTGTGAGTGTCTATATATATATATATATATATATATATATATATATATATATATATATATATATATATATATATATGTAGATGGGTATATATGTTTGTGAGTTTATATATATATATATATATATATATATATATATATATATATATATATATATATATATATATATATATATGGATAAAAAAAAATATATATATATATATATATATATATATATGGATAAAAATAAATATATATATATATATATATATATATATATATATATATATATATATATGGATGTGTGTGTGTGATTTTAGAGGAAGAGAATGAGAGTTTGGGAGAGAGGAATAGAAGTAGAAGAAGGAATAAGAAATAGCAGCAGCAGCAGTAGGAAGTAGAGCAGCAGCAGTAGTAGGAAGTAGAGCAGCAGCAGCAGTAGGAAGTGGCAGCAGCAGCATAAGCCCAGTAGCAGCAGCAGCAGCATAAGCCCAGTAGCAGCAGCAGCAGTTTAGGCATTAGGAGCAGCAGTGGCAATAAGAAGGAGACGGAGAATAAGAAGAATAAGACGGAGAATAAGGAGAAGGAGACGGAGAATAAGGAGAAGGAGACGGATAATAAGAAATAAGAGACGGAGAATAAGAAGAATGAGACGGAGAATAAGGAGAAGAAGACGGAGAATAAGGAGAAGGAGACGGAGAAATAAGAGACGGAGAATAAGGAGAAGGAGACGGAGAATGAGAAATAAGAGACGGAGAATAAGGAGAAGGAGACGGAGAATAAGAAATAAGAGACGGAGAATAAGGAGAAGGAGACGGAGAATAAGAAGAATAAGACGGAGAATAAGGAGAAGGAGACGGAGAATAAGGAGAAGGGAATGTAGGAAATCAAATTAGAGAGGGTTTGTGAGTGAGTCGAATTTAGTGAAGGGTGAAATTGAGTTCCGAGTGTCGAAACGCGCCCAAAATTGGATGAGACTTAGATTATATAAATTAGATTTTGTGGGTAGGCCAACTCTTGACCCCGTTTGATTTGCTTTGACTTGTTTTGACTTGCGATGACTGGTATGACCTAGAGTTGACTTAGTCTGACTTAGATTGACTTGATATAACTTAATTTGACCTAGAATGACTTGTCAGGACTTAGTGTGACTCAGTGAGACCTAGTTTGACCTAGATTTTATATCATTCATTATAAATCATTCTTAACTTTGTTAAACCTAATTTAACATGCAAATATCTCATCTTTAGGTCTCTGATTACCACTCTGAGCATTGATTATACCCTACAGCTAAGGACAGCAGGCGAGTACATTCACTGATAGTTTTCATTGTCTTGATATCTGCTATATCCGATTCAGTTGTAGTGTCTTACTTGATTCCAGTCACGATAGTTCACGGACTAGTATACGTTGGATCATGACATGAGATGTTGTTCCTAGATTTTCTTGGTATATATGTACATTTTTTGTCTTGTTCCCTATACTTGTATAGACACCGATTCCTGAGAGGGAGTAGCTATCCTCTTAAGGAATCCCGTGTCATGACGTGTCATGTCCAGGTCCATTATACTACTCGGAGATGGAGAATTATTAGGGGTTATGTGATCAAAGCCCCATGTCACTATTTTGCTTGTGCCACCCTCACCTCACGTAGGGTGTAGCAGATACCTCCATGTCCATGTTATCCAGGTTGGTCGACATGACTTTCCGTTGAGGTCACCGCGGATTGTCGGGCCAAGTGGATAATCCTACCATGTTTCCCTTGCCGATCACATAATGCTCTAATAATTCAAAGCACATTTTATATTTACTTATCTTATCATATATCCTGTTCTGTTCTACATTCAGTACTTTCTCACCATGCTATGATATTCAGTTACTCACATGTTCTACATGCCTTTATATTGTACCTTGATTGGAGACTAAGTTCTGCTCGGAAGAAGGGTTACAACCCCGATCCTTGTTTGGTTTAAGGGTCGTAGCTCAGCTTCCGAACGGTTCCTAAGTCTTCATATATCTTTGTCTAGTAGTTCATTATACTGTCTCTTATAGAATTTGTCAATTCATATGGAACTGCTGTTAGTGCTTATACTTGCTCATTTTTCTAATATGATACCATTATGATATATCACAGATGACTCTGAGGCGGTCTGCTCGACCTATTATGGGCTCGAGCTAGATGGAGTAGTCCAGGACCGTGGTCTTATAGTAGAGCCACTAGATTTTGTACTCCCGGAGTAGTGTAGATTAGCTAGGTTTGGCTGGACTGCGATCCAGCTAGCTTTATCAGACTGTAGCTTCTATATTATATTTTGAGACCCTGTGATGTTGTATATATCTGGGCTTGTATTGGACACTGGACTTATTCTTTCTCATCTATCATATGTTTCCTTCTGTGCTATCTACCTTAGTTTTATTCTGTGATTGAGACTGTATTGCTATGCCACCTCCATTCGGAGTGTATATACTGTACAGGTACCTTTATCTATTTTAGTCGTAGTATTTACAGACCCTATATACAGCGTTCTACCGCCGATACTGTGGCGTAGGCTGGACATACCTACTTCTTGTGCCCCTAATCAGGGTGCGGATCATGACACATTTTTGTGGTAGCCCATGCAGGTCTCGTGTCGCAGTTAGTACGATCTCGTAATGGTGCTCGACTTAGAGTACTAATTACGAGCCTGCGATTAGGACGTAGGACCTAGGATATGATAGGTGTTTCTCAATCACACCTAGAAAAACTTCCGATCTTTTGATTATCATGATTACTCTCCTTGTATTAAATTAACTGTCCTTCTTTGATAATATCTTCTCAAGTGCCATATTGATCTCCTTGTTTCAATTCGTCTCCAGGATGACGAAGACGCACCCGCAGGCCACTGGATCGAGTAGCTTGCCCGAGAGATCTGACCAGGCTGAGAAGGAGGTTCAAGAGACTGCCCCCAGTGATTCCACTATCCCGGAGGCCCTGGCAGTTGCACAGGGAGGTCTACCACCTCCACCCCAGAGGGTTTCGGTCGTCGTTCCAGAGATACTGCCGCTACCACCTCCGATACCGACGGATACACATCATATGTTCCTTCTCCTTCAGCAGATGATGGAGACTCAGTGGGCCCAGGCAGAGGCATCGCAGCGCCAGTCGGAGGTGTCACACCGTCAGATTGAGATGCTAAGACAGAGCATGGAGAACTCGTATCAGCTTGCACTGGCAGCCGTGGAAAGAGTGGCACCGGGTACGGTGCAGGGCCCTACTGGCCAGCAGCAGTACCAGCAACAGTCCAGGCCAGAGACAGAATTAGACTTTAGGAAGATGAGCTCTAGGGACTTCACGGGCACGGAGGGCATCCTTTATGCAGACGACTGGCTAGAGGATGTGCAGCGGAGCATGGAGCTGGCAGAGCTTCCTAGAGGACTTTGGGTTTCAGCCGCAGCCAGCCGATTCTTCGACATCACGCTGACATGGTATCGCACGAATCCTCGTGCGTCGGTGAGAGGGCTGGCATGGGAGGACTTCCGGAGGCTCTTCAAGGAGAAGTTCTTTCCGGACGAAGCTCTTACAGCATTGGAGGGCCAGTTCATGGGTCTAGTGCAGGGGAACTCGTCGGTGGACGAGTATGCAGCTAAGTTCTTCTGCCTTAGCAGGTTCGCTCCCGATATGATCCAGGATGAGGGGCAGAAGGCTCTTAAGTTCCGTAGGGGACTTATTCATGCAGTGCGCACCCGCACCTCGGGCCGCCGTGATGCGACGTTCGATCAGATATTGATGGACGCGCAGATTGCAGAGGAGGACTTCGACCTCAAGCCGTAAAGGAGCGGAGTTGCTATGGGGGCGAGTTCCAGTGCGAGACCGACCAAGCGCCCCCACTTTCAGCATCAGCAGAGGCCATTTCAGCAGCAGCCTCTGTTACAGATTCAGTAAGCACCAGCACGTGTCCAGCAGCATCAGGGACAGGGCTAGAGACCGGCTACCCCGTGCGGCTTCTGCGGGAAGTCGGGGCACACTAGAGAGGCTTGTAGGAAGAGGTTGGGCATCTGTCTATACTGCGGGGTGCCTGACCACCAGCTGAGGGATTGCCACGCTAGTGGAATTCGAAGAGACCAGGACAGAGTATAGCAGGCTAGAGGAGGCCAGCAGGGGCGTGCTTTCGCCATGACAGTTGAGCCCACTCAGGCAGTAGCAGAGCAGATAGCAGGTTCCGATATTTCGAATCTCCTTTCCGCATTTGCCTTCTTATAAACTGTCTTGAACTTCGATTCTATCTGATCTTTGATCGTTGGATAAAAATTGTTCTTGTGATGTGATTTCCTTCTAAGATAAGTCGTATGGACTAGATCGCCTCGATTATGAGATTTTAGAATACTTTAGGGTCATGCTAGCAGGCATAGTGAGGACATATAGTCGGATTATGGTCGTATTTCTCAGGTGTGGGAATTTAAGATTTTTGCTGCCAAGCATGCGGCAATGTGAAAATTTTAAATACCATAATTCTAGATGTATGTACCGTAGTTGAGGACTCTGTGATTATCGTAGCCTTGCTTACTGGCATGACGAAGATTCTGAGTATCATGATGATTGGACAGACGCATACGATTATCGATTTGCATGATTTTTGTGTTTACTTGTTTTAATTTTTGAGGATGATTCTTTTAAGGTGGATAGACTTATAGCACCCAGTTTCTATTTGAGAGTAATTTTAAATTTTATAATTTTAGTCATTTAATTCATGCTTTGATTTTTGAGATTTTAATCATTTTAAATTTTAAGCCATGACATGTGATTTTGATATTTTACTATTGTTTGGTTTTAATTTCGAGGACAAAATTTTTTTAAAGGTGGATAGACTTGTCACCCTCACTTTTCCAAGTTAGGGGTAAAATGGTAATTTTCTATTTTATAATATTTTTGGGAATTTTATTTCATGAATATTAATATTTAATGATTATAGGAGTCGGGTTCGAATTTTATCGCATTCCGAGTTAATTCGGGACTCCGGGGAATTTCGACTTGAGTTGTGATTAGAATGTTAATTAGCCATGGCCCACCCAAACCCATTAAGACCCCCCATGGCCGGCCATGTATAAGCAAACCCCCCTCCCTTTACTTCACTCCAAAGTAAACTCTCTCTCTTCATTTCATTCTTTTCTTTTGAAGCTTCTTCTTCCTCAAGTAAACCAATTCTAGGTATGCTCATTAACCCCCATAAATTTCCTCTCTTGCATTTATTCCTTCACAATAAATGTGGAGGAGACCATTCTCTACTTAATGACCATAGCTTTTATAGGTTTTCCAAAAACCTAGTTTAAGGATTTATTAGGGATTTTCCTTTTTAGAGAGAAATATATATATGTGTATATATATATATATATATATATATATATATATATATATATATATATATTTCTATATGTGTGTGTATGTGTATGTATATATATATATATATATATATATATATATATATATATATATATATATATATATATATATATATATATATGAGTGTGTGTGAGTGTCTATATATATATATATATATATATATATATATATATATATATATATATATATATATATATATATATATGTAGATGGGTATATGTGTTTGTGAGTTTATATATATAGATATGGATGTGTGTGTGTGATTTTAGAGGAAAAGAATGAGAGTTTGGGAGAGAGGAATAGAAGTAGAAGAAGAAGGAATAAGAAATAGCAGCAGCAGCAGTAGGAAGTAGAGCAGCAGCAGCAGTAGGAAGTGGCAGCAGCAGCATAAGCCCAGTAGCAGCAGCAGCAGTTTAGGCATT
The DNA here is from genome assembly GCA_029216955.1 of Iris pallida. Taxonomy (NCBI): domain Eukaryota; kingdom Viridiplantae; phylum Streptophyta; class Magnoliopsida; order Asparagales; family Iridaceae; genus Iris; species Iris pallida. The sequence continues at coordinate 6,797,861 of JANAVB010039620.1, forward strand.
AGGAGCAGCAGTGGCAATAAGAAGGAGACGGAGAATAAGAAGAATAAGACGGAGAATAAGGAGAAGAAGACGGAGAATAAGAAGAAGGAGACGGAGAATAAGAAATAAGAGACGGAGAATAAGAAGAATGAGACGGAGAATAAGGAGAAAGAGACGGAGAATAAGGAGAAGGAGACGGAGAAATAAGAGACGAAGAATAAGGAGAAGGGGACGAAGAATGAGAAATAAGAGACGGAGAATAAGAAATAAGAGACGGAGAATAAGGAGAAGGAGACGGAGAATAAGAAGAATAAGATGGAGAATAAGGAGAAGGGAATGTAGGAAATCAAATTAGAGAGGGTTTGTGAGTGAGTTGAATTTAGTGAAGGGTGAAATTGAGTTCCGAGTGTCGGAGCGCGCCCAAAATTGGATGAGACTTAGATTATGTAAATTAGATTTTGTGGGTAGGCCAACTCTTGACCCCGTTTGATTTACTTTGACTTGTTTTGATTTACGATGACTGGTATGACCTAGAGTTGACTTAGTCTGACTTAGATTGACTTGATATAACTTAATTTGACCTAGATTGACTTGTCAGGACTTAGTGTGACTCAGTGAGACCTAGTTTGACCTAGATTTCATATCATTCATTATAAATCATTCTTAACTTTGTTAAACCTAATTTAACATGCAAATATCTCATCTTTAGGTCTCTGATTACCACTCTGAGCATTGATATACCCTACAGCTCAGGACAGCAGGCGAGTACATTCACTGATAGTTTTTATTGTCTTGATATCTGCTATATCCGATTCAGTTGTAGTGTCTTACTTGATTCCAGTCACGATAGTTTACGGACTAGTATACGTTGGATCATGACATGAGATGTTGTTCCTGGATTTTCTTGGTATATATGTACATTTTTTATCTTATTTTCTGTACTTGTATAGACACCAATTCCTGAGAGGGAGTAGCTATCCTCTTAGGGAATCCCGTGTCATGACGTGTCATGTCCAGGTCCATTATACTACTCGGGGATGGGGAATTATTAGGGGTTATGTGATCAAAGCCCCATGTCACTATTTTGCTTGCACCACCCTCACCTCACGTAGGGTATACCAGATACCTCCATGTCCATGTTATCCAGGTTGGCCGGCATGACTTTCCGTTGAGGTCACCGCGGATTGCCGGGCCAAGTGGATAACCCTACCATGTTTTCCTTGCCGATCACATAACGCTCTAATAATTCAAGGCACATTTTATATTTACTTATCTTATCATATATCCTGTTCTGTTCTACATTCAGTACTTTCTCACCATGCTATGATATTCAGTTACTCACATGTTCTATATGCCTTTATATTGTACCTTGATTGGAGACTACGTTCTGCTCGGAAGAAGGGTTACAACTCCGGTCCTTGTTTGGTTTAAGGGTTGTAGCTCAGCTTCCAAACGGTTCCTAATTCTTCATATATCTTTGTCTTGTAGTTCATTATACTGTCTCTTATAGAATTTGTCAATTCATATGGAACTGCTGTTAGTACTTGTACTTGCTCATTTTTTTGACAGGATACCGTTATGATATATTACAGATGACTCTGAGGCGGTCTGGTCGACCTATTATGGGCTCGAGCTAGATGGAGTAGTCCAGGACCGTGGTCTTATATTAGAGCCACTAGATTTTGTACTCCCGGAGTAGTGTAGATTAGCTAGGTTTGGCTGGACTGCGATCCAGCTAGCTTTATCAGACTGTAGCTTCTATGTTATATTTTGAGACCCTGTGATGTTATATATATATCTGGGCTTGTATTGGACACTGGACTTATTCCTTCTCATCTATCATATGTTTTCTTCTGTGCTATCTACCTTAGTTTTATTCTGTGATTGAGACTGTATTGCTATGTCACCTCCATTCGGAGTGTATATACTGTACAGGTACCTTTATCTGTTTTAGTCATAGTATTTATAGATCCTATATACAGTGTTCTACCGCCGATACTGCGGCGTAGGCTGGATGTTCCCACTTTTCGTGCCCCTAATCAGGGTACGGGTCGTGACAGTGGCGGCGAGTCTCATCCCTTCCTTGAGCGATGGATCGGGGATTGCTTGATCCCGTGTATCTCGGAGACCCCCAGTAACAGTAGGATCAGAGACCTATGGTGCTTCGTTAATAACGACTGGAACTGGGACAAGATTCACGAATGGTCCGAGGCCGAAGCGGTCGACAGCATCCGCCTACTCGGCCTTTGCATAGGCAGCGAAGCCGACGAGCTTCGGTGGTCACTTGAGGCGTCCGGGGCATTCTCGGTGAGGTCGACGAGATTCGCTATTCGAGGGAACGGCCAGCAGCACCCGACGATTGCTCGATACTGGCTAGCCTGTATCCCAAATAAGTGGTCCTTCCTCATGTGGAGAGTCATTACAAAGAAACTGCCGACTGATGAGATCCTTAACTCCATTGGGAGTAGCTTAGCGTCAGCCTGCAATTGCTGCTCAGACCGTCAGACGGAGACTATAGACCATATTTTCCGGAAGGAGAATCTGCCAGACACAATTTGGAGGACCCTCAACCGACACTACAAGATTGTCCCAGGGGGAGGACGCTTCTACGATCTGGCGGACCACTGGAGTTCAGGCTCCCACGATCACCAGATCGTTGCAGCGGCCGCTACATGGGTCATTTGGAAGAATCGCAACAAGACGAGATACGAAGGCAATCCATATTCGGTCGACCAATTCATTAAGGAAGTCTTCAGGCAATGTCGTAAATGGAGTACTTGTTGTTCCCACAGCCCGAAAGCATTTTGGTCCTAGACCCCCATAGTTCTGGGGTGTCGCACTGCCTTTCCCCTATTTTGTTTTTGTGGTTACTTGTATAGACTTTCCTTTTGTGTCTTGTATACGTGACCGGGCTTCGGCTTTTTGTGCCTTGATTAATAAAAGGAGGGGTTTCTTTCATATATATATATATATATATATATATATATATATATATATATATATATATATATATATATATATATGTATTATTTCAAGTATATTCCTAGGCTTTCAAATATTGTATATAAATAATGTGATTAACAAATGTAGTTCCTAAGTATTACAGATAATTTTGAAAGACAGTATACATATTTAGTACGTTTTTTCCTTAAAAACCATAAATCGCGACTAGTTTAGTTGTCTCATATTTCTTGATTAGGATATCGTGCCGAACTTTGATTTTGCACTTCCATATACCAAAATAGGCTATTTGGACTATTCTGGACTCAATGGAGTCGCTTATACCATCGTTTGGGACCATCTTGTGGAGCATAACATCGTACCTATCCCGTGTCGACATGTTTGTGTCACGTAAGTCGACTCCAACCAAATTCAGACGACTCTGATTATTTTCATCATAATATTATCTATATTGCCTGCTCTAGACTACTTTATTTATTGCTGACACATTGTTAACACGGATTTGTACTATATGGATCTTATCTCGAGATATTATCCCCTTACTGGGTACATCAGGTATTCATGTTCATGTACTTTATCATATACATCGTGTACTCCTTGTGTTTGTATTATTCGTGTACTCTCATGTTGTGCTCACATGTGCTTCATGTTCAAACTAACAATCGTGTAGGTAACGTAACGTGATCGGATCCTTATGTATTGATTGGGATGGGAAAGTAAAAGTTGTTATGTGATTAATCCCTCTAGTGTATTCATGTACATGTCGATTATGCATTCACGTATAATAGAGTTACCGTAGAATAATCATTTACACCCTAAGTCAATCACATAACTGTCTTGTGCTTAAATCACTTATATTTATTGTAGTTTAAATATTCTTTATGTTATTCATGTACTCAGTTTTCTTATATCTTCATGATGGTATTTCTTTATTTCTCTGTATTTTCTTTCCAGCATGTCATGTATTTTATTATGTTACGAGTTATATATTTTCTACCATGCAATGGAACTGCTTTTAGAGTTATGTACTTAGCTCCAATCCTAACTGGATAACCATATTTATAGAAACTTTTGTGCCCCACATTATTGGACTATAGGACGATGCTAGCAGATACGGATCTCGATGTTCCATTCATCGTGAGTTGTCTCCCGGAAGCTCTAGGCCATTTCTCTTATTAAGATTGTATTTCGTTATCGGATTTGTCTCCGATACATTCTTGTCTTTGATGACTATTTTTTGACTTTATTTGATTCAGTGTTATTGATATCATTCCTATGTCATATCTTCCTTAGCTGCTTGTGATGTGATTTGAGTACATTTGTTGTTATGGATCATCTAGATGTGGTAGATATTTATTGGATACTTGACAGGGTTTTACTGTCGATACTGCGGCGTAGGCTGGACGTGGCCCACGTACTCGTGCTCGAATATCCGGGTGCGGATCATGATAGAGGATCAGGGTATCATCAATCAGTTGTCTGCAACGAATATGGTGATTGACGATGAGGTTCAGCACTACAAAAAAAAGGACTTTCTTGACGGTTTATTCCGGTCAAGAAAGCGTTATCTTGGCGGTTGTGGATCCGCAAGTCGGCCAGAGTCAAAAAATGTCTTCATTTTTTTTGACGATTTCTGTAAGGATTTTTCTTGACGGTTATTAACCGCCATCTAAGATATTTTTCGTGACCATTTTTAGCCGTCAAGAAAACAATTTAAAAAATTGTCAAGGTAGTTGAAATTTTTTCTTGACTCTGGCCTAGATTACCGTTATTAACCGTAAAGAAAACTATTTTTAACGGACAAAAACTGTCAAGAAAATTATTTATTTATGGTTAAATACCGCCACAAAAAGCCATTTTTTAGCAGAATTTAGTTAATTGTTGATGTTTTATAACCGTCAAGAGAAGCTAAATTTTTACCGCCAAAATTCTATTTATAATTATGTATGATGAATCGAACACACACATAATATCAATATTCCAGAAGATATACATACATCAAATAACTATAATACCCAATTTTTATATAAACAAACTGTACTGTTCATACACCACAAACTTCCAACACATACAACTACAAACATATCCAACCAAAGTATGTAGTTTTCGTACGTCATCTTAAACATCCAAAATATATATTTATACAAGTAAAATCAAAATATGTAATGAACCCGGAGCACATCCCTCATATATTCCCAGCACCTTTATTTTTTTTTGTAGCTCCTGAGAGAATAAGAGACATATATTTAATCATTATGTACACATGTTTGTATAAACAGATATCAACTGAGAACAAGAAGTTTAATTTTCTTAAGCTTATTCAACTGAGAACAAGATATATGACAAGTGTTGTGAGAAATAATTTTTTTTCTAAGAACCTACGAACATCAAATAAGAATCACTACTAAAATAATCCCTTTTAGCGACGTCAGAGTACGTCGCTAAAAAGGGCAAATCCGTCGCTAATTTCTATTAGCGACGTATGTAGCGACGAAACATGGATGTCGCTTATAGGCTTGTCGCAGATTATAATTTGGTCGCAATTCGTCGCTAGTTGCGACGTCCCTTCTAGTGTCGCTAGACGTCGCTAATATTAGCGACAGATAGCGACGTCCGCATACGTCGCCAGTATAGCGACGTAGGGCGACCCCTTAGCGACGCCATAAACTTTACATATGATGACATGGCATGGCAGCCACGTCAGCATATTAGCGACGCCTAGCGACAACGTTAGCGACGTTGGCTCTCAGGTGGTCATATACACGTCAGTATTATAGCGACGGATAGCGACGTTACGTCACTATTGTGCGACGTATAGCGACGTGTACAGGACATCACAGAACGTCGCAAACGTCGCTATACGTCGCAGATGTTAAAAAAAATTTTAAAAAAATATTTGGTATTTTTGTTATGCTGTGTGTCTGTGTTTACAGTGTGTCTGTGTTCACAGACACACAGCATCACAAAAATACACATTATATTTTTTTAAAATTTGGGCAGCACCTTCTTTGTATATCAGATCATCGCTTATAACCCAGCGTAGGTATATTTGTCATCTCCGTCGCAGATATCATCACAATTAACAGTCTCCCATCATAACAGTCTATAACTAATAGATAAATAACAGTCTCCCATGCATCATAACAGTCTACAACTAAATATCATACATGTACTCAAAGAAAATACCAACAAATTAAATATCACAAACATACATGTCCAACAAACGTACATGTCCAACAGAGTCAAATAATAATAAAAATCAGTGTACAGAACGGTCAATGGGCCCATAGGGCCAATAAATACAAAGATGATAAAAAAATATACTGGATCACGGAGGACCCATCCCGCGCATCTGGGATAGAATGTAGTTATACTGCTCCTGGGTGAGCTGTACCGTAGGGGCAGTAGGAGGCAGTGCAATGTCTGGAGTCAGCGCCGTCGATGGACCGGGAGGACGTATCTGCTCCAGCTCTCGCAGTCGCTCACCATAACTGGCAAGGGTACTCACCACCCTCTCAGTACTCACCTCAAGCGAAGCCGAAACCTGAGTGTGTGAGGCAGACATGCTCCTCTGCGATCCCTCCAGCTCGACCTATCTACGCTCTGTGCGCTGCGTAGACTCGGAGAGCGTATGCAAGCTGGCAGCTGTAGCCTGATGCAGACTCATCAGCTCCTGTATACTGCGCTCGACCGCATCAAATCGTTCGGTGACGATCGAAGGGTCGGATCGTCGCTCGACCACATCAAAAATCTGCTGCTGCAACTCGCGACGCAGCTCCTCGATCTGACGACGAATATCCTCAGCTCGTGACGACGCCTGCGAAGCCGGAGACTGCGCACTGACAGAGGGGGCCCGGGATGACTCCGAAGCCAAATACGTGCCGTAGGATCCCGTACCGTAGTACGTACCCTTCTGAAGACCGCCAACGACGGTCATCCAGAGCTCGTCCGGCGATGAAGCTGTAGGCGGCTGGGAGGAAGTACCAGCCCCTCCCTCTGCTTGCGCACTAGCAGCAGCAGCCGCCTCCTCCTGTAGCCGAACAAACTCGGCCTAGAACATGTTTGCTAACGTGTAAGTGTTTGCTAAAAGTCTATATTGATATATATTTTCCTGTTTTCTAAATTATAGTAAATTAATATAAAGAATAGAACGTACATATGCCTGCGTCGTCCTCTCGTCAATGAACTCCCCAGCCCTCCGATGGGTGACCAGGAAGACGGTGACCATGTTCGGGTCCTCACCCTTTTTTACCTGTTAAAATATATTATCTATTATTAGTATTAAACATTCTATCGAACTATATATAAATTAATGTCCGTCATAGAAAACGTACCAGACGACGAAAATGCTCCGTCATCGGAATGGAGCCACCACACCACTTACCGGCGCTCGACCGCGCCACCTTGGCCTTGTCAGACCGCTCATGGTACTTGGGCTCGCTGAATCTAGACTTCATCGCAGCCCACTGCTCTGGCGTGATCTAACCATGGATCGGCTGTCCGGAGCGATCACGAGACTTCTGGTCGTGGATCGCATCACGGATGAGCTTGGCTGCGACGGCAGAAAATTGGCCCTCGATCCTCGCCGCCCGGTGTGGTGGATAGAAATAGGTCCTCTACAAGAAGTAAAATACAAAAGTTGTATAATATACACAAATGATTATTAAAATTTAAAAATAAACAATTTTTTTACCTTGAAGTGGGCGAACCAAAAGGCCTTCCTATCTGCGGAAGCATCTGAGTAGTTAATCCAAGGCCCACCATAGTTCTGCCTCAGAAATACCCCCAGCTGTCTCTGTACTGCAGAAGGCCGATATCTATACAATAATAATTTTTTATGAATATATATATACATATAATCATTTGAAAAATATATATTAATTAATTAACTTACTTCATAGGCCCGTCCGTCCAAATCTCCATACGCGTCTCGCCCGGGGGAGCGCATGGAGGGTCGCTCTCACCTCCTGCCTGGACAGGATCAGTCTGATCGCCGTCCTCCATATGCTCGACGTCGGCTCCCCCCATGGAGCCATCGGCAGGAGGAATGCTGGACGGGGGATCAGGGATGCTGGACGCGGGATCAGGAAGGCTAGACGACGAGGGAGGAGTCGCCAACCTGCTGGAACTGTCCTGTCCCGGTAATGGACCGGGAACAGAACGGTACAATGGCGTACTCGGAGATGAGGATGAGGGTACGAAATCTCCATCCCCAGTCCGAGGCTGACGAGACTGCCTAATATAAAATCTTCCGTGTCGTCCAGATGGTCTAGTTATACCTGATAATAACATATGACAATAAAACAAAAAAATATATTTATATGATAGACATCACAGATTTTTGAAAAATATCATAGTCACAGATAAAAGTGTCAATAAAGTGTCACTGAAGTGTCATAGATTTATATGATAGAAGTGTCACTAAAGTGTCAAATATGATGATAAAACAAACGTACAGATTTAATTCCCTTCTGAAAATTCATCTAGTTCGTTTAGCTCATCGACTTCTTCGTCTTCTTCTTCTTCTTCCTCCTCTACATCTTCACTTTCATCTGCATCTTTCTCTTCAGATAATTCTACTTCTTCTACACAATTAGATGTGTAATGAGGAACTTCCGTCGTGTCCACTTCTATAATATTTGTTACAAGAGGTAGTTCATCTTCTTGATAAGCTATATCTTCAACCTCAAAGGTATTTCTAGCTTTGGTCTTTCATACTGCCCACCAGTCCGACCTTGTTGTTCCCCGTTTAGGATAACTTGTGAAGTACACGAGCTGAGCCTGACTTGATAGGACAAATGGTTCATAGGCTTGATATCGACGCCGATAGTTTATATCAACAAGACCGTGCTTGTCTACTTTCTAACCTTGACCTTCAATCGGATCGAACCAATCACACATGAATAACACAATCTTAGCAGGCTCTATTCCATAACTATATGTCAGCTCCACGATCTCCCGTAGCATGCCATAGAAATCGTTGCCCGCATCAACATCTTTGTAGTTCGAAGATCTGATACACAAACAGCTATTTTTGGTGGAGTCGAGATCCAAAAAGTTGTCTCTGATCGGGCAAGTTGTTGACTTGAACTTAAACCCATTAACACAGTAGCTTGGCCATATTTTTGCAGCATAAATTGGTCCCTTGGCTAGCGTTCTAATAGACTCATTCTCAAGTCTTGCGTATGGACGATCGACCTAAATACCACGAAAGAAGCAATTAAGCTCATTCTCAATCAAGTGCATATACAGAAAGGTAATTACAGAGTTCTCAAGTCTTACATATGCACTCAACCATAATGGAAAATAATGCCTCATTTCTTGTTCTTGTCCTTCTTCTGTTATGTGTGGCCTACCTGACCTCATATCATCATTAAATATGCTGAAAACAACATCGTTCAATTAATATGATAGTATAATAATCAACACTATTAAAATAATGTAGACGTATTAATTACTTACCCCTCCAGTTTTTCTACTTTCTTCTCGTCGCAGTTGAGTAATACATACACCTGAGCAGCCCTTAGCTCATCATCGTTCAGATATCTCTTCTTTATTTTACCCGATGGCTTTTCTGGAGCATTGAATACCTTCAGTATTGTATCATTACTTTCATGATCTCCGTCGTCATTTTTGGAAGCTCTCGTTCTATTAGTTGCAACATGAGGCTTGAAATACATCGAACAAAAGTTTGTAATCTCCTCGAGAACATAGGCTTCACAAATAGAACCCTCGACCCGTGCCTTATTTTTTACCTTTCTTTTTAGGTGATTCAAATGTCGCTCGAACAGGTACATCCATCGATATTCGATGGGTCCACCAACACGTGCCTCATAGGATAGATGAATCGACAAATGCTCCATAGAGTCGAAGAATCCAGGAGGAAACACCTTCTCTAGCTTACACAGTGTTACCGCAATGTCCTTCTCTTGCTTTTCTAGACGATCAACGAGCAATTTCTTAGAACAAAGATCCCTGAAGAATATGCTAAGCTCCGTCAATGGATCCCAAACTGCCTGCGGTAAGAATTCTCGAAATATAATCGAAATTAACCTCTCCATGAATACGTGACAGTCGTGGCTCTTCATACCCGTCAATTTGTTTTTCTTCGGATCGACACATCTTCTCAGATTTGACACATATCCGTTTGGAAATTTTAGGCCCTGGATCCAACAACAAAGTCTCACTTTATCCTCCTTGTCCAGCAAGAAAATTGACTTCGGCAGGAACTGTTTTCCATTCTGCTCTATCAAATGCAACGCAGGGCGTTTGCATATTTCTTCTAAGTCCAACCTGGCCTTGGGATTATCTTTCGTTTTTCCCTTTACGTCCATCACAGTATTAATTATGTTATCAAACACATTCTTCTCAATATACATGACATCAAGATTATGTCTGATCAGATTGGTACTCCAGTATGGCAGATCCCAGAATATGCTCCTCTTTGTCCAGTTATGATCTCTACCAAATCCATCGCACTTGTACCCAGTTGTAGGATCTTCGATAGCACTTGGAAAATCTTTAACCTTCTCCCATATCGTGGCTCCGTACCACCTTGGCTGTGGATCACCCTTCTCTACAACGCCGGCATGGAATGCATTCCTGTTCCTTCTGAACGGATGATCTTTTGGCAGAAATTGTCGATGACAATCAAAGAAGCACGGTTTTCTTTCGTGTTTCAAGCGGAAAGCCTTACTACGGTCCATGCAATACGGACATGAGAGACGGCCATGAGTGCTCCATCCAGATAACATTCCATAGGCCGGAAAGTCGTTGATGGTCCACATAAGGGTTGCCTTCATCTGAAAATTCTGCTTCCTGGAAACATCGTACGTGTTAGCGCCTACTTTCCATAACTGATTCAACTCATCTATCAAAGGCTGTAAGTACACATCAATGTTCCTCTTGGGATTGTTCGGACCAGGAATTATAATGGTTAGAAACATGTACTGAGTCTTCATGTACATCCAAGGCGGTAGGTAATACGGAGTGACAATCACAGGCCAGCACGAATACTGGGATCTCGAAAGACCAAAAGGAGTAAAACCGTCAGAAGATAGTCCCAACCTGACATTACGAGGATCTGAAGCAAAATCAAGATACACTCGATCAAAGTGCTTCCACGCTTCTCCATCGGATGGGTGATCCAACACTCTTTCAATCTGTTCTCGCATGTGCCAACTCATATTTTCGGTCGTCTCTTTTACCATAAATAATCTTTGCAACCGCGGCGGTAAAGGCAAGTAGTGCATTGAATCGGTCGGTCTTCTTATACCGGTAGACCTTCCTGTACTAGTTATCTTATAGCGATCAGCACCACAAAATCTGCACATATCTGCATCCTTGTCGTCTTTGTAGTACAGCATGCACCCATTGCGACAAGAATCGATTTTCTCGTATCCCATCCAGAGCGATCTCACCATCCTCTTAGACCGGTAGAAGTCTTTAGGCAACTTAGCACCCGCCGACAAGATCTCTATAATCAACTCCAACACTCGGTTGTAACATTCTTGCGACATATTAAAATCTGACTTAATGCTCAACAGTCTTGTAACCACCTCTAATGGTGAATGATCCTCACAACCAGGATACAATAGAGTCATTACATTCTCCAGCAACTCCATGAACTGTGCAGCATCGGCGTTCGGTGCCTCCTCAGGTGCATCATGAACGAAACTAGGCCCCACAGCGTCAAAAACCATGTTCACGCACCCGTCGTCGTATGCATGATTATCTGAAACAAAATTAGGTCCCGCATGCATATACGGCTCAACATAAGGCTCCGGCTCTGATGCTAAAGACACAAGTTCTCCGTGTGCGGTCCACTGATAGTAATTAGGCATGAAACCCCTCGAGTACAAATGATATGTCACTTCCACTTCTGGATAATATTTCACGTTATGAAATTTCACACACGGACACTTAATTTTGGTACCATCCATGTACCGAGGGAACGCCTTAGCAAACTGCAGGAACTGCTCTACTCCCGCTATGTATTCATCCCGCACACCACACATATCATCAGGATGACGATTGTACATCCATGAACGATTCTGCAAGTAGTAATTCATATCTATTTAGAAATAATTCTGCAAAGATGGACACACATTATCCAACAGGCACAAATTCGTATATTATGTCTTATTATGGGACACACATTAGTAGTGGACAGTTACTAATAACAATGATATGCAATCTAGGTCAAACTAGGTTGTACTAAGTCAAACAAAGTCAAACAAGGTCAAGCTAAGTCAAACAAAGTCAAACAAGGTCAAGGGTTGACCTATAGTTGACTTTGTCAACTCTTAGTCCAATCTAGGTCAGATGTTGACTCTATTTTGACTTTCAGTCAAAATAGTCAACATTGGTCAAACAAGGTCAAATCTAAGTTAAATATCCTATTTCTAGTCATTACCTACCAAGGTACCCTTTACCTTATCGCTATTGGTATCCCAATACCAATACCTTAAGTTGGTACCCTTTACCTTATCGCTATTGGTACCCTTTACCTTATCGCTATTGGTATCCCAATACCAATACCGTGGTAACATGGTTGGTACATTAAGGATCTTTGACAAGATGACATGTTGCAAAAAAATATATCCTTATATATAGTTCTCCTACGGATTTTCTTTAACATTACGTAGGAGAACTATAAGGATATATCTTTTCACAATATGTCACCTCCTCAAAGACCCTTAATGTGACAACCATGTCACCCTCTCAGTCATATCCCTGAGCTACGATGCAGCTGCAGGCATTTAACATATCACGGTTTATAAAAATAACTAATAAATTTCTATCCTAATTAATAAATTAATATCCTACTTTAACATATAATAACTCTCATATTCCTGCAGCTACGATGCAGTTGCAGGCAGTTCCTTCTAACATAAACTAATATCCTAATCTAAACTAACCCTTTAACTGAAACTAATATCTAAACAATGCTAATCATGAACTGTACACTACTACCTAACATTCACATGAACTATCTATCTCAAACTCTCTATCATAACTAATAAATTAATATCCTACTTTAACATCTAATAACTCTCATATTCCTGCAACTAAAAGGCAAAACCATGGTATATACATGGTTTAAAGTATCGGTCGATACCGATACGGTTTGGCATGTTCCGATCCGATACCGACCGATACCAAATATTGACCGATACCGACATTGGGGGTCTTTGTTCCGGTCAATTCGGCATAACCAATCGGTAAGGATGACTACTATTTTATATAATTTCAAAACTACTAAGAAATAATGCTGAAATACTTAAAATTATGTAGATATGTGTGTGTATGTAAGTGTGTGAGTATATATATATATACATGTATATATGTAGATGTGTGTATTTATATATATAGGTATATATGTATGTATTATGTGTGTGTGTATCCTGTGTCCTGTGTCACAGAGTCGTGTCCGAAATAGGGTTAGGGTCCTATCCCCTGCCCCCTCCTCCCTACCCCTGCCCCTCCCCCTATAGGGTATCCTATTACCATAGACTAATATAGGATACTCTTAAGATACTAGGATATCTAACTATCCTAGAATACCAAATTCTAGCCAAGATACTAACTTAGGGTACTAACTTCTAGCCCATATCCTAATATCATAGGCTATAACCAAGGGAACACATATATAGGTTAAGATATTTACATATACTATATCCTAGGCTATAACCAAGATACTAACTTAGGGAACTAACTTAGGGTACTAACTTCTAGCCTATATCCTAATATCCTAGGCTATAACCAAGGGGACACATATATAGGTTAAGATATTTACATATACTATATCCTAGGCTATAACCAAGATACTAACTTAGGGTACTAACTTCTAGCCCATATCCTAATATCCTAGGCTATAACCAAGAGGACACATATGTAGGTTAAGATATTTACATATCCTAATATCCTAGGCTATAACCAAGGGGACACATATATAGGTTAAGATATTCACACAACTACCTATATATTTACTATATATATATAGGCATACATATATAGGTTAAGATATTTACATATACTAGGCTATAACCAAGGGGACACAATATATACATTCAACAAGTTATGCATTTATATACTAGAGAGATAGAGAGTGTATAGTGTCAAGTGTGCATATACAATTGTCATGTGTGTACGTGTCTCCCAAACCAAACTCGTGTCCAAATACTCGACACAATGTGTCCAAAAATAAACCAAACTCAACACATCCAAAACTGGACACGAATCCAAGGGCACGTGTCTTTGGGGACACGAATCCAATGGGCATGTCACTCCCCGTTCCCAGAATAAAGTATTTTATACGTGTACTTCTTGAATGTACTTATTCAATATTTATCATGCATTTATTCTGTATTTAAATTCTTCAAATTTGCGCTTATTAATTTTTTGTATTTTATTTTCTGCTTTTCTTGGCTCTTGGTTCATTTCGGTTCATGGGAAACCAACTTGGTTCGGTTTGGTTCAACATGGAAAGGAATGGATGGCTTGGATTTGGTGGAGAGAATGAATGGTGGAGATCCACTTGACCTTGATATAAAAGTTCTTCTTCCACTCTCTCTCTTCATTCATTCACATTTACTCCTCCACCAAACCCTAACCCATTTGGAGAGGCAAGTACATCTTGCACACCATGAAGGATTTCATGCATCCCCAATTATTTTTAGTTTATGTTATTCATCTTCTTTTCCTCTACAAGTTTAGGTCTTGAAGTTTTTGTTTTCCATGGATGGTTGGGTGTAGATCTAAGTTTTAAGTTTTGGTTTTCATAGTTTTGGTTTTCATATGAAATTTAGGGTTTTGATCTATCAAACATTGTTGTTTTCGAAATTAAGTGGTTCCATGTTATAGAGAATTTGATTCTACTAAAGTTTGGCTTTTGAAAAGTTAGATTTCGATTTATTTTGTGGAAGTTATGGCAAAAAGTATTTTGGTTCGTTCCTATATTCATCTGCAGCACGAACAGCATGTCGCAGAAGGCGCACGTCGCAGTAGGCGCATGTTGCAATGAGGTGCATGTCGCGGAAGGCACACAGCATGTCGCAGAAGGCGCATGTCGCAGTAGGCGCATGTTGCAATGAGGCGCATGTCGCGGAAGGCACACAGCATGTCGCAGAAGGCGCATGTCGCAGTAGGCGCATGTTGCAATGAGGCGCATGTCGCGAAAGGCACACAGCATGTCGCAGTAGCCGCATATCATATCGCGCATAAGCCGCATTAAGGCGCATGTTGCAGTAGGCGCATGTTGCATGAGGCGCATGTCGCGGTAGGCGCATATCATGTCGCAGTTGAGCCACATGAGGCGCATGTCGCAGTAGGCGCATATCATGTCGCAGTTGAGCCACATGAGGCGCATGTCACGATAGGCGCATATCATGTCGTAGTTGAGCCACATGAGGCGCATATCATGTCGCAGTAGGCGCATATGGTGTCGCAGTTGCATGTAT
This sequence comes from Iris pallida, assembly GCA_029216955.1. Lineage (NCBI taxonomy): Eukaryota > Viridiplantae > Streptophyta > Magnoliopsida > Asparagales > Iridaceae > Iris > Iris pallida. The sequence continues at coordinate 6,813,262 of JANAVB010039620.1, forward strand.
GTCGCAGAATAGGCCGCATATGCATAATTTGGTTGTTTTTGACTGTTATATGTCCTAATTAACTGAATTGTGGCTAGAATTTCTTTCAACTCCCAACATGAATTTGTTGATCTTTTTCTTGGATTCAAGAATATATTACCAACTATTTTATACTAGTTATGGACTCGACCATGATTAATAATAATTTGACTTTTATGCCTTGTCATGAATTGACCCCGACTGTTACTTGACTAATAATTGATCAAGCGTTCCTAGTTGGAACTAAGAGACTAGCTAGTCGTCTTATTGAATGAAATGAATAAGATACGTTCATGCAATGAACTATTATACTCGATTAGCCGATCCCGAATATTGGCATACAGGCACATGCAGGCTTCAAATTATTCATTTTTATTTATTTCTTTATCTTGCAAAAACAGCATGTATACTTTATGGTCAAGGCATGATTACTCCGTGGTTAGATTTGATTGTTGCATTACGCTATGTAAGACCTATAACATAGCCGCACGGGTATCGTTGTAGAGTTGCGCATATCATACCCCGTACGAAAGTACTCATTTGAACGACCATGATCCACGGCATGGAACTTCACGCAACGTAGAGACTATTAAGTTAAATAAAATAATGATGGCATGGAGAGAATGGATTCTCGAGTTCTTACATGGCAGCCCCCTTGGGACTATTAAGTGCCCGACGGGCCGGCTGGTTCCCACAGATACGGTAAATCTGTCACACGGACAGGGAACGGTATCTGCTTATATTATTGTATATGCTATAACGGCGGGCGTCCCGCTAGGACTCGTCTAACTACATGATGGGCGCAATTGATTGTTTGGATAGACTAGCCTTGCTTGCACATAGTAAGAACTGAGGAATCCCTAATTGCATAATTCCAGGATAACTTGGGACTCACAATAGCAAGCCGTAGGAATTGATTGGCCGTTCAAAGATGATTTATTTGTGTATTGTATCTACTCTGTTGCCTAACTAAGATGATCAGAATGTCAGGGCGTGACGGGCCAACTTCTGTCCTTGTTTGGTTGGGAGGTTGGTTCGAAGTGTCGTGATGTTATGTGAATCCTAGTGGAAAGCAGAGATCTATTATTATATTTTCTTACTTACTGGTTTAGTCCTTCATATCGTGCTTCCTTGTGGTACTTGCTATTGGAGGTCTAACCTCTCTGGTTTTGCATGGCCAGATTTAGAGTCGGTCCCCGAGGATCCAGCTTACTTCCACCTCCAAGATGGTCAATACTAGAGGAATGATCGCAGAAGGACTCGAGTGGGTTCCTTACTTCCCCACTCGTTTTGTTATTTACTTAATACCTTACCATTTGGCACCGACATGTTAGTCGGATTGTCTTGTACTTACTTTTGCATAATTGTAATTAAGTCAGACTGCAGCTGATAACAATTGTGTATACTTTTCTACATCATCTGGCTATGTTTTGTAAAGCCAAATATCAAGAACAATTTGACTGAGCGTTTGGGACGCCTTACTGCTTTATCTTACATGTTCTCTATTTCTGTTTCTTATTTTGAATGATTGAGACAATAGATGTGAAATGACCATAGTAAGACTTTCATGTAGTATGCACCCCCTCGTCTGGTTAGATAGCATTGATCGTATTATACGGTATTCATCTACCCGTAATACGTAGCTGGCTGAGTCATTCTCCCGCTCTCCAGTATTCTGGTTCTGGGGCGTGACAAGGTTTTAGTGGTGGCCCATGCAGGTCTGATTTCAGACTTGTGGGGTGTTTTTGATTTATAGGATGTCTCAATCACACGTGTTCCTTCTTGATCTTATGATTCGTTATCCTCAACCCTTGCTTGACATTCTGGTATCGTTTGACTTCATTGATCCTTCATGTCCGGTTGTTTGATTGTTCTCTTGTCCCTTTTCTTAGGGGCACTTCGTCCGTACCTGTCAGAGCTGGACAGCAACAACATGGACAGCAACATGGACAACCTGACCCTGTTGGTCAACAACAAGGGCCGGTACTAACTCAAGAGGCCACCCAGGAAGAAGTGATAGTGGAACCAGCGGCTGGGTCACAGTATCCGGATGTTCCACCACCACCGACAGTTCCACCTACCCAAGTAGACACACCAGCCCTTCTGGAGATCATGAGAGGAATGATGGCTACTCAGTAACATTAGATGTTGGCCTAGCAACGCATGCACACTCAGCTACAAGAGCAGAATGTGCTACTCAACCAAGGATTGCAGACAGCATTGGAAAGAGGGGCAAGGCCAGATTCAGGAGCATCAGCCAGGTTTTGCAAGTACAACCCCCGCCGTTTCGAGGGCACGGAGGATGCCATCTCAGCAGATGCATGGCTTAAGGATATGGAGGCTATTCTGACGGCAGCTAAGGTACCGGCAGAAGAACGTGTGGATATGGTAAAGTTATTACTTTAGGATCTCGCACGTGATTGGTGGGAATCAGAGGAAGTGGGCATCAGACGTCCTATTGCTTGGGACGATTTCACAGCAAGATTCAAGACCAAGTACTATGGAGTTGTGGCACAGTTTGAGCTACAACAGAAGTTTATCAGCCTCAGGCAGGCTGGCAAGACTGTAGATGCTTATGCAGCGGAGTTCTGCAGATTGAGTAGATTCGCCCCAGAGATGGTAGCAACAGAGAGCCAGAGGGCCATGAGGTTTCAGCAAGGGTTTCATCTTGAACTCTTACAATTGATAGAGGGGCACAATTACCAGACTTTTGATGAGATATTGACGGCGACTCGAAGGCATGAGATCACCATTCAGAGGCTTGCAGTAAGGACTGGGGGTCAGAAGAGATCCCACAGTCAGATTAAAGGAGGAGGGGGAGCAGCGCCCCGAACAACAGCACCATCTACTGGCATTCGTATCCACGATGTGGCGATACGAGGACCAACACCACCAAGGCAGCAGCAACAACAACAGAGGAAGAACCAGCAACCTCCGGCGGGCTGCACTTATTGTGGGAAGATGGGGCACACTCGAGATGTGTGTCAGACATTGAATGGACTATGTCTGATATGTGGAAATCAAGACCATCGGGTTACCACATGTCCCATGAATTCGAGGTCAGGAGGACCAAGGCAGCAGTTTCCTGCTTTGCCAGCACCAGGGGCAGGCCAGTATCGAGGACCAGCAATAGCCGTTAGGCCGTTGGTACAGCGTCCGCAGGCTCAGATGTTTCGACAGCAGGGACCGCCGATACAGCAACACCAGCATAGACTACCCCAGCATCATCAAGGAAGGGGCCAGCAGCAGCACCAGGCTAGTCCGCAATATGGGAACCAACAAGGAGGTCGAGGGCAGGCATTCACTCTGTCCTTGGAGGAGGCATTAGCATCGGAAGATGTTGTGGCAGGTAACATTCTCGTCGCCTCATATCCCGCAGTAGCATTGTTTGATTCAGGAGCATCACACTCATTTATATCTGCACAATTTACGACACGGCTAGGAATGGAGTTCGAGGCATTGCCAGGGAGGTTGAATATACTCACTGGCAATGGGCTCGTAGGAGTTAGTAGAGTTATTCTAGCGTGTAGCGTTGTAGTTTGTGACCATTCTTTACCCGCCCGGTTGATAGAATTTCCTGTCGGAAATTTCGACGTTATCTTAGGCATGGACTGGCTGAAAAACAGTCATGCGACAATAGATTGTCGTAGAGGGAGTGTATCTTTTGATATTTCAGGCATGAAAAGGTTCACCTTAGTCAGATCAGAGGCAACTCAGCAAGAGCAGGGAGTAGTAACGGCAATGGAAGAAGTTCAGTTCCGAAGGTAGTTGAAGAATTTCTAGACGTATTTCCCGAAGAACTTCCAGGGCTACCACCGGTTAGAGATATTGAGTTTAGTATAGAATTGGCACCAGGAACTAAACCAATATCAGATCGAGTTTACAGAATGGCGGATTCAGAGCAGACCAAGGTATATCAGCATATAGAGGAATTGAAGGAGAAGAAGTTCATCCAAGCTAGCGTGTCACCATGGGCAGCACCAGTAGTACTTGTGGAGAAGAAGGATGGGTCATCCAGATTGTGCATTGACTACAGGAAGCTTAACGCGGCAACAGTGAAGAACAAGTACCCACTACCCAGGATCGACGACTTGTTTGATCAGTTGAGCAAAACTAGAGTTTTCTCCAAGATAGATCTTCGTTCAGGGTACCATCAAGTGAGAGTTCGGAAGGAAGATATTCCCAAGACAGCATTTAGGTCGAAGTATGGGCATTATGAATTCTTAGTAATGCCGTTTGGTTTGACCAATGCTCCAGCGATATTCATGGATTTGATGAATCACATCTTTATGCCATACTTAAATCAGTTTGTCGTTGTATTTCTTGGCGACATTCTCGTATATTCTGCCAGTAAAGAGGAGCATGAAGACCACCTCAGGAAAGTGTTGCAGGTTCTGAGAGAGAACCAGTTGTATGCCAAGCTCAGTAAGTGTGAGTTTTGGTCGGATCATATTTCATTTTTGGGTCATATCGTATCAGGAGCAGGAGTAGCAGTAGATCCTAAGAAGATAGAAGCAGTAGAGAGTTGGCCAGTACCCAAGACCGTAGCAGATGTGCGGAGTTTCTTGGGATTTGCAGGATATTATAGAAGGTTTGTGTCAGACTTTACAAGGCTTTCAGCACCCATGACCCGCTTGACTCGGAAGGATGTACCATTTGTTTGGTCGGCAGAATATCAGGCATCATTCGAGACTTTGAAGCAGAAGTTGATATCAGCGCTATTCTTACATTACCAGTTGGACCCGGAGGTTTTACAGTATATTGTGATGCGTCAGGTAAAGGACTTGGATGTGTCCTTATGCAGCATGGGAAGGTGATAGCATATGCATCTAGGCAGCTTCGGGACCACGAGAAGAATTACCCAACGCATGATCTAGAATTGGCGGCAGTAGTGTTTGTTCTGAAGCTATGGAGGTATTACTTTTATGGTGATCGAGTGGAGATGTACACAGATCATAAAAGTCTGAAGTACATCTTTACTCAGAAGGAGCTGAACATAAGACAGAGAAGATGGTTAGAGTTGATCAAGGATTATGACGTGGAGCTTCAGTATCATCCAGGCAAGGCTAATGTAGTAGCAGACGCTCTTAGCAGGAGAGGCGGCACATTTATGTTGACAACACAGAAGCATATCTTAGAAGACCTTCAGGAGATGGGCATCAAAGTTATACTTCCTGGTGATGTAGGAGTTCTAACAAGTTTACAAGTTCAATCTGATTTGGTAGACAGGATCAAGGCAGCTCAGGCACAGGACCCAAGGATTCAGAAGCTTAGGGCAGAATGTGAGTCGGGACTCAGGAAGGAGATGAGAATTCATTAAGACGGTACACTTAGGTTTGGATCACGTCTATGTGTGCCTAGTGGAGATATCAGACAGGAGATTATGACAGAGGCTCACAGTTCTCAGTATTTTATTCACCCTGGAGGGACCAAGATGTACCAAGATATCAAGCAACATTTCTGGTAGAACGGGATGAAGAGAGAGATAGCTAGATTTGTTTCCCGTTGCTTGGTATGTCAGCAAGTGAAGGCAGAACAGCAGAGGCCAGCTGGGTTATTGCAACCGCTTCCTATCCCGAAATGGAAATGGAAGCATATTACAATGGACTTTGTGACCGGTTTACCGAGATCACCAAGTGGTAAGGACGCTATTTGGGTGATAGTGGATCGACTTACGAAGGTGACACACTTTCTTCCTTTCAGATTAGGGCAATCTACAGAAAAGTTGGCAGAGTTGTACATACAGCAGATAGTCAGGCAGCATGGAGTTCCTGTCAGCATTGTGTCAGACCGAGATACCCGCTTTACATCACATTTTTGGAAGAGCTTACATCATAGTCTGGGTACCAAGTTAAGATTTTGCACGGCCTACCATCCGCAGACGGATGGGCAATCAGAAAGGATGATTCAGACTTTGGAAGATATGTTGCGAGCTTGCACTCTAGATTTTGGAGGATCTTGGAAGAGCCACCTGCACTTGGTCGAGTTCTCGTACAACAATAGTTATCAAGCCAGTATCGAGATGGTGCCATTCGAAGCGCTATATGGTAAGAAGTGCAGATCACTGCTTGCATGGGATGATATCGAAAAGAGGAAAATATTAGGCCCAGAAATGATTGTTCAGACGGTTGAAGTGGTTAAGGGAATTAGAGAGCGGCTTCGAGTTGCGCAGGACCGGCATCGTCATTGGGCGGACCAGCATCGTAGGCCGTTAGAGTTCTCTGTTGGGGACCACGTATTCTTGCGGATCTCACCTACTCGTGGGGTCATTAGATTTGGCGTTTGCGGGAAGTTGAGTCCGCGATACGTAGGACCCTTTGTTATTCTTGATAGGATAGGCGATGTTGCTTATCGTTTATCCCTTCCACCTTCGTTACGAGAGGTGCATGACGTATTTCATGTATCTCAGTTACGTAGGTATATATCGGACCCAAGCCATGTCCTCGATCACTCTGAGCTGGTTGTTGGTACCAACCTGTCTTACGAGGAACAACCTGTGTCCATTTTGGACCGAAGAGAGAAGATACTCAAGAACCGAACAATTAGTCTTGTCCATGTTGCTTGGGATCATCACTCATTGGGAGAGTCAACGTGGAAACATGAGGATGATATCCGATCACGGTATCCACACCTGTTTGACTCACAAGGTATATCTCTTTCTGTATACCTTGATTGTCCTGATTCTTCATGCTTATCACCTTATGGGTAGAACTACTTGATATCGTGGATTGATGAATTTACATATATAGTACTTGCTTTTTGATATGGTAAAATGATTGCTTGCTCACTAGAATTGCTTGTATTAGTTTAGCTCCGACATTTCTGTCCTGCTTGGATCTAAAATTCCGAGGACGGAATTTTTCTAAGGAGGGTAGAGATGTCACTCCCCGTTCCCAGAATAAAGTATTTTATACGTGTACTTCTTGAATGTACTTATTCAATATTTATCATGCATTTATTCTGTATTTAAATTCTTCAAATTTGCGCTTATTAATTTTTTGTATTTTATTTTCTGCTTTTCTTGGCTCTTGGTTCATTTCGGTTCATGGGAAACCAACTTGGTTCGGTTTGGTTCAACATGGAAAGGAATGGATGGCTTGGATTTGGTGGAGAGAATGAATGGTGGAGATCTACTTGACCATGATATAAAAGTTCTTCTTCCACTCTCTCTCTTCATTCATTCACATTTACTCCTCCACCAAACCCTAACCCATTTGGAGAGGCAAGTACATCTTGCACACCATGAAGGATTTCATGCATCCCCAATTATTTTTAGTTTATGTTATTCATCTTCTCTTCCTCTACAAGTTTAGGTCTTGAAGTTTTTGTTTTCCATGGATGGTTGGGTGTAGATCTAAGTTTTAAGTTTTGGTTTTCATATGAAATTTAGGGTTTTGATCTATCAAACATTGTTGTTTTCGAAATTAAGTGGTTCCATGTTGTAGAGAATTTGATTCTACTAAAGTTTGGCTTTTGAAAAGTTAGATTTCGATTTATTTTGTGGAAGTTATGGCAAAAAGTATTTTGGTTCGTTCCTATATTCATCTGCAGCAAGAACAGCATGTCGCAGAAGGCGCATGTCGCAGTAGGCGCATGTTGCAATGAGGCGCATGTCGCGGAAGGCACACAGCATGTCGCAGAAGGCGCATGTCGCAGTAGGCGTATGTTGCAATGAGGCGCATGTCGCGGAAGGCACACAGCATGTCGCAGAAGGCGCATGTCGCAGTAGGCGCATGTTGCAATGAGGCGCATGTCGCGGAAGGCACACAGCATGTCGCAGTAGCCGCATATCATATCGCGCATGAGCCGCATTAAAGCGCATGTCGCAGTAGGCACATGTTGCATGAGACGCATGTCGCGGTAGGCGCATATCATGTCGCAGTTGAGCCACATGAGGCGCATGTCGCGGTAGGCGCATATTATGTCGCAGTTGAGCCACATGAGGCGCATGTCACGATAGGCGCATATCATGTCGCAGTTGAGCCACATGAGGCGCATATCATGTCACAGTAGGCGCATATGGTGTCGCAGTTGCATGCATGTCGCAGAATAGGCCGCATATGCATAATTTGGTTGTTTCTGCCTGTTATATGTCCTAATTAACTGAATTGTGGCTAGAATTTCTTTCAACTCCCAATATGAATTTGTTGATCTTTTCCTTGGATTTAAGAATATATTACCAACTATTTTATACTAGTTGTGGACTCGACCATGATTAATAATAATTTGACTTTTATGCCTTGTCATGAATTGACCCCGACTGTTACTTGACTAATAATTGATCATGCGTTCCTAGTTGGAACTAAGAGACTGGCTAGTCATCTTATTGAATGAAATGAATGAGACACGTTCATGCAATGAACTATTATACTCGATTAGCCGATCCCGAATATTGGCATACAGGCACATGCAGGCTTCAAATTATTCATTTTTATTTATTTCTTTATTTTGCAAAAATAGCATGTGTACTTTATGGTCAAGGTATGATTACTCCGTGGTTAGATTTGATTGTTGCATTACGCTATGTAAGACCTATAACATAGCCGTACGGGTATCGTTGTAGAGTTGCGCATATCGTACCCCGTACGAAAGTACTCATTTGAACGACCATGATCCACGGCATGGAACTTCACGCAACGTAGAGACTATTAAGTTAAATAAAATAATAATGGCATGGAGAGAATGGATTCCCGAGTTCTTACATGGCAGCTCCCTTGGGACTATTAAGTGCCCGACGGGCCGGCTGGTTCCCACAGATACGGTAAATCTGTCACACGGGCAGGGAACGATATCTGCTTATATTATTGTACATGCTATAACGGCGGGCGTCCCGCTGGGACTCGTCTAACTACATGATTGGCGCAATTGATTGATTGGATAGACTAGCCTTGCTTGCATATAGTAAGAACTGAGGAATCCCTAATTGCATAATTCCAGGATAACTTGGGACTCACAATAGCAAGCCGTAGGAATTGATTGGCCGTTCAAAGATGATTTATTTGTGTATTGTATCTACTCTGTTGCCTAACTAAGATGATCAGAATGTCAGGGCGTGACGGGCCAACTTCTGTTCTTGTTTGGTTGGGAGGTTGGTTCGAAGTGTCGTGATGTTATGTGAATCCTAGTGGAAAGCAGAGATCTATTATTATATTTTCTTACTTACTGGTTTAGTCCTTCATATCGTGCTTCCTTGTGGTACTTGCTATTGGAGGTCTAACCTCTCTGGTTTTGCATGGCCAGATTTAGAGCCGGTCCCCGAGGATCCAGCTTACTTCCACCTCCAAGATGGTCAATACTAGAGGAATAATCGCAGAAGGACTCGAGTGGGTTCCTTACTTCCCCACTCGTTTTGTTATTTACTTAATACCTTGCCGTTTGGCACCGACATGTTAGTCGGATTATCTTGTACTTACTTTTGCATAATTGTAATTAAGTCAGACTGCAGCTGATAACAATTGTGTATACTTTTCTACATCATCTGGCTATGTTTTGTAAAGCCAGATATCAAGAACATTTTGACTGAGCGTTTGGGACGCCTTACTGCTTTATCTTAAATGTTCTCTATTTCTGTTTCTTGTTTTGAATGATTGAGACAATAGATGTGAAATGACCATAGTAAGACTTTCATGTAGTATGCACCCCCTCGTCTGGTTAGACAACATTGATCGTATTATACGGTATTCATCTACCCGTAATACGTAGCTGGCTGAGTCATTCCCCCGCTCTCCAGTATTCTGGTTCTGGGGCGTGACAGGGCACGAGTCTTTGGGGATACGATGTGTGTCCGTGTGTCCGTGTGTTCGTGTGTGTGTGTGTCCGTGGGAGAGAAGGAGGAGGAGGGAGAGGAGTTAGGTTAGGGTTTACCTGAGGAAGAGGAGGAGGAGCTCGGGATTGGGAGAGGAGGAGCTCGAGGAGGAGGATCTCGAGGAGGAGGAGCTCGCCGGAGGGGGAGGGAGTCGCCGGGGGGGAGGGGGTCGCCGGGGGTGGGAGGGCACTAACAGAGGGGGAGGGAGTCGCCGGGTGGGAGGGGGGGAAATTTAGAATTTTCGAGCGAGAGTGAGGGGGAAAGAACGAAACGGTGTGCCCTAAGTAAATAAAATTAGCGACGTCAAGTGTTGCAGTCGCTAAACGTCGCAAAATTGGCAACATATGCTAATAATATGTCGCTGAACGTCGCTATTCAGCGACGTAGTAAACTCCTGTCGCGGAACGTCGCTAGGCAGCGACGTTTTGCGACGTGTATATAAAGCTGTCGCTATATTTCATAACTAGCGACGTCATTTCTTGCCGTCGCTAAATTACGTCGCTATTAGATGATATTTTAGTAGTGAATAAAGGCTGTCCAATGGAGAGAGACACCAAGTGGTAGTTCATGTAACATAGCTAATGGAAGAATGTAACTTTATACTAGTAACGAATATAATCAACTGAGAACAAGATTCATATATTATGGTTATCTACTAAGAACAAGATTCAAGTAACTGTATACTAGTAACGAATATGATCATTAACATATATATTCATAATCTAGAAAAACAAGAAAATTTTATAATTTGTGTTAGTTAACACATTTCATACATGATTTTTTTGTCTCGAAAGTTGTCACGACCCGCTCCTGAATAATCGGATACAAGTCGGACACGTCCAGCCTATGTTGAAAGACAAACGTAGTAAGCTGTACTAGGTATCAAGAAAACTCAAGTAATATCATAAAGCAACATCACAACAATCTAAACCATCCCACAGTACATCACAATACACCACCATAGGTTTTAGCCATATTATACCTTTTACACTAAACCGGAGACAAATTCGAATACAGAATATAAAGGTGAAAATTCCACCACAAATCCCTAACATTACAACATCAAAAGTAAAGTATACTAAATGAACTAGTATAGGTCTCAGCAGCCTGTAAGTCCTAGGTAGTGTGATCCGGCTCAGCTATAGGATCCCGGGCTCCTATCCATAGTAGATATCACATATGGCCTCAAGCTCACCTGCAACATATCTAGTCAGAAGCAGAGCAAAGTACAATCTATGATAATGAAACAAGTACATGATGGTTAACAAGTAAAGAATAAAGAAACATGATGAACATGAAAAGTAAATGCATAATCTAAACTGAACATGAACATATAAACAAGAAATTTTTACATGTGATTTGAAATACATACTAGAATATGTGACCGGCTGGGGTAAACAAATGAATAAGTACAAGTAATTGTACGACTTAGAATCCCATGTGCACGATGTGAGACTTAAGCTATTCACATGAATCCTAGGTTAGACTTTGGTCACATATCTGTAGCATTTTCCCTCCACCAGATACAAGTAAAGAATATATACTAGAGTACAAGACCATATCGTGTAACAATGTGTCCAATATGAAAAGAACATGATATGAAGTAAATGAGTCTAAACCATAGAAGTACTTGCCTTGCTCTGGAAGATCGGTAATAGGAAACCAGTAATCTCTAGGTCCACCTGAGTCAATTGGGGTTTAATTAGATTCAAAATATTTACAACTAGCTAAATCTTGCTAGTTAACTAGCTATTTCTATCTTATAAACTTGGTAGTTAAATATCATAAATAATACCACTTAATATTACATACACATAACTTTAGCTAGTTATAGCATAGATTATATTTTAAACAACCTCTACAAAATATTCATAGGGAATAATAATAAGTAATTATAGTTTCTAATTACAAATAAAATAACAAATGTATTTAGAATGCTTATAAAAAATAGTGATTAATAACTATCAGTATGTACTGTAACTGGCTTCTTAACCAAAATGTCTACCACAAGTCTTACTACTGTTTAACCTAGCTACAATAGTTCCGGCCCCACAAAGTCCATAGATTAGACTCTAAACCACATGAACTATACCCACATATTTAGATACAAAATAACTGGTGCATGGACCAGTCGCTGGACTGGAATCAACAAAAGTATACAGAGAATCAATTATTAGCCAACACACTCGAAGCCCAAAAATAAACTCAGCTTGGACCGTTGGCCAACTCCATCGTTCAAATTCTTTTCAAAACCTCTTTCCCATCATTTCCACAGTACACATTAGATAGGCTACAGTCCAGAACCCAAAACCAAAAGTTCTATCAAAATATACAAATCAAAAGCCCTGCAAATCTAAAGTCTGGCCACAACCAAACGTTAAATCCCAGCACATGCAAACTCACAGTCTTCAAGCCATGAGCTATTCGAACCCAGCAACCCAAAAAGCTCAGCAAAATCTTCAAACTAGAGTTTAATAGAATATTCAAAGAAAACAAAATTTCAAAAAGACATTCAGACCAACAGTCCCAATCAAGAGCAGAACATATGAAAAAAAAAGTTCAATAACCATTCAAATCAAATGTTTACTAAAACATTTGAAATCAAATGTCCAGTTATAACATCCCATTCAAAAATTCAGTTAGAACATTCTAAACAAAGGCTTAGTCATAACATTCAAACAAATGTGTAGTCGAGCTCGTAGACCCAACCCCTGGGTACATACTTCTCCAGTCCACCTCCACGCCATAACCCCTGGACACGCACACAAGACTGGACACGAACAAATCAACTTCCCCGTATCCCGATCACAACTCTGCCCAAGCACGCTCATCATCAATCCTAAGTACACACGGTATGTTCTTCAACATTAGGAGAGCAGAATAATACTTGAGGAGAGTTGAATCTGTATCCGCGTATGGCGACACGAGCGATCATGTCTGATATAATCCTACTCGAGTCTAATAACGAAACAGAACCTGGTTTGGACATTTAGACAAACAAGTAGGGTGCAGATTAAACAAAACTGATCATAGGCATGTTTGCATTGAGGGATAGAATTTCGTTCATCAGATCAAGAAATTAAGATTCACCAGCTCAAATAATCAGATCACGAGAAAAGATAATTCGATTTTTTTATGGTTACTTACCAAAATCAAGAATCCGAGCCTAATCTTGAACTTTTGAATGTTGGAACAACGTAGATGCTGTCGAGCTCAATCGACGGAGAAGATGATCGGACCGATTCAAAACAGCCTATCCTGATCGGTTCTCCCGACCTAAATTGTCGATCAGAGATTAAGGATCAAGGATCGGAGATCATAGATCAAGGATCAGAAGAAGGAAAGTAACAGAGCGTCATCAAAGAAACTCGAGTTAAGAACTCACCGACAGTCGACACAGGATCTGTTAGATTATAAGATAATATTTGCAATGTAAATATGGCCCATACCCATAAGCCCAAATGTAGACACTATATATATTGTAACAAACCCTAGCAATGAATACAAGGCATTATTATTTCCTACATGGTATCAGAGCCTCCCAAACAAAAACCCTAGCCACCATCTCCCGAAAAATCCTAATCTGCTCCCGCGCCGACTGCGCCCGCGCCGACCGCACCCAGTACAGATCCGATCCGACGCCGACCGGAAGAAGCCGACCGAAAGCTTCTCAGCCGATTTACTGCAGCCGCTCATCTCCTTGGGATCATCGACGCCGACAGGAAGTTTTCTCATCAGCTGTGTCAAAGGCACGCAAGCAGAGCAAGCAGATTTCTTTCAAAAAGAAATCTCAGCTTGATCCCAATGCTCCTTTAAGTGCCATGCTTCAGCCGTGCCTTGGGATAATTTTGTTCAACCGTGCCTTTCCCAATGCTCCTTTAAGTGCTCGTTTAAGTGCACGCAGATTTTAGAAATCTCAGATTTTTTTTTTTCGGTTTTATTGCTTTTAGGTTTTATTGCTTTTAGGTTGTCCTTATGTACTTCTCTCTCAACACAAGCCTTCTATGAAGAGATCAAAAAAAAAAAAAAAAAAAAAAAAAAAAAAGAGAGAAAAAAAAAGAGAATATATATATATATATATATATATATATATATATATATATATATATATATATATATATATATATATCTTTCGCAGATTCGTCGGAGTTGTACATATTTTTGTACACCCGATATCCACTCGCCCCTACGCACCAGATCCGGCGCCCCTGATCGCGGCTGATTCGCCGTCGACCCCGTTCTTCAGCGACCGATTCGTCGGAGTTGTACAAAATTTTTGTACACCCGACATCCGCGATGGCAGATGATGCTGCGTCCAACTACTCCGTCGCGACTGGCGGTGGCAGTGCACATAACCCAAATTATCCTAATCCGAAGGATCCATATTTTCTGAGTTCTGCTGATCAACCAGGAAATATCATTACTCCTATTATTTTCTGTGGACCAAACTATGCTGAGTGGTCTCGGTCGATACGTCTCTCCCTGATCTCTAGGCGAAAGATCACTTTTCTGGAGGGTACTGAAGTCAAACCTGTTAATGATGCTAGCAAATTGCTTGATTGGAGATGCGTGCAAGCGCTATTGGTTCAATGGTTTCTTAATACCATTGATCCGTCTCTGAAGAAATCTTTGCCGTACTTTGAGGAGGTTTATCCATTGTGGAACTTGTTGGCGAAAAGATTTGTTGTTAGCAACGGCACTCGGAAGCAACAAATTAAGGTGGCTTTGGCCGAGTGCAAACAAATGACGTCGATGTCTAAGGAAACCTATTTTGGAAATTTGCAGTCTTTGTGGGATGAACAAGCTGCTTATTTTCCATTGCCTACTTGTACCTGTGGTGAACTTGCTGCCCAGCTACAGGCTATGAGGGATGAAGACCACTTTCAGGACTTCATGTATGGGTTGAATGCTGAGTTGTATGGTCATACCCGATCTAATCTTCTGGCTCAGGATCCTCAGCCAAGTTTAGATCGGGCATACCAGGCAGTCCGTGAGGAGGAGGATATGCGAAAGTCTCAGATCCAATCCGCTACTGAGGAGGTGATGGCGCTGGCTATCAAGTCTTCACCTCGTATTTCTACTACTTCTAATAGAAGAACCTCAGATTCCAGGGACAAATCAGAGTGGTGGGAGACTCGTCCTCGGCGTGAGGGCGGACGTGGTGGTGGTGGTGGCAGAGGCTCGGCACCACCGCAGAGACGTGATGGAGGACGTGGTGCTGGTGGCGCAGGGGTTATTCATCATGTCGCCGCTGCTGGTCATGGTGGCACAGGGGTTGTTCATCATGTCGCCGCTGCTGGTCATGGTGTCCCTGCTGGTCTTGCTGGGCGTTCGGCGGATATGATTCCTTCACCACTCTCAGGTGAATAATGGCAGAAATTGATGAGCTTGCTGGGTAATCCTGGTTCTTCAAACTTTGATCGTCTGATGGGTAAGAATTCTTCTGTCCCTTAGATATTCGATACTGGGGCTACTCTTCATACGACAGGCTCTCGTGACTATTTAGTTGATTGTTTTGAGGGCCCTGTCTGTCCTGTGATTTTGCCTGATGGGAGCACTATTGAGGCTGTTCTGAGAGACAAAAGTATTTTTGACTGCTTCGTCGGTGTTGACGGATGTTCTTTATGTTCCGACATTTACTTGCAATTTGATCTCTGTCTCCCAATTGATTGGTGCCAGAAATTGTGATATGTTATTTACTCCTGATTTGTGTTTTGTTCAGGACCGAAGTACGAGGATGGTGATTGGAGCAGGTGAACAAAGGGGTGGACTTTACTTCTTGGGGGAGGTTCCAGCTTCTTTGGCTTCGGTGATCCTGGCATGCAAAGAGAATGATTCCGAGGTTTGGCATAGTAGACTGGGGCATCCCTCAGATAAAGTAATGCAGACTTTACCTTCTCTCTCTGGTAGTAGTGTGTTTTCTCATACGGCTTGTGATATTTGTCATCAAGCTAAATAGACTCGTGATGCCTTTCCTGATAGTAGTAGTCGTGCTTTGAGATGCTTTGAACTTATACACTGTGATCTGTGGGGACCATATCGTGTTCCATCATCTAATGGGGCACGATATTTTTTGACTTTGGTGGATGATTTTTCTAGAGCTGTTTGGGTTATTTTGTTGACGGATAAGTCTTGTTGGCCCATTCCACGGTCACACCCGATTTCGATAATCAACATATACTTTAGTCAATACACAAAATATAGCAAATGCTGCTAACTATTTCAGGATGCATGAAATCATATTCAACGGACGATGTACTGCATAAATCAAAGCGTCAAAGTCATCAAAATCTTCTGAAGACTCTTTTCTACTTTTATTCTGTATTTTACATTTTATTGAGTCTAGGAATTACTTTGTAAAATCAATTATGGTAATACTGGCTTAGGGTTAAAATTGTCCTCCTTTCTAGAAACCTATTTTTATCCTTTCGTATTTTTGGTTACAAATATTTCAAAAACATATTTCGAAAATATTCTTTTCAAATGATTTTACAAATAACCAAAAACATGTTTGAAAACTGTTTTTACAAAATATTTTTAAATATCTCCTGACAGAACTCCAAGCCGAGTTCGGCCCGAGTTCGGTCCGAACTCTGACCGAGTTCGGTCAGTTTGTATTCAAACTTCTGTTGCCTCCAAATCAGCGAGCAACGTCTCATTGCGAGATATTTGCACCCGAACTCTGCCCGAGTTCTGCCCGAGTTCGGTTGGTGAAAACACCTATAAATAGAGAAGAACTTTTCGTTTCAAATCATCAATTCATTCTTCATCTTCTCTTCTCTACTATTCAAGTGTTTTCTAAACGATCTAAGATTTTCAAATCTCACCTACACATCTCTTAGCCAAAAGCCAGTACTATCAGAGTTGATTTAGAGTCTTTTGGTTACTCAAGAGTTGTAAGAGGTCGTTCAAGTTTCAACAACTTTTCTGTTGTGGAGCTGGTCGTGCGCTCGCCACCAAGCACGGTGTTGTGAAGCCGGTCGTGCGCTTGTCACCAAGCACGGTGTTGTAAGAGATTGCAAGCTCTCAGTTAAAGCTTGTGCCATAGTGGATTAACATCGAGCAAGAGTACTCGAGACTGGATTAGTCCTCTCAGAGGGATACCAGTATACATCGCTGTGTCACTGAGTTTGATTCTCCTATCTTTATTTACTGTCTCTTACATATCTGCCATAGTTTAATTTTTTAATTGGTGATTATATTTCCGCTGCACACACGCACTCTATTCACCCCCCCTCTAGAGGTGCTCAACGATCCTACAATTGGTATCAGAGCAGGTTATATTCTTATATAACATACCCTAGAGAGTATATATATGGCAGCCGTGAAATCTATATTCAACGGTGAAGGGCAATCCACAAATAGACCTCCCCTATTTGATGGAACAAATTACACTTACTGGAAAACACGTATGACTTTCTTTCTTAAGTCTCTAGATTTTGATCTTTGGTCAATAGTCATTGATGGGTATAAGAAACCACCACCTACAGTGGTTGAAGTTATTCTTATGGAAAAGTCGCATGACAAATACACCGATGCTGAAAAAACAAAGGCTAGTCTTGATGCTCGAGCCATCAATGCACTATTCTGTGCAATTGACAAAACCGAGTTCAACAGAGTTTCAACCTGCAAGACATCTCACGAAATTTGGAAACTCCTTGAGGTAACCATGAAGGGACTTCCCAAGTGAAAGAATCCAAAATTAGTAGACTGACTCAGGAATATGAATCTTTTAAGATAAAACCCGGTGAGTCAATTACACAGATGTTTACTCGTTTCCTTGATATAACTAATCCTCTGCAATCTCTTGGTAAAGATTACAGCAATCACAAGAAGATTAGAAAGGTGCTGCGGGCTCTAACAAAGAATTGGAATCCAAAGGCCACAGCAATTATTGAAGGAAACGACCTCACCACAATGTCGTTGGAAACCTTGACGGGCAAGCTCATGACCCATGAACTCGACTTGCAAGACTTTGAAGAAGCAACACCAAAGGAGAAAACAATCGCCTTCAAAGCTTAAGCAAGAAAAGCTACATACAACGATTCTGATGAAGAATCATCAAGTGGTGATGAACAAGCCCTACTTGTGAAGAACTTCAGAAAGTATCTAAAGTTTACAAGCAGAAAGAAGAAAGACGTCCAAGAAAGCAATGAAGATGAAACCATATGCTTTGGATGTAAGAAGTCAGGGCACATGAAGAAGGACTGTCCAGCTACCAAGAAGAGCAGTCCATATGACAGATCAAGATCAAGCAGAAACGCTACAACTGGTCGAAAGTATGCCAACACAAGTATCTGGCATGAAAGCGACGCCAGTGATTCTGAAGAAGAGGATAGACCCTGCGGCAATGCAAATGTCTGTCTTATGGCATTTGACAAGGTATCTTCAAACCCTCTATATGATGAATTTACTTTCGAAGAGTTAGAAAATGCTTTTAGCGACTTACTTGAAGAACACAAAAATGTGCTTGACAAGTATAAGCAATCTCGAAAAGAGATTAAGGCATACACAACCGAGTTAGCTAGATTGTCCAATCTTGTTCAAGATATCAAAGAGACATCTACTACCGGTAACACGGAAGAGATAGACAAACTCAAAGTAGACTATCATGAGGCTATCCTCACTATTCAAAAGAAAAAAAGAGATTATGGTAAGATACAAAAGTTGTATGACACAGAGAAGAAGATGCACTTAGTAACAGAACAGAGACTCTCAGCTATGACTGCTAAATATGAAGAGTCTATTATGATTTCTAAAAAGTTAGAAATCAAGTTAGGCAAACAGGAAATGCCTGTGACACAGCCTAATTTTAGTCCTAATGCAAAGCATACACCTAAGAGGACTAAAAACAAGAAAGCACAGAAGAAACACGAGTATCATCATGCTTTCACTTATAGGTTCTCCAAGAAACCAAACAAGCATGTGAACACAGTTTCAACCACATCTGGTTCTAAACTGACTTGCACATATTGTGGTACCCACGGACACATATCACAATATTGTCTTGCAAGAAAGCTTGTTGATAACCATACTTTAGTCTGGAGACCTAAAGCTAATCAGCATGGACCCTTCAGAAAATGGGTACCAAAGGATTCATCTACTTGTTTTGTAGGTGGACCCTCAACCCTCTCATGCTAGAAGCAAATGGATCCTCGATAGCGGATGTTCGCGACACATGACTGGTGATGCATCTTTATTCGCTACGCTATCGATGAAGAAAGAAGGATACGTCTCCTTCGGAAATAACTTGAGAGGTGATATTATAGGTAATGGTACTGTAGGTATTTCTCCTTACCCAATAATAAAGGATGTTTGTCTAGTAACTGAATTGAAACATAACCTATTGAGCATAAGTCATTTGGCAGATAATGGTTATGGTATCAATTTTGTGAAAGATAAATGTACCATATATAATATGTCATCTGGTGATCCCGTATATAAAGGGATTAGAGAAGACAATATTTATGTTTTCTTTTTGGAGAATACTAATAATGCAGGAAGGTGCCTAGTAGCCAATCAAGATGAAAGCTGGCTATGGCACATGAGACTAGGACATACAAACATGGATACTATCTCACGTCTGAACACAAAGAAGTTGGTAAAAGGACTCCCAGAAATTCCATTCAAGAGAGACATGATATGTGTTGACTGTGAAAAGAACAAAGCACATAGGTCTTCTTTTAAATCCATCAACGCTTCATAGATCTAGCGACAGTGATGATGAAGATGCACCTACAAAGACAAAGAAGAGTTCTGAGAAAGATCCTACCCAAGAGGCAAGAACTGATAAAAGTTTCGAAGATGCAGGAACTGAGAAGAGCCTTGTGAAAGGTATGGCCCAAAGATTCGAATCATTGAGATTCAAACCAGATCATCCAGAAACTCTCATAATAGGTGATGTATCCAAAGGTGTAAGTACTCGTTCATCTCTTAGAGATTCTGAAGTAGCAGCTAATGTAGCATTTATTTCACAAATAGAACCTAAGAATGTTGATGAGGCTTTTTCTGATAAATTTTGGATTTCTGCCATGCAAGAGGAACTTAATCAATTTGAAAGAAACCAAGTTTGGGAACTTGTTCCTAAACCTATTGGTCAATCGATAATTGGTACCAAATGGGTGTTCCGAAATAAACTTAGTGAAGATGGACAAGTTCTACGCAACAAAGCACGTATAGTTGCACAAGGTTATAATCAAGAAGAAGGAATTGATTATGATGAGACCTATGCTCCTGTTGCTAGACTAGAAGCCATCCGCATGTTTTGCACTTTTGCTTGTTTTAATGATTTCAAACTTTTTCAAATGGACGTGAAAAGCGCATTTTTAAATGGTTATTTGAAAGAAGAGGCTTTTGTGAAACAACCCCCTAGTTTTGAAGATTTTCAAAAACCTGATCACGTCTTCAAGCTTAAGAAAGCACTTTATGGACTCAAACAAGTACCTCGTGCTTGGTATGAACGCCTAAGCGCCTTCTTACTTGATAATGGATTTTCAAAGGGCAAGATTGATACTACTCTTTTTATTAAATCCATGATAATGATATACTTCTAGTGCAAATTTATGTAGATGACATTATCTTTGGTTCTACTAATGAACAACTCTGTCAAGAATTTGCCAAGTGTATGCAGAGTGAATTTGAGATGAGCATGATGGGAGAGCTGAACTTCTTCCTAGGATTGCAAATCAAACAACACTCGAACGGAACATTTATCAACCAAGCCAAGTACACGAAGGACATACTGAAGAAGTACGACTTCGAGAATGTAAAGCCAATTGGGACTCCTATGGCTACATCTACAAAGCTTGATGCTGATGAAAGTGGCAAACCTGTTGATCAGCGTAAGTATCGAGGTATGATTGGTAGTTTATTATATTTAACTACTAGTCGCCCTGATATTATGTTTAGTGTTTGTATATGTGCACGATATCAGGCAAACCCTAAGGAATCATATCTTAGTGCCGTTAAGCGTATCTTCCGATACCTTAAAGGAACTTCTACAGTTGGCTTATGGTATCCCAAAACCAAATCCTTTGACCTTATAGGTTACTCGGATGCGGATTTTGCTGGATGCAAAGTGGACCGTAAAAGTACTAGTGGCACATGTCATTTCTTAGGAAAGGCCTTAGTCTTTTGGTTTAGCAAGAAACAAAATTCAGTAGCATTATCAACAACTGAGGCTGAGTATATCGCCGCAGGACGCTGTTGTGCTCAAATTTTGTGGATGAAGCAAACCTTAGAGGACTACAATCTGCACTATACAAATATTCCTATTTATTGTGATAACACTAGTGCAATTAATTTGACTAAGAACCCTATCTGTCATTCACGCACAAAGCACATAGAAGTTAGACATCATTTTTTACGTGATCATCAACAACACGGGGATATTTGCTTAGAATTTATTGATACTGAACATCAACTAGCTGATATTTTCACTAAACCATTGGCTGAAGACCGTTTTAACATCTTGAGACGTGAGCTCGGCATTCTTGAATTCTCGGATTCTTAAAACATATGGTAATTAAAACTGTATTTATGACTTGACAATTTATTATTTAATAAAAATTATTTTTGGGGACAAACTTACAAAGGGTATGTCTGTCACCACGGCTACGGTCGAAACGAAGCGGTACTTAAGAGTTCCCCGGTGAACCACCGTTAGCTGGGACAACCCCTATAGTTAACCCGAAAATAATAGCAGTTATTTAATAAACCAGTCAACTGTTATTTATTACAGTCTTTATTTACCTGACTGCTTTGACTGTCTCGGGAATGCAAGTGGCCGAACTCGGCCCGAACTCTGACCGAGTTCGGACCGAATTCGGCCCAAACTCTGACCGAGTTCGGACCGAATTCGGACCGAGTTCGGTCGGCACTGTGATGGTTCCAGAACCGAACAGCCGGCCCTAGCACCTCCTCCCAGTGCGGACGACCCAACGATGTGATGTGGATTCAGCCATGGGATAGTGGATTTAGTTTCGATTAGTTGATGCAGTTTATGTAGTAGTTTTATTTTATTTCATGTCTAAACTGTTTCAGTTAGACTTTATCAGTTGTACTTTTTGGATTATTAGTGGAACCTCTATGATATTTCAGTTTATTATGACTTAGTTCATTTTATTCCAGTTGTCTATGCTGTGATTACTTCTTTTTACTTCACTTTGTCTTGTCTATTCTATTGTTGGCTTCATGATTTACGGGGGAGCCTATTCATTTTACTACTTGACAAAGGGGGAGAAAAAGAGTATATACCAAACGCAAGATATATCCAAAACAAAAACATCTCAATTTTCAGGTATTTTTGATATTTTGTTCTATTTGATATAAATATATTTTGGTATAGACTCAAGTTTGTCAATTATCAAAATGGGGGAGATTGTTGGCCCATTCCACGGTCACACCCGATTTCGATAATCAACATATACTTTAGTCAATACACAAAATATAGCAAATGCTGCTAACTATTTCAGGATGCATGAAATCATATTCAACGGACGATGTACTGCATAAATCAAAGCGTCAAAGTCATCAAAATCTTCTGAAGACTCTTTTCTACTTTTATTCTGTATTTTACATTTTATTGAGTCTAGGAATTACTTTGTAAAATCAATTATGGTAATACTGGCTTAGGGTTAAAATTGTCCTCCTTTCTAGAAACCTATTTTTACCCTTTCGTATTTTCGGTTACAAATATTTCAAAAACATATTTCGAAAATATTCTTTTCAAATGATTTTACAAATAACCAAAAACATGTTTGAAAACTGTTTTTACAAAATATTTTTAAATATCTCCTGACAGAACTCCAAGCCGAGTTCGGCCCGAGTTCGGTCCGAACTCTGACCGAGTTCGGTCAGTTTGTATTCAAACTTCTGTTGCCTCCAAATCAGCGAGCAACGTCTCTTTGCGAGATATTTGCACCCGAACTCTGCCCGAGTTCTGCCCGAGTTCGGTTGGTGAAAACACCTATAAATAGAGAAGAACTTTTCGTTTCAAATCATCAATTCATTCTTCATCTTCTCTTCTCTACTATTCAAGTGTTTTCTAAACGATCTAAGATTTTCAAATCTCACCTACACATCTCTTAGCCAAAAGCCAGTACTATCAGAGTTGATTTAGAGTCTTTTGGTTACTCAAGAGTTGTAAGAGGTCGTTCAAGTTTCAACAACTTTTCTGTTGTGGAGCTGGTCGTGCGCTCGCCACCAAGCACGATGTTGTGAAGCCGGTCGTGCGCTTGTCACCAAGCACGGTGTTGTAAGAGATTGCAAGCTCTCAGTTAAAGCTTGTGCCATAGTGGATTAACATCGAGCAAGAGTACTCGAGACTGGATTAGTCCTCTCAGAGGGATACCAGTATACATCGCTGTGTCACTGAGTTTGATTCTCCTATCTTTATTTACTGTCTCTTACATATCTGCCATAGTTTAATTTTTTAATTGGTGATTATATTTTCGCTGCACACACGCACTCTATTCACCCCCCCTCTAGAGGTGCTCAACGATCCTACAAGTCTGCTGTTTATTCTATGTTTCTTAAATTCATTGCTATGGTGAAGCGTCAGTTTGGGGCTGATATACGTCGTGTGCAGAGTGACAATGGCACTGAATTTAATTGTTTACGAGATTATTTTTCATCTCAAGGTATATTGTTCCAAACATCCTGTGTTGGGACCCCTCAACAGAATGGAAGGGTAGAAAGAAAACATCGACATATTTTAAATGTCGCCAGGGCATTGCGATTTCAGGGTTCTCTTTCCGTAGATTTTTGGGGGGAATGTGTTCTGGCTGCATGTTATTTGATAAATAGAACCCCTTCTAGTATCTTGCATTTTAAGTCTCCTTATGAAGTTTTATATGGCGCGGCTCCTTCGTATGATCATCTACGTATTTTCGGTTGTTTGTGCTATGCGTATGATTTGAAATCCCGACATGATAAATTTGCTAGCAGGAGCAGAAAATGTATCTTTGTTGGGTATCCACTTGATAAAAAGGGATGGAAACTGTATGATTTGGAGACTGGTAAATTTTTTGTGTCCCGTGATGTTACTTTTTATGAAAAAGAATTTTCTGGGTGTGACTCTGCTAGCGAGATATCTTCTGCGACACGTCATACATCTGTCGAAGTGCCAGGAGACGATATAGAGGCTTTTGGGATGGTGCCGACTACGGTTGCTGAGGCCGGAGTGGTTGCTGTTGGCTCGGCACCGAGTAGCCAGGATGCACAAGTAGATACAGAAGTATTGACAGGAGAGTCCGCTGGGGGTGATGCAGATACTACTAATAATACAGGGGATACAGTGTTGCCAGAGGTGCCCGACGAGGTAGTATTGGGGAGAGGAATGCGGAAGAAATCACAGCCAGTACGATTGCAGGATTTTGTGACAAATGCTGTTCGAAGTAAAAGTCCCCCCTTCACCACAGTTCATCTGTTCCCATCACTTCCTCAGGTACTTCGTATCCTCTAACACAATTTCTAAGTTATGACATATTTACTGCTGGACACAGAGATTTTCTTGCAGCTATCACTGCAGGTGTTGAGCCTACTTCATATCGTCAGGCCTCGCGAGATTCGGGCTGGCGTACAGCTATGCAAACTGAAATACAGGCTCTAGAAAATAATGGGACATGGAGTCTTGTCGATTTGCCTCCTGGGAAGAAAGCATTGGGAAGTAGATGGGTGTACAAAATAAAGTACAAATCTGACGGAAGTGTTGAGCGCTTAAAGGCACGGCTGGTTGTGTTCGGTAATCATCAGGTTGAGGGGATCGATTATTCAGAGACATTTGCCCCAGTAGCTAAGATGCCTACAGTTCGGGCGTTCTTGGCTGTTGCAGCTGTGAGAGGCTGGACTTTGCACCAGATGGATGTGCACAATACTTTTCTTCATGGAGATCTGACAGAAGAAGTGTATATGAAGTTGCCGCCAGGTTTTTTGCATAGTGAACCCAACAAAGTGTGTCGCCTGCGTAAGTCTCTATATGGATTGAAACAGGCACCGCGTTGTTGGTTCGCTAAGCTTACTGCTTCTCTGATATCCTATGGATTTATTCAATCACATTCGGATTATTCCCTTTTCTCTTTCTTTAAAGGGAAGGTAGAGTTGCATGTTTTGATCTATGTGGATGATATGATTGTGTTTGGTAATGACACAGGTGCTTTAGATGCTTTCAAAAAGTACCTTAGTTCTTGCTTTCACATGAAGGACCTTGGTGTGTTGAAGTACTTTCTTGGCATAGAGGTGGCTCGGAATGCGGAAGGAATTTTCTTGTGTCAAAGGAAGTATGCTTTGGATATCATTTCAGAATGCGGTCTGATGGGGTCTCGTCCTGCCAGTTTTTCTATGGAGCCCAATCACAAGCTGGCAGAATCGACTAGTCCAAGGATGGCGGATGCAGTGACTTATAGGAGGCTGGTTGGGAGGTTGATTTATCTATCATTTACTCGCCCTGACTTGGCCTATGCTGTGCATATCTTGTCTCAATTCTTACAAGAGCCTCGGCAAGATCATTGGCATGCTGCTTTGAGAGTTGTCAGATATCTCAAAAATGCACCAGGACAGGGTATTCTTTTGAAAGCTGATTGTGATCTCCGTCTTTCTGGTTGGTGTGATTCCGACTGGGCTAGTTGTCCTTTGACTCGCCGCTCTGTTACAGGTTGGTTGGTGTTTCTGGGGGGGTCTCCTATTTCTTGGAAGACCAAGAAGCAATCAACTGTTTCCCGATCTTCCGCTGAAGCTGAATACCGATCTCTTGCTGCGCTCGTTTGTGAGTTGAAATGGTTGAAGGAGTTATTGGTGTGTTTGGGCGTTCACCAGGAGTCTGCTATGTCGGTGTATTGTGACAGTCAGTCAGCCCTGCACCTGGCTCAGAACCCGGTATTTCATGAGCGCAGTAAGCATATTGAGGTGGATTTACATTTTGTTCGCGATGCTATTAGAGATGGCACCGTAATAGCCTCGCATGTTCCTACTTCTTCTCAACTGGCTGACATCTTCACCAAGCCCCTTGGAAAGCAAGTGTTCGATTCTTTTCTTCCCAAGTTGGGCATTTGTGACTTACATGCTCCAACTTGAGGGGGGGTGTTAGATTATAAGATAATATTTGCAATGTAAATATGGCCCATACCCATAAGCCCAAATGTAGACACTATATATATTGTAACAAACCCTAGCAATGAATACAAGGCATTATTATTTCCTACAGGATCGTACTGACGAGGTTGCGGTGTCGGACATTGTGAAGGATGAAGTATCGCTGCTGGAAGAAATGGTTCTTGCTCTGGAGTTGCCGAGGGAATCGCCCGATTATCGGAGACGAAGACGAGCAATTAACCGTTGTTAGGGTTTGCTTGGCTTGGGTAAGGAGGAAGAGGAAGGAATTGCTCTGCTCTCAACAAAATTTTCGGACGAAATAAAACGAGAATAAGAGAGAGAGATAGAGAGAGAGAGAGAGAGAGAGAGAGAGGTGTTTATATAGGGTGGTTAATGACTTGGAGAAGGGAGAAAAAGATTTGGAGGAAAAAGATGAAAAGTAAAAATTTTTGGGCTGCTCTTCTTCAATGGGGATAAAGTAGATGCATCTGTAAAATAAGTTGAAGGAAAACTTAAGAATTAGAAAAATTATGTTACTACAAGAGTAGCATTCCATGACAACCTTAAATAGAATTGTTAGAAAAAGGAGTTAATTAGAAAAAAAAATCCTTAATAATTAGTAAACAACATTTCCTCTTTATAGGAAAATCATAATGATGTTATTTTAAGTCACAAAATGATTTAAAGTATTTATTTCCAAAATACTAAAATATTAGGAAAAATATACTGAACATTATTGATTTGGAAAAGTGGGGTTAAAAAAGTAGGATAAAATTACCACACATGATAACTCACATATTGGTTATCCTTTAGTACTACTGCACAAGAAGCAACTTCTGTTGATGCAGTTTGCTGCATAGCCACATTGCAGGACTGCAATCTAGTCCAAGACTGCTATAGCTGCTGACTTCTACTGTTGCAATTTCCTTAAAACACACACATCTGCAGGTTGTAGGAGGAATACACCATATTCTCATTCCCTTGCACACACTCACACTACTGCAGATGTTTTTGTGGTCTCCGTATACAGACACATCCACAGATGCACACTGAAATGCACACTCACTTAGTTTACTTAGAAGGATTGATACATTACTTGCATTCATGGTACCCCATCCTAGATTAAACATCCTTCTTTGAATTATGCAACTGCCAACTTCGAAAACGACTGATACTGTTATCATGCTAAACCTACAAGAGACTACCTTTTTTTTTTCTTTTTTTTTTGAGGGTGTCCACTTCTTAATGGTGCTTGGAGGCATGCCTCCAAAGGGGCTCGAACCCGCGCCACTGCGTCGGGGTGCTCCACCGTTCCCAACGGGCTACGGCCACGGGGACTACAAGAGACTACTGACACTATAAGAAAAATGGCTTTGCAAAACAAATATTAGTTTTTTTCCTTATACACCACATACCAGAATATCATAACATTAAAATTAAATATAGATTTGCAAAATATAATACATCTAAGGATGTTCGACTTCTTAAATATCTAATTTAGTACCTTCTAAGCTCCCTCACAAAAAGAAGAAGAGGAAGCTAGAACATTGCAAATAGTAGATTAATCGAAAATATATAGTGCATTGTATAACATCGTGTTATTGCCGGGGCACAATTTTTTTTGATGGAAAACTGAGAATATGAATCAATTGTAAAAACAATGTTCCAACGCAACACTTCTAGGAAGGTTGCGCAAGTATAACGAATATCTAAAAAGATATCGTTATGATATTACGAGAATCTAAAAAGATTTCGTAATCACAGCAATCAGATCGTAGTACTTCTAAAAAGAAGATACAATCAGAGTTACTGGCAGCAACGAAGAAGGTGACTGGCGATAGATGGAAGAACAACTGCTGGGGTGAATGATCACCGTTGCTCAAAGCTTTATTCGCCCTACTCGAACAGCTTCCAGGAACCAGCAAGTTCGTCGGAGAACTTGGAACACTCCTGCTCTTCTGACTCCTCGGACGGACACGAACTTCCGTGCAAGAGCAACGCTGGTGTGACGCCTTTCCTCTCTCTCTCGAAGGCTGCAGATCAGAATTGTGTTAAAGAACACGTCTGAAATCTCTGTTTACTTGTGCTAAAGAACACTTCGTAAACTTTCTGATCGCTTCTCTTTCTGTTCTGTAACCTGTGAGAGAGGAGGAGGCCTTATATAAGCCCTTGTAACAACTGTCCGGTTAGCACAATGTTAGGGACGTGGTAGTAACCAACCCGAACATGGAGCAACCGCTCAGAACATGCAAGGACACGTTCTGTTGGAAGTTGTGCCACCAGCATAATTTACACTTTACGCACACAGTCCCTTTTACGTACCCTACGCACACTACGCACTCTACGCACACTGCATACACTGCGCATACTGCGCACTCTACGTACGCTGCGTACGCTACGCACACTGCGCGTACTGGGCGTACTGGGCTGCGTACTGGGCTGCGTAACTGGGCCAGCGTAACTGGGCTCGTGTAACGGGCCGCGCAACGTGGTCGCGCAAGTGGCTCGCGCAACGAGCGCAACTTAAGCGCACTATGCGCCTAGCGACGATGCTGACGTGCTAAGTGCAAAGTGCGCCAACAAAATGCCACATTACGTCGTATGAGCCCGAGTCCGAGCCCGAGTCCGAGTCCGAGTTCGAGTCCGAGTCCGAGTCCGAGTCCGAGTCCGAGTCGCTAAGCCCCAACGGGGCTTAGCTCCTATGGAAATAAATTTCCCAAGAGCAAAAAGCATGAATGCTTTAATTGTTGATTTTAGCCTTTTTTCCTATTAGAAAAATAATCCCATATGGCAAACCTATGTGCACCTCCACACTACATGTGCATCTCCAATAATAGCAAAGCTAATATATAGAGATACAAACCATTTGTTTTTTCCGATGTGGGACTAAACCTTTCTAAAGGAAAAACCAAAAACCCAACAATCCCCCACATATCTCTATATATGGATATAAGTGTTCCCCACAGTAACTATCCATCATGCATTAGGAGAGATGTCGCTTACGACTTGAATCTTCCCGCATGGGTCAAAAATTAAACTATAATACAAGAATGGACTAAGCCTTGAATTCTGCATCATAGCTAAAATTCTTTCCACTCACATAATGTAGTTACATGTGCTTCTGGCTACACATTAAAGGCCCTGTGCCAGCCTGGTTTCAGTATATAATTTTGGGTGTCTACAAGTTTACCCTTAAGAGATGGCCTGATATCTCTGTCACACACTATAGGTGAGTTTATTATAAAGAGACATGGCATGAAGCGCTTTGCGCTTCCCTTACGGTGCTACGCCGCTATGACATGGCTTAAAGCCGAGGCCTTACCCCGTACCGGGAACCTCATCGTAGTGTCATACTACAGTAGCATGAGGCAACCGCCTCTTTGTAGTGCCAAACTACCCAGCATGAAGCCTTAGGCTCCCTTGCGGTGTTACGCCGCAATGACATGGCTTGCAAGGCCGAGGCTTTATCCCTAATCGGGTACCTCATGGTGGTGTCTTGCCACTGTAACATGAGGAACTCCTCCTCTTTGTAGTGCTGACTACACCCCTCTTTATATTTAACATACAGCATTAGGCTAACTGCCTATTTGTAGTGCTACGTCGCTATGACTTGGCCTACAAAGCCGAGGCTATCCTATTCCTGGGCAGCACCCTACATATAGGAACCTTATTGTGGAGTCACCCCACTATAGCATGGAGTTTCACTCCTTGTAGTGCTGCTCTACCGTGCTTCCTGTAAAGCACTCCAGGCATTCACTCTGCCTGAGAACTCATTAAGGCAATTAAGCCAACCTTCCCGCAGGAACCGTTTTCCGCAGTAAACAATAGTAGACAACAGTGGTTATAGGTCCGTAACATCTCCATGCCCAATAGAACATGTACCCACCGTTCCTGATATTCTTCCGATTAGTGGTCCTCCCTTGAACCAAAAGCTACATGCCTAGTAGATAAATCTTTAAACTATTAGCATAAAACTTTATGGTAGGAATACAATAATCCAATATCAGAATGCCTTCAAGCCCATTTTACAAGCTGTGTCATTGACCAGCTGGCGCTTGAGGCCCTTGGTGAACGGATCCGCCAGGTTCTCCTGACTCCGAACATTAATCACTGCAATAACACCTCTTTTGATAAGATCGTGTACTGCCCTGTGCTTCAACCGCATAGTCCTCTTCTTTCCGTTGAAAAGGTCATTTGATGCCACCGCCGCAGTCGCCTAGTTGTCGCAGTATATCAGTATCGCCGGTATTTGCGCCCCAACCAATGGAAGATCATACATGAGCTCCCAAAGCCATTCTGCTTCCTCGACTGCGGTATCTAGTGCAAAGAACTCAGATTCCATGGATGACCGTGAGAGCATAGTCTGCTTCTTCGACTTCTACGATATAGCAGCTCCACCCATTATAAAAATGTATCCACCTGTGGACCTCTCGCTCTCCACCTTTGAGCACCAACTGGCATCACTGAAGCCTTCCACTACCGACGGATCTCCGCTGTAGTACAGTGCATATGTCTGAGTCTTCTTGAGATATCTCATAACCCGTTTCACAGCTTTCCAGTGTTCAGCACCTGGGTTGCTCGTGAAACGATTCAGCATTTCCACGACGAAAGCTATGTCAGGCCTTGTGGCAGTAGTAGCATATATTAAACTTCCCATTACGCTTGCATACTCCAGCTGCCTGATGCTTTCCCCTGAATTAGGCTTCAGCTTCAGATCACACCTGTACGGCGTATCGATCCCTGGAAGATCCCGATACCCATAACGAGTGATCATTTTCTCAATATAATGAGACTGTGACAGCGCTAGTCCAGTGTCTATCCGGATGATCTTGATCCCTAAGATCACATCAGCTTCCCCCAAGTCCTTCATACTGAACTTGCTTGAGATGAATTTCTTTGTCTCCGTGACACAGCTAATATCCGTACCTAGGATAAGCATGTCGTCCACGTACAGACAAACGATCACACCTCTTCCATCAGCGAACTTCGTGTAAACACACTTGTCCGTATCGCTGACCATGTAACCATTTGACCTTATAACTTTGTCAAATTTCTCATGCCACATCTTGGGAGCCTGTTTAAGACCGTACAAAGATTTCACCAACTTGCAGACTTTGTCTTCAAGACCCCTGATGACAAATCCCTCTGGCTGTTGCATGTAAATCTCTTCGGTCAGCTCGCCATTTAGGAAAGCCGTATTCACATCCATCTGATGTATCACCATATTATATATTGCTGCGAGAGCAATCAACATTCTGATGGTGGTCATCCGGGCTACTGGAGCATACGTGTCAAAATAGTCAATCCCCTGCTTCTGAGAAAACCCCTTGGCTACCAACCTAGCCTTGAACTTGTCAATAGTTCCGTCTGCTTTCATCTTCTTCTTGAAGATCCATTTGCATCCGATGGGTTTCACTCCTTCAGGAAGATCAACCAACACCCAAGTGTTATTTGAGGTGATGGAATCAATTTCATTATCAATCGCCTCCTTTCAGAAAATTGCGTCTCTGGTCTTCATCGCCTCATCATAGGTAAGCGGATCAGCTTCCACATGATAGGTGACAAATTCACTTCCGAAGTCCTTCGGCCTTCTCACATGCTTAGCTGACGACTCAGCTTGTTCTGGTTCAACCGTTGTTTCAACAACAACATCTTCTTGGACCACATCTTCATTGAAGACTTCATTTTCTTGTGCACCCTGATTGTTCTCCGGAATATCCGCAAGAACAATATTCTTGTGCCGTACAAATTTGTCTTCAAAATATTCTGCGTCGCGAGATTCAATGATATGATTTGACTCTATATCAAAAAATCTCCGAGCATCACTCTTCTCGGCATACCCCAAGAAGATCGTCTTAGTAGTCCTTGTCCCAAGCTTCTGAATCTTCAGATCTGGAAGCTTGACATATGCCAGACACCCCCACACTCGAATGACATTCAAGTTAGGTCTGACTTTGAACCAGAGTTCATGAGGAGTAATGTCAGAAGTTGCATGAGGCACCCTATTCAGAATAAAAGTGGCTGTCAATGCAGCTTCTCCCCAGTAGCACTTAGGAAGACCAGCAGTCAACAACATTGAGTTAATCATTTCTGTTAATGTTCTGTTCTTCCTTTCTGCTACTCCGTTTGATTGAGGAGAGTACGGAGCCGTAGTCTCATTGACAATTCCATGTTCTTTGCAGAACGATGCGAATTCATGAGACCTGTACTCCCCACCTCGATCACTTCTTATCCTTTTGAGTTGTTGTCCAGTCTGCCGCTCAGCTTCGGCTCTGAACTCCTTGAACTTCTCGAATGCTTCGTCTTTAGCCTTCAGCAAGTAGACGAACGCATACTTTGAGAAGTCATCGATGAAGGTTATAAAATACTTCATCCCGGTCTTTGTAGAGAACTGTTTGAAGTCACAGATATCAGAGTGAACCAACTCCAGAAGATCTGTACTTCGATTAACCCGAGGAAAGGGTTTCCTTGTGATCTTCGTTTGAGCACAAACTTCACATTTCTCTACCTTACCCCAATATTTGGAGATAAGTCCTAGACTAGACATTCTGTTTATTCGTTTACAATAAACATGTCCTAGCCTATTATGCCACAACTCAAGAGTATAAGCAGAATGAGTGACTTCATTAATTACATTAATTATATTGGACTGATTTACAAGCTGAATCTTGAAGATTCCTTCGGTATAAAAAGCTTTCCCGAAATATGTTCCCTTGATAGACATCACCATCTGGCCAGCATTGATGTCCATCCTGAGGCCTGCATTGCAGAGTAAGCCTCCCGAGACTAGGTTCTTGGCGATAGCAGGTACGTGCTTCACGCCTTGAAGCGTCAGAGACTTCCCCGAAGTCAGCTTCAACAACACCGTCCCGATCCCGAGCACTTCAGCTTGTGCCTGGTTCGCCATCATAACCACTTCAGAAGTAGGGGTGTAGGTGGTGAACCACTCCTTACTGGAGCAGACATGGCAGGAGGCTCCAGTGTCTACCCACCAGTCAGAATTAATCCTTACCGCATCAACCTGTGCAATCATAGCAACAATGTCAGTAATCATAGATACCTTACTAGGCTCTCCTTGCTCTGACTGCTTGGTTTTTGCTTTGCCCTCATTCTTAAAGTGGCCCTTCTTGCCACACTTGAAGCAAGGCATTTCAGACTTCGGCTTCTTTTTTTTTATAGAAGTTCCCTTGACTTTTAGATTGTTAGGGTTCTTCTTCTTGCTGTAGAAAGCCGCCTGCTTTCCCTTTGGTTCTTTGGTCTAAACCAGATTGGCGTTAGCCAATTGCTTGGACAGTGTGGCCACCTTCAGTTGAGCCCGCATCTGGTCCTCAATATAGATTTTCTGTAGGAGATCTTCAAGGGTGATCTCCAACTTCTTCCTATGCATGTTTGCATAGAACTTGCTCCACCCAACGGGAAGCTTTGAGACAATCCCTCCAACAACAAACTTGTCGGGGAGGGGCATCGCCTCGTCTTCCAGCTTCTGTCGCAGCTTCAGGAACTCCTTTACCTGCGACAGCATAGACTTTTCGTCCTCAAAGAACCACTTGTGATATTTTTCAACCACAAATATTTTACTGCGGTTCGTGTCTTCTTCGTAGAGTTTTTCTAGAGACTCCCATATGTCTCTAGCGATATTCTTCTTAGAATAGGATTCTGCTAGGGAATCCTCCATAGCATTCAGGATAAGCAACCTGCAAATGCTATTCTCCCTTCTCCAATTGGCCTGAAGTTTAGTAGCCGCAGAGATTGCGGCGGCAGATCCAGTATCTGGAACGGTAGGTTCCTCTTCAAGAAGCACGTGATCCACGTCTCTGAGTTGAAGAGTGAGATAAACCTTCCTCTTTCAGACTTGATAATGCTCTCCATCAAACTTCTCTAACTTACAGAAGTCAGCGTTTAGGAGTGAAGCATTAATGTTTTCCATCGTAGCAATAAAGCTTTGAGATTGTTATTGTCGGGGCACAATTTTTTTCGATGGAAAACTGAAAATATGAAACAATTGTAAAAATAATGTTCCAACGCAACACTTCTAGGAAGGTTGTACAAGTATAACGAAGATCTAAAAAGATATCGTTATGATATTACGAGAATCTAAAAAGATTTCGTAATCACAGCAATCAGATCGTAGTACTTCTAAAAAGAAGATACAATCAGAGTTACTGGCAGCAACGAAGAAGGTGACTGGCGATAGATGGAAGAACAACTGCTGGGGTGAATGATCACCGTTGCTCAAAGCTTTATTCGCCCTATGCGAACAACTTCCAGGAACCAGCAAGTTCGTCGGAGAACTTGGAACACTCCTTCTCTTCTGACTCCTCGGACGGACACGAACTCCCGTGCAAGAGCAACGCTGGTGTGACGCCTTTCCTCTCTCTCGAAGGCTGCAGAACAAAACTGTGTTAAAGAATACGTCTGAAATCTCTGTTTACTTGTGCTAAAGAATACTTCGTAAACTTTCTGGTCGCTTCTCTTTCTGTTCTGTAACATGTGAGAGAGGAGGAGGAGGCCTTATATAAGCCCCTGCAACAACTGCCCGGTTAGCACAATGTTAGGGACGTGGTAGTAACCACCCCGAACATGGAGCAACCGCTCAGAACATGCAAGGACACGTTCTGCTGGAAATTGTGCCACCAGCGTAATTTATACTTTACGCACACAGCCCCTTTTACGCACCCTACGCACACTACGCACTCTACGCACACTGCGTACGCTGCGCACTCTACGCACGCTGCGTACGTTACGCACACTGCGCGTACTGGGTGTACTGGGCTGCGTACTGGGCTGCGTAACTGGGCTAGCGTAACTGGGCTTGCGTAACGGGTCGCACAACGTGGTCGCGCAAGTGGCTCGCGCAACGAGCGCAACTTAAGCGCACTATGTACCTAGCGACGATGCTGACGTGCTAAGTGCAAAGTGTGCCAACAAAATGCCATATTACGCCTCATGACCCCTTGAGCCCGAGTCTAAGCCCGAGTCCGAGTCCGAGTCCGAGTCGCTAAGCCCCAACGGGACTTAGCTCCTATGGAAATAAATTTTCCAAGAGCAAAAAGCATGAATGCTTTAATTGTTGATTTTAGCCTTTTTTCCATTAGAAAAATAATCCCACATGGTAAACCCATGTGCACCTCCACACCACATGTGCATCTCCAATAATAGCAAAGCTAATATATAGAGATACAAACCATTTGTTTTTTCCGATGTGGGACTAAACCTTTCTAAAGAAAAAACCAAAAACCCAACACATCAATATTATGTTGGAGTAGGTGGGGTTCCCAACCTATGTGGAGAAGACCCCGGAGTGCGACGAGCGCCATCTGTGTGTTAGATTAGCTCGGGGAGGTGACGAGGCCATTCGGAGACGAAGAAGAAACTCGGGAGCCACATTTTTACATTCTGGAACAGGGAAGGCAGAATTCTGCCCGAATTCTGCCCCCATACAGAATTCTGCCCGAATTCTGCTTTTTGGTTCCAGAATGTTGCTGGTAGGTTCTGATTGCCCGGTACAGAGTTCTGGCCGAACTCTGTGTCGTCTGGGCTGAGCGGATTTTTGGGGTGATTTCTCACCGTTGGATCATATCTGATAGACCAGATTTTGATGCGGATTAGGGGAGTTAATATTAGGTTATTCCTAACCCTATTCATCATAGAATATTGAAAAAAAAGATAGAGAAGGAGGCAAGAGTGCCATTGCAACTTCGGGAGAGAAGACGGAGGATTGAAGGTCGTTTTTCGAAGGAGATCGCGTACGGGTAATCTCTACTCGTCGTTCTCGCTCTTCGTAGCCTTGTAATCATTGTTCTTACTTCTGAGTGTTGTGGGATCCGATTTGGATCGGAAGAAGTTTGTAGAGGGTGTAATTCTTCTATTCCATTAGTGGAGGCTTCTCAGGGTTGGACTCCGATCGTCCCGTGGTTTTTCCCGTAAGAGTTTTCCACGTCAAAAATTCTCTGTATCTGCGTGGTGTGATTGTTTTTAGGTTCGTGCATTGTATTGCTTGGTCCTATCGCAGTGTCACGACCCGTACCCGTTTTTTTTTTTAAACGGATATGAGACGTGTCCAAGCCAGCCTACGCCGCAGTGTCGGCGGTAGAACGCTGTCACGGCCATGAAGATCAGAATCACAAATAATACTCATTCACATAATTACTTTAATTTACAAGGATCACAAGATTTATATTTGCAGAAAAATATAAACTCGTACAAATAAAAGAATGGCTACATCTCAACTATCTAGCTAGTCTCTAGGCTTTTGTCTGCAAGTATCCCCGTCACTCCCAAGCTAAGAAAATCTACGGCTAACCTGAAAATGTTGGTTTCCAGTCAGGAATGGAACGAGCACAATTCACTGAATGCAATTTCAAATAAAGAAAATGACTATAAGACAAAGGTTAGACATCAATCATGGGTTTGAAAATAAACAGTAAAGCCGTAAGAAAAATCAATAGTAATAAATAGACCAATATACTTTTCCACCATTAGAAGTACGTTTGATATGTGATCAGTCTCGGGACAATTATGCGACACGGTCTACACGGTCTAAAGTTACACGGTCTACAGTTACACGGTCTACAGTTACACGGTCTACAGTTACACGGTCTACAGAAAATATTGCAATAAAGAAACATTGTCTACAGAATAATAATCACGAACTACACAGATTAAATGCAATAAATAAATCACTGTCTACACGATCTACTTGCAATAAATAAATCACTGTCTACAAGAAATAAATGTAACACGGTCTACACGGTCTACAAGAAATAAATGCAACACGGTCTACACGGTCTACACGGTCTAAGGTCAGATCACACATCGTTGGTACTTCTCATTCCCGACTCAACAATTTATAATAGAAAATAATCACATAACTAATGAAACCAACCAATGAAATATAGTAAAAATCAATATCGAAATGCAGACAATAAACTATACTCGCCTGTGGTCCTTTGCTGGTGAAACCGACAATCTGAACTACTCAATGTGCCACTATAGTCAAAACCCGTACAACAGTCCCCGAAAGCTAAAATAAACAATACCAATGATTTCAGAATAGTCAAATTAGCTAGGATTGCCTGTCCTTAAGTCCAATTCTGGACACAGGGGCAAAACGGTAATTTCGGACAAAAACGATATCCGCCGTTGGACCCGCTTTGTACCGAAAAGCGTGCCAGAGTCAATGGTCTCTAAAGTCGTCAAACTACATGTCTACGGATCCAGTTTTTCGATACGAACCCAACCGTATGTCCAAAGTTGGATTCCGGCGGGCCGTGCACAAAATCGCCCGTTGAGTGGGACCGTGGGGCCCGCAAAACGGTAATTTTGTCAACGGTCTCAGAATCGGACCAAACTTGGCATGCAGGACCAGAAAAACGATACGGTTCTGTTGGCATAAGTTTCGTCTCGATCTGACGAGCGTGCACAAAGTAATTGGAGAATTTGCAAAGTGCACGATACGGTGAATTTCGACGGATACGCATCAAATTCGTCGCGCACACGCGACCAATTTGAATTCCGTCAAAGCCCACACGACCACGAAGCTGTTACGCAGCTTTCGATCCTTTCGGTACGCGACCACGTCGTCCGGATTGGCGTGACGCACGTCGTGTGGAACAATTTTCAAGTTTTTAAAACAGGTTTTTGGGAAACTTTGGAATTCGATTTCTCGACGCTCAGTCGATGATTTCAAATTCCGCAAGAAGGAATTCGAAGCCCTACATGTTGTCAAAAATTCTCTTCAACTAGATTTTCTATTAAGCCGCTGGATCGATCATAATCGATCGTCGAACAGGGGTTCTTGTACTGCTCTTAAGGTTCTGTTTTTAGACAGATTTTTGTCGACTTTGTGTCGATTAATTGGTCTGGTCCTTCAACTAAATCAAAATCCGCTTGTTGAGATTTAGAGAGGATCATGCCCTCTACAGGTGGGATTTTACGGCTCGACAAACCATTAACCGAACAGGGAGGGAGGCGTTGAGGAAGAGGAGTACCTGATACTCTGTTCGGTTTGGTGCTGCTGCTGCAGCATCGACTCTGATGCGCGCGCGCGCTGTCGATCGTTCTCCGGCGACGAGCCACTGTCGGGGAGATCGCCCAGCGTTGGCGAAGGTTCCTTGATGGTGGCGGCTCAGAGGGTGTAGGGTTCATATCGAAATCCCTCTCAACCGAGTTATATATATACTCGCTGCTTGATCAGGAGACCAGACTCCCTGTGCTCGGTTTCACAGGGGTCGGGGGGGTTCTGCTATGGGGTTAGGCCAAGCCTTAATGGCTCGGCTTGGTTTGCTTACTGTTGCTATGGGTTTTGTTGGCTAATGATGGAAATGCCCGGCTGGGCTGGGGACTTCTCCTCTCCAATCCCTTTTTTTTTTCTATTATTACTATTCATATATATATATTAACTCCTATAAATACTTTCATAGAAATATCCATATAATCTAAATAGAATCCCATTATTATCTATTTCTAGATTAGGGCCTATTTCTCATAAATAGGTATATATACTAACATAACATTTTTTTTAATCATAATATAACCACTGATAATAAATAATAATATTATATAATAATAACCTTGATGATAAATTAATAATAATGATCATAATATTAATAATAACGAAATTCACTAAATCAACCATGGTGTTTATATACCATTATATGTAGTCTAATAATCACCAACAAGTACAATAATCTATTTTATACCAATAATATTGAATATCCACTAATAAGAATATTTACGATATTCCATTACGAATATTCGGAAATTATTTATTAAATCATTAAAACAAAGTATAACACACTCAAACCAAATTCCACCAACACGAATGTCGTTGGACGTGCTGCATGACCTACATGTGCTTGGGCTCAGTTCGGGTCCAGTCCGGTTAAAATGGTATAATCGGTATCCCTAAACTCAATAGTATAATTATTAAGTAAATAAAACATCGGTAAGGGTTATGTCGCAACTCAGCCTGGTTTCTCTAGTTAGGATATTACTATGGCCCGGTCTCTCCTGGTATGGCTAGTACTCTAGTCAAAGCTCACTGTTACATCTCCCGGGCCACAGTTCATATTCGTTTTGTGCTCCATAACTCCACAAGGACTTAAGTCAACCACCGTAATAATTAGTTAAATAATTATTTACAAAAATCTAAAATCACCATTTAATTCCAACTAATAAATAAAATAAAATTCGAAATTCCGGAAAGAGGGGTTACACGCAGGTACTCTCCGGTTTGGGGAAAGGTTTTCGTATTTCTTTCCCATCAGAGTGGTATCAGAGCCAGGTTCTGGAAGTTAGAAGGAGTGTCAGTAGTTGACAGAGAAACCAGAGAGGAGAGATGGACGTGAAGCCGATGCGCATGGTGAATCTTAATGGCATAAACTATCATTATTGGCGGAGCAAGATGAAGGATTTGCTGTTGTCAAGAAGCTGCATCTACCCGTATTTGCATTCGAGAAGCCCAGTGATAAATCCGAGGAGGACTGGACATTCGAGCATATACAAGTGTGTGGGTACATACGGCAATTTGTGGACAAGAACGTGTACAACCACGTTGCCAATATTGAGCACGCGAAGACGTTGTGGGATAAGCTGGAATCCTTGTATGCGAAGAAGACCGGGGTAAACAAATTGTTCCTGATCCGAACGATGATGGGTCTGCGATACAAGGATGGGGCGTCTATTTCGGACCACTTGAGTGAGTTCCAGGGCGTGGTTGACCAGCTATCTTCTATGGGAGTCAAGTTCGACGACGAAGTTCAAGGACTGTGGCTGCTGTGTACTTTGCCAGACTCGTGGGAGACCGTACGAATATCTATGATCGCTTCTGCTCCAGAGGGCGTGGTCAGTCTGGAGTTTGCCGAGAGCGGGGTGTTGAATAAAGAGATGCGGAGACGTTCTCAGGGCACTTCATCCACATCACATCACTCAGAGGCATTTATTTCAGAGAGCCGCGGAAGGGGCAAAAGCAGGGGTCCAGGTGGTGGTAGAGACAAGAGCAGGGGAAATCCAAGGGTTGGTACGAGGACTCGGAGTGTTACCATTGTGGTAAGAAGGGCCATATCAAGCGGAATTATTTTGCTTGGAAGAGAGAGAAGAAGGGCGACAAGGGGAAGCAAGAAGAGAACACTACAGCGGCGGCCTCGATACATGGAGGCGATGTGATCGTCGTAGGTGATGAGGTTATCACAAACCTCGCCTGCGATGATAATTCTTGGCTTGTGGACTCAGGGGCTTCAGCACATGTATCTCACAACAGGGCACTATTTGCCACTTACAAAACAGGCGACTGTGGAGTGTTGAAGATGGGCAATTGAGATATGTCGAAGGGGGTTGCCGTTGGAGATGTGCATTTGAGAACGAAGACGGGTACGGTTCTTGTTCTCAAGGATGTTCGTCATGTCCCTGATATCCGTTTTAACCTGGTATCGGTTGGAAGGTTGGATGACGAGGGATTCTTCAGTCTCTTCGGGAATAGTCAGTGGAAGCTTTCCAGAGGTTTGATGGTGATTGCCAGAGGAAGCAAGAAGTTCGGTCTCTACTATATGGAGGGGAGCACACAGGGGGCACCGGAGGTGAACGCAGTCAGTGATGCGTCTACCGAGTTGTGGCACAGGCGGCTTGGCCATATCAGCGAGAAGGGGATGAGCTACTTGGTGAACAGGAAGGTGATTCCGGGGCTCAAGTCTACAAAGTTGGAGAAGTGCACGCACTGTTTAGCTGGAAAGCAAAATAGGGTGTCTTTCCAAAGTCACCCAAGTTCGAGGAAGCCGGCGTTGCTCGAGTTGATTCACTCGGACGTCTGCGGTCCTATGAAGGTAAAATCTCTTGGTGGTGCTTCTTACTTTGTAACCTTTATTGATGACTGTTGCAGGAAGGTTTGGGTCTATGCCTTAAAGACCAAGAATCAGGTGCTGCCTACTTTCAAGGAGTTTCAGGCCTCTATTGAAAGGAAGACGCGCAAGAAGTTGTTGTGTTTCGGTCCGACAATGGCGACGAATACATCGGTCCCTTTGATGCGTATTACAGAGAGCAAGGGATACGACACCAGAAGACTCCGTCCAAGACACCTTAGCTCAATGGTGTAGCGGAGCGCATGAACAGGACACTGATGGAGAGGGTGCGATGTTTGCTGTCAGAAGAAAACTTGTCGGGCAGTTACTGGGGTGAGGCTCTTCTCACAACTGCTTATGTTATTAATTTGTCTCCTAGTGCTCTTTGCAGAGTGATGTGCCTGATAAAATATGGTACGGTAAAGAGCCGTCATACAATCACCTACGGGCGTTTGGTTGTAAGGCCTTCGTGCATGTACCGAAGGACGAGAGGACCAAACTTGAGCCGAAGACGAGGCGATACGTCTTTGTCGGCTACGGTCGAGATGAGTTTGGCTATAGACTCTATGACCCGGTGGAAAGAAAGCTCTACAGAAGCAGGGACGTGGTATTCGTCGAGGATCAGACCATGACCAACACTCAGGATTCCGAGACGCCTTCTGATGCTGAGGAATTGCCTGAGTTAGAGTCATTTTGCTTCGACCAGTTTCCAGAGGACATCGCAGAGGATCCAGTTATGGGGGAGCCAGTACATGGAGTAGCTCCCAACCTTGATCATCAGCCTGCTGATGGTGGTCAGGATGTCCCTCAGGAGGATGAGCATGCCGGAGAGGCAGTTCCTGAAGGGAAGGAGGCTGTCGGTATACAACCAGCACCAGTGGTTCCTTTGAGGAGGAGTGACAAGGATCGTCGACCAACTACGAGATACTCACCAAATGAGTATGTGCTATTGACTGACGGGGGAGAGCCTGAAAGTTTTACAGAGGCTATGGAAGACGAACACAGACAGGAGTGGATGGAGGCTATGCAGGAGGAGATAAGTTCCTTGCACACCAATTCCACTTATGATCTGGTGCGGTTGCCAAAGGGCAAGAAGGCTTTGAAGAATCGATGGATGTTCAGAGTGAAGCAGACGGATGATGCTACTCGCTCTCGATACAAAACGAGGCTGGTAGTTAAAGGCTACGGTCAGCGGAAAGGCGTGGATTATGATGAGATCTTTTTACCTGTCGTCAAGCATTCGTCTATTCGGGTGGTGCATTAGCAGCCAGTCTCGACTTGGAGGTCAAGCAGATGGACGTGAAGATGACATTCCTCCACGGTGATCTTGAGGAGGAGTTGTACATGGAGCAGCCAGAGGGATTCTGTGAGAAGGGCAAGTCACATTTGGTCTGCCGATTGAGAAAGAGCTTGTATGGTCTGAAGCAGGCTCCGAGACAGTGGTATAGGAAGTTCGAGTCGTTTATGGAGGAGCATGGCTATGCACGGACGACGTCGGACCATTGTGCATTTGTGAGGTATTTTGCCGAGGATGATTTCATCATATTATTGCTCTATGTTGATGATATGCTATTAGTGGGTCGGAATGCCACTAGGATAGCGGAGCTGAAGCGCCAACTGGGCGCGGCCTTCTCCATGAAGGATTTGGGCGCAGTAAAGACTATTCTTGGGATGAAGATCAGCCGAGAGAGAGAGAGTTCAAGCTGCTACACTTGTTCCAAAAAAAGTACATTCACCGGGCACTTCAGCGTTTCGGTATGGACGGGTCGAAGAAAGTGAGTTGCCCCCTTGCGGCTCACTTTAAGCTCACTGAGGAGCAGTGTCCATCTACCGAGGACGAAAAGGAAGATATGGAGCGGGTTCCATATGCCTCAGCTGTGGGAAGTCTTATGTATGCCATGGTGTGTACGAGGCCAGATATTGCTTATGTAGTTGGTACGGTTAGCAGGTATCTTTCAAATCCTGGAAGGGTACATTGGAGTGTGGTCAAGTGGATTCTACGATATCTTCAGGATACTGCTGGTTGGAGACTTTCCTTTTG
The DNA here is from genome assembly GCA_029216955.1 of Iris pallida. Classification (NCBI taxonomy): domain Eukaryota; kingdom Viridiplantae; phylum Streptophyta; class Magnoliopsida; order Asparagales; family Iridaceae; genus Iris; species Iris pallida. The sequence goes on from JANAVB010039620.1 coordinate 6,856,049, forward strand.
TGGTGACGAGCCGAAGCTGGTTGGGTATACCGACGCTGATATGGCTGGAGATGTAGACACGAGGTGATCGACTTCGGGCTACGTAATGATGTTTGCGGGAGGAACGGTGTCGTGGCAGTCGTGGTTGCAGAAGTGTGTTGCCTTGTCAACGATAGAGGCAGAGTACATTGCGGCGACGGAGGCTTGCAAGGAGCTGTTGTGGATGAAGAAGCTGCTGCAGGAAATGGGACTGAAGCAAGAGCAGTATACTTTGCTTTGCGACAGTCAGAGTGCTATTCACCTTGTGAAGAATCAGACGTTTCATAGCCGGTCCAAACACATCGAGACTCGGTATCATTGGATACGGGATGTGGTTGAGAAGAAGGACGCGGAGCTTGAGAAGGTTCACACAGATGACAACGGAGCTGATATGTTCACGAAGATTCTACCAAGGGGAAAGTTTGAGTACTGCAGGCAGATCGTCGGGATGACGACCTCCTCCACATAGTTGTGAAGGGGGAAATTTGTTGGAGTGGGTGGGGTTCCCAACCTATGTGGAGAAGACCCCGGAGTGCGACGAGCGCCATCTGTGTGTCAGAGAAGCTCGGGGAGGTGACGAGGCCATTCGGAGACGAAAAAGAAACTCGGGAGCCACATTTTTACATTCTGGAACAGGGGAGGCAGAATTCGGTCCGAATTCTGCCCCCATACAGAATTCTGCCCGAATTCTGCTTTTTGGTTCCAGAATGTTGCTGGTAGGTTCTGGTTGCCCGGCACAGAGTTCTGGCCGAACTCTGTGTCGTCGGGGCTGAGCGGATTTTCAGGGTGATTTCTCACCGTTGGATCATATCTGATGGTCCAGATTTTGCTGCGGATTAGGGGAGTTAATGTTAGGTTATTCCTAACCCTATTCATCGTAGAATATTGAAAAAAAAGAGAGAGAAGGAGGCAAGAGTGTCATTGCAACTTCGGGAGAGAAGACGGAGGATTGAAGGTCGTTTTTCGAAGGAGATCGCGTACGGGTAATCTCTACTTGTCGTTCTCGCTCTTCGTAGCCTTGTAATCATTGTTCTTACTTCTGAGTGTTGTGGGGATCCGATTTGGATCGGGAGAAGTTTGTAGAGGGTGTAATTCTTCTATTCCATTAGTGGAGGCTTCTCAGGGTTGGACTCCGATCGTCCCGTGGTTTTTCCCGCAAGGGTTTTCCACGTCAAAAATTCTCTGTGTCTGCGTGGATTGTTTTGTGTGATTGTTTTTAGGTTCGTGCGTTGTATTGCTCGGTCCTCTCGCAGGTACTCTCCGGTTTGGAAAAAGATTTCCGCGTTTCTTTCCCATCATATTATTGATACTGAAATCATATAACCTTAGATTTAATAATTATTAAATGATAGTTGTTGGATATGTACCTGCTCTCTAACATCGTCACTAGGTGAACCAAGAAGTTTGGAAACACAGCCCCATGATCGATCGCAACCTTATTGTCTCTGAGGTCGCGGAGGTTATGTTGGTTGGAGCCCAAGTAGACTCAAACCGATAAATGATTTAAAATCAATAGAGATGTATATATTGGGGAAAGATATTGGTTAGGATTAAACCTGGATGTGACTAGTTAAGTAGGTTGGACAATTATAACATGGATGTGACTAGTTAAGTAGCTCTCTCAGTCAGCTTCTCATGAACTTGCATGTTGGTTAGTCTCCACTTGCTATATACAGATACCTTTATTTTCCTAACAATGAGAACATTTATAAAGAAAGTTGAATAAGAAGTAGCAAAATATTCAAGCTAAAAGAGATGAAAGCTTTTATCCCAAATATTTAACGTCTAATACATGAATCTTTTTTCCACTCATCTTTTCAAGGCCATTAGCAAATGCAATATCCTTTTGACAGTAGAATCAATGTTTATTTATGTTTTTATCCCAAGTGGTAAGAGCTTCCTTTAGGGTCTGTTTGGTTTGATGATAGTGGATGGAAAGTGGACAGTTTCCATGAAACTGTCTCCGCAACTTCTCCACTTGCGGCGTTTGGTTGGCGGAAGAAGTCCGCTGCAACTGAAATGTTTCTGACAGAAACGAGTTCTTGTCCTCCTCCTATTTTCCATTATCACTTGCGGCTAAAAACTGGAAGAAGTGTGTTGCAACTGCGTTGCAACCGGAGTTTTTTTTTTTTTTTTTCCCTGTAGAGGACGGGGGAGGAGGAGATGAAGGCGGCGTCGGCCTCGAGTGCCGCGGCGGTGGAAGAAAGAGGAGGCTGGTGATGGCAGTCATTGTGCCACCGGCGACTGCGGTTGCTGCCGGTGACTTCGAGGCTGGTGATGGTAGAGGAAGACTGCCGGGTGGCTCAGCGAGGTCTGTCCCGCCGGCCACCGCTCCGCCTCCTCTCCATTGAAGAATCCCTCTTCAAAAAGAAAGAAAGAAAATTTTGGTTTGCTTGAGGGCCGCTCTTTCAAGAAGGAGAAGAAGAATCGGTGGAAAAGGAACAGCAGGTGAAGCATCTAAAGAGATTTTTAAAAAAACAGTAATAATTACTATTAATTTACTAATTATGATAATTAATTTTTATCACAGTGATAATAATAATGATAATGACAGTAATAATTAATAATATCAATAATACACTATATTAATAATAATTTCTATTAGAATATTTAGATTTAGATTTGAATTATTTATTATTTTTAATTAATATTCAGTCATTTTTATCACTTTTAACATTCACTTTTGTACAACTATTCAAACAACCGAACTCATTTTTTTCTACTTCCAACAACCATCCAAACACCAAATCTATTTTTTCTTCCACTTGCAACAGACAAAAAATACTTTATCCAAACACGTTTTGGAAAGTGTCACTTGCTGCAAGTGGTCTGCAACTCATCATGATGTAAGTGCTACTTTTACACTTTCAAAGAGTTACATCTATCCAAACGGTCCCTTAGTGCATCCATAAAAGAGAGTGATGAGAAAAGGGCCATAAAGGTACCAAAATAAGCTATAAATAGTAAATAACTATGTGATACAAGCAAATGGCTGAATATGCTTTTTATATGGTCTGTTCTCTACTGTCAGTATCTTATGATCCAACACATGTATATTATGACACATCATGATACAACAAATTAATGATATAATTTGTTGAACAATACGAGAGGGATAACCTATCTTGTGATACAATTGTGTATGTATGTTAGATGTATCATAAAATTATGTAAAGTATCTCCATAAGACATGTAATGACATTGTCAAAATTAGAGTTTGCAGCTTGAAGATTTAAGATCCAAGCATTAAAGTCTATATGAGATATTCTATCGAACATGTTATGGACATTATACTTTCTCTAACAAACTAGTCGACAACCATTTCGACCGTCTTTAATAGGAAATAAAAGTAGATAAAGAGCCACTAGCTTACTCAAAGCAAATTAAAATAGTTATAAAATATTTATTCAGTAGCATAACCAAGTCCAAGCAATGAATTCAAGAAAAAATGCCACCAGGTTGAATACCGAGTAAATACCACTATTCAAATTAAAGAGTAAATACCACCTTAAATAAGCATAATAAAAATGGGGTGCCACTCAAATTTTCTCTTTTTAATATTACTTCATCTAATTATGAACATGTTCCTAGTTCCTACCTCTATCTGCATCAAGTTATATAAGTTCAAATAATGACTTCATCTGAATAAAAATTCTAAGTTCATAACAAACTAGATTGTTAATATTAACAACTATTTCAACAAGATAAATCATGTGAGCCCTATGATCAAGCAAGTGTGTCTAACTGATTCATCAGACACAAAATTGTACTTGCAAAAAGAATATGGAGGTTCTATATATTAATAGTCGTCGTTGTAAAGTTGAAGTGGTACAGATTAATAAATATTTAAATTTTAAAGATATTACTTATATCATTATTTTGTTAGAATGTGGACAAATTCTCAATAATCATCAGAAGTCCACATGTTGATCGATATTATTGAATTTCTAAGTAAAATATTTTTAGACTATTCAATGTGAAGGAGAAGTTCTCAAAATAAATAAGCAAAAAGGTTAAGAAAACTAGGAAATAATTATACTCATCTTTCCAATAAAAGGACGTGATCAAGGTTGTCAACCAAATTTTATTCATAATAAATTGCAATATATTTAGTACAATACACCAAATTGTATGTTTAAATATGATGGTCGACTTACAAATGGTGAAGAACCACAAAACCAGGTGCCAAGACTTAAAGAGTGTAAATCCAAAAAAATACCCAAATCCACAGACTGTGACTTGTTGCCATACTAAATTAGGTAGGTGTGAAATGGTGCTTGGAGGAGACTAAGATCTATTGTTTTAGTCTTATCTAACATCTTGAGCTCCAACGTTAGGCTCAAGCTGCTCACACTCGTAAGAATCAAGCTTATTTTAGCAGAATATATGTCCTAAAATGAGCTATCTATCGAACAGTAAATACCTAAATTCAGATTTTCTATTTTTTTGATCAATGTTATTTTCAAATTTATAATTTTTTTTTTTCTAAATTCATTTATGAATTTATTGCTAATCCTAATTATTATTATTTAATAATTAGTTAATCTCATTGTTGGATTTATTTTATTATTAATTAAATTCTTGTGAGCCTACCAAGCCATGGGCTTGGATTGTGGGCTAACCCAACCTATTTGCCTACCAAGCGTGGGGCTTGGATTGTGGCCTTTGTAATATCTAACTATTGGTTAGCCCTAATTAATTGATTAGTTACTAATTAGTTAGTGTTAGTTATGGTTAGTTAGTAGGTTTCACTATTGCCCATAAATCTATTACATATTACACTTGTGCCACTTAGGCTTGGATAGTACTCCATTATTCTACTATTTAATATTAGGGACTCTCCAATATTTTATTACACAAAATCTCTCTCTCTCTCTCTCTCTCTCCTTCCAACAGACACCCGTTTCCGCCTTGCCTTGCTTCGCCACGTCGCTGTTGAGTACCGGCGGTCGGACTCCAGCGAACTCTGCTACCCCGCCGTTTCCTTATCTCTACCTCCTCCCTATCTCTTCCCCTGACTTCCCGATCATCACCACCAGCACCCAACTCCGGCCACCGTTCTGGATCTACACCAACACCGCTATCTCCTCATCCACCGCCACCGCCTAGGTCACCTCCACCAGCCAACATCTCCGTCCATACCTGTAACTCTATTTTTTTCTAGTTTTAGTGAAATTTAAATTTTTTAATAATAATGTTTCATTCATTTTATTATATCTATATATAGTTTATAAATATTTTTGGAGGGAATTATTTAGGAGCAGAAATTTAAATTTGAAAGTTGGTTATAACAAACTCTTTGTGGCCCCACCATTTTTTAATTGATAAATAACTGAATTTTTGTGAATCATGCAAATAATGAAAAGGAAGGGGACCTTTTTTTGTATAAAACCTATTGCGGGGGGGCTACTTTGCAAATAGTTCAGACCGGGGGGGGGGGGGTTGTGCAAAGTTGCACTCCCTCTTCTTATAACCGAAGTGAGGGAGAGAGAGAAATCATTCTCTCGGTTTTTCTTAAACTCTTCAATCCCCTTTTTCCCAAATCGAGCTCTAGCTCTAACCCTAACTCCCTGGAGTTCTCGCCATGGCGGTGACGGAAGTTCACTCCGGCAGCTAGGGCGAGCAGTAGCGCCACCCCGCCACCAGCAACTCTCCTCGGTAGCAAGCGACGAGCGGTCTATCGGCGTTGATGGGGTTCATGGAGACAGCGGTGATGACGATAGCAGTGGCGCCTCTCTGGCGTTGAGTTCTCAGCGTCAACAGTCGGAACCGAGTTGTGTCCTGATCTAGTTCGAAGTCGATCGACCGACAACTGGTGAGTCCACCGACTTTCCCCCTCTTTCGATTGTTCGATCTCCAATAGATTAGTCGTTCTTGATCTGGTTTTGGTTCGGACAGGTCATTTCCGAGAACTACCAGACCGATCGAAGTTTCATCTCGATCAGAAATTTGTGTTCGACCTGGTAACTCACTAGCTCGATTTCCTTGGCGAGAGCTCATTGATTTATTTCCTATTTTAATTCGATGATCCACTGATCTCGACAGAACCTAGGTCAATTGTGATTTAAGTTCGTGATCGGGATTCTTGATCGAACTACTCACCGGGGACGCTGACTCGTGTCAGATCATAGAACTGAGTTGGACGTTATGGACGTGTTCTCATGTCAGATCTAATTCTTCTTTTCAGGTAATAAACTATCTTCCTTCTTGATTGTATTTTTCGTACCGAATTTGATATGAGTAGTTTGTCCGGCTGTGTGTGTTCGATGCCAGGATTGATAGAATTGGGTGTGGCGTGTCGTTTGTGCTGCATGTCCGGGGCTGATTTGTGTGCCAGACCGGTAGCGTGTCCAGCATGTCATATTCTGCGTGTGCGTGTCCGAGGTCTATGTGCGTGTCCGAGCCGAGAACCAACAGGACAGGCCTTGCCTATTCAAATTATTGGTTATATGTAATCCTTATTCATTTAATACAAACCTGGTTGTATAATTTTCCCATTCTCATAATTATTGTAAAAGTCTTATTCTGTATCCTTCCTATTCTATTGAAGTTAGCTCTGTACATTTTCTTTATGTAATTTGGTTTTGAGAATCCTGGTAGATTTTGGGTTACATATTTCATAATTTTTGGGTTGTGTGTGTAAACTTCCAATTTATACTTGTGTGGAAGCGTATGGATTCAGTAGGCTTTGTGCCTGTTAATGAGCTTTGGGGATTATTTAGGTTGCGATGGAGTTTGGATTTTCGGGTGGTGTATGGACTAGATGAACTTGGCTTCATGTATGCAGGTTGCTAGGATGCAATGTTTATGGCTTTGAGTTGTGATAGTGTGGGCTGTTGTAGATTGGTGAAGGAAGGTTGACTGCAGTACATGACAATGCTTAGTTCGAATTGTTGAGTTGCATAATTTCTGTGTATGTAGCAGCTGGGCATATGAGTTGGTTCACTTAGCAAGATTAACTGTTTGGGAGGCATTGGGTCGGGTCACTCCTTGGCTTCAAAAATAGGTGAATCTAGGTATAGATTCTATTGCTTGCAAGATATGAGAGCTGCCTGAATTCGACAAAGGAGTATTTTAGATTGTAGGCTAATAGGTACTGATGATGGGTTTAGGAGTTGCACTAAAGGGTTTTTCTAAATGTGATACTATTTTGAACTAGTTTGGCCCAAGCAAACTTTTTAGTTAAAATCATCGTTAGTAAGCAAATGTGGATTTTCCTTGATAGTAAAATATCATAATATGTTGCTAGGTATATATGTATTACAATTATTTTACTAAACTATTTCTTGACTATTATGACCTATTATAAATATTGGACCTACTTAAATAATTAGTAATATATGTACTGTTAATTCATTAAGCTAGTTTATGTATATGTGTATATATTCAGTTTATTAGTAGAGTTGAATTATTGGATAATTAGCTTGAAATAGTTAAGCTAGTACCATTATTTAGATTTTTAATCAAATCCCAAATTGCATCAGGTGAACCTAGAGACTATCTTCCTTCTACCGATCTTGCAGAGAAAGGCAAGTACTTTTCTACGGTCTTGTGCATTTACATATCTTGTACTCTTCTTGTGACACGTCATAACACGATATCCTGTACCTTGTACTCCTGTATTCCTGTTCTTGTACTTGTTTGTGTCGGGTGGAGAAATATACTAGCTATGTGACCAAAACTCGGTTACTATATTCATGTTGATAGCTTAGGCCTCGCATCGTGCACACGGGCCCTAAGCCGTACCATATTCATCTACTCCTGTACATGCTCTTGTACTCACCCCAGCCGGTCACATAGGCTAGTTGTATTTCAAACATGGTGTACTTGTCATGTCTTGTACTTCTGGTTCATAGTTACATTCCTGTACTTTACATTTCCTGTACTTTATTTCCTGTACTTTTATTCCTGTACTTTCATGTTCTTTCCAGTACTTTATAGTTCATGTTCTCCTGTACTCATTTCCATATCATGATGTTTTTGTTCATTACCTAGAACTATACTTTGCTCCGTTCCTGACTGGATATGTTGCAGGTGTACTTGCAGGATATCATTCTACCTTATGGGCCAGAGCCCGGGATATTAGCTGAGCAGGTTGGAGACAAGACTTAGCTAGAGGCTTCAGGTTTAGCCTGTTTAGCTTTACCTTTGGATATTATTTTTAGAGTTCATGGTATATTTTATTCCTGTTGACTCTAGTATCATTTATGTTATATGGATTTGTGGATTATGGTGATCGTTCTGGGAACGTTTTTAGATGCTGTGATTGTATACATTCATGATTATCTGGTTAGATTTTTCTAGCTTGGTACAGCTTACTTCATCGTATCTAACGACGAAGGTTGGGCGTGTCCGACTCGTGTCCGATTATTCGGGAGCGGGTCGTGACATGTTTTTAGTGGTGGCCCATGCAGGTTGTAAGCCCCCGGAATTTCAGGCTTTATTTTTATTTTTCTGAATGAATTATTTTTGATAAATGTTTTATTATTTAATTGTTTTTGATTATTAATGTACCTTTCCATGACTTTGACTTCTGGAGCGTCAGGGATACCAATCTCTGTAAACTCTCTTCACGAGTTTTGAAGTAGACAAGATTATCTTCGTTTTGATATATCATGTCCCACTTGAATTCGTTCCCTTGTGCTCTTTTTGTATAACACAACTTCGGGTCAACTTAGACCAATTAATCATCGAATAATTATTCCCACTTTTATTTTTGATCTTCGTTTGCACGTTACCGTGACTTTTAATTTAGGAGCACCAGACCAATCGTTTTCCCAGAACCAACTTCTCATGAATGATCTACTCGAGACGCTCTCCACCCATGACCTTCGTGTCCCACTCAGACACTCCATTTTGTGCTCCATTTTCTTCGCACAACTTTCGGGTCAATTTAGGCCGATTTATTTTCTACCATGAAACCTGATTTATTTTCCAATTTAATTTCGGGACCCGACATCGAGCCAACCTAGTCGACCCAAAGTATGGACGTGGCCCACATGAAGCCTACTACCCACATGACGCTTGTGTCCCATTTATTGGAGTTCTCGCATATTATTTATTTTTCCATGATTATAAATCCCTATTTTTAATTTAATTATTGCACCCGGTTCGATTTTGACCCGACCCGGCTCGACCGAACCCGAACCCAAGCTCCACGTTGTCCTCTCATGACTGTCCAAGCACCCCACATAATTTTCCTATTTTTTTCTCTATTTTAAATACCTATTTTTGTCTCCCCACTTTATAAATATCCTATGTATATATATATATATATATATATATAACTCTCTCTCTCTCTCCTAACACCTATACAAACACACACACCTCACCCCCTCACCTCCACTTTACAGCATACTCCCCCCCTTTTTTTTTGGACCGACATCAATCCCCCCCTCTCTCTCTATAATATCTAACTCTCTCTCTCTCTCACTCTCTTTATATTACACACCCATATATATCACTCTATCTCCTTCTCTCAACACAACTCCCACATAACACCACCACCACACCCGAGCTCCTCCCTCTCCTCCTCAGCCTCCTCCCCACAGCTTCCTCCTCCTCCATTTTCCTTCACCTCCTCCTCCTCCTACTCTCCACACAACCACCACCATCATCACCATTATCATTTTCATCTTCATCACCATCCTCAAAACTACTCCCACCACCACCACATCAACACCACCGCCGCCGTCGACCCCCCGGCCGCCGTGCCCGGCCAGGCCAGCCCCTGCCGGAGACCGCAGGCGCTGCCGCGCGCTCACGCAGCAGCACGCAGCGCAGCAGCAGCAACTGCATGCGCATGCACGCGCACACAAACGTGCGCCACCCCGTGCACTGCCGCGCGCCACCGCGGCCAGCCGCCGGCGACCCCCCCACCGGTGCGCGACCCCCCGACGAACTCCCCCAGGCCACCGCCCGCTTCCCCGGTGCGACGCATGGGCTATTCGTGCGTTTTGAACGAAATCCCGTCGACGCGCGCGAGTTTTGAACTCGAAAATGGTGCTCTATCGCAGCAACTTCGCGCAGATTTTCTGGTCAATCCGACCATTGGATCGGCGAACGTTTTGCTCCGTCGCAATCTCGGTATATCCATCTTCACTCCTGTCAATTTTCGTCCGTTAATTTTGTCGTTTGATACCTCAAAACTGGCCACCAAGTTGACGTTTTAAATTGAACTGTTTTTGGACAGTTTCGTGACACCAACTTCGCGGGTTCGTATCTTCGTCGTCGCAGCTCCGTTTTGCGTGCCGTCAGTTCCGGTGCACAGCTGGTATAACCCTCTTCCTGCCTCCTTTCGGTTTCGTTTCATTATAAGCACGTTTGGTTGGTTGAATTCGACGCCAAAGTTGGCCGTCCGAATTATTTAAATTACACTTGTAAAATTCCATTTTTGAACCCGGGACTCCGGATTCAATTTCTGACACCACCAGTAGACTCGTGGCGTCGTTCTGGCATGTTTTTATATAAAATTAGCTTGATTTGGAGAACGTGGGCCCTGGCATGCATTTCGGTGCAAAGCGGGTCCCACTTTTCGAGTCAACGGGTCACTTTGAGATCGGTTCATCGGAATCCCATTCCGGATATACCGTTGAGTTCGTATCATCATTCTGGACTCGTTGACATATAATTTGCTGAGTTTTGAAAATGTTTGCTCTGGCACGTATTTTCGTGCAAACCGGATACCAAGTGTCTGCGTCAACGTATCATTTTGAGATCGGCACATCGGAATCCTATTTCGGACATACCGTTGGGTTCGTATCATCATTCTGGATTCGTGGACATATAATTTGCTAGGTTTTGTTGACTTCTATCTCGACACGCTTTTTGGTGCAAAGTGTGTCCAACGGCGGACATCATTTTGACCCAAAATTACCGTTTTGCCCCTGTGTCCAAATTGGACTTATGGGTAGGCTATCCTAGCTGATTTGATCGTTCTGGACACGTTGGTGATATTTATTTTATCATCCGACAACATCTGTAGATTTTGATTATGTATTATCCTTAATTTATAATTAATTATTTTTCCATAAATTGTTACTTTCTGGTTTTGAATTTTATATATATTTTAATTGCTGTAAAAATCTGGGAAAAATTGTATTTAAATACTATGTTAATTTAGCTAATTTCTTATAATTTTTTCAGTATTTAATGAGTACTTTTGGTATTTTATAAAAATGGGAAAACAGAACTCATTTTCAGGATACTTGTGTTTGTTGATTTTTAATAAATATTTATGTAGGTTTATAAACCCCAAAAAATTAGTATAAATTTCTATAATTAACAAGGATCATTTTGGTACTTTATTTTATATATATTTAAGCTTTTTGTCTATCTCAAAAATTATTGGAACATAGTGTACAGTAGATTTAATTATTGAATAATTACGACTTGTAACTTTTTATGTTGTTTTGTGTTTTAGTCGTATTGGACCTCACCCCGCACTAGTGTAAAGATCCTAGGAAGTTAGTTTGTGTATAGTGGCACTCCACATTAGACTTTTATGCTAGGTCCCCACTTAGTTAGTGTCCAGTTAAGAGTCGTGTCACACCACTAGTGTAATATTGAACATAGCTTAGAACTGAGTTTGTATATTATTATTGACAGGACACTAGGCATCTATATCTTCGTACTAGTATTCTTGCTTTGCTCGAGACAAGTACATCTACAGACTCATTTACTGTCTTTTAATGCTAGAACATGTATTAACCCTGTTAAAATACTGATCATTGAGGTAGCAAGTTATATCTTCACATGTTGTATTACTTTCAGTACCTGCCATGCTTAGGACAGTTCATATATCTTCACATGCTTCTTACTGGTTCTCAGTACATGTTTCACTATGCTTTATACTACTCGGAGTATTCACATGTTTCATACTGTTTCCAGTACCGGCCATGCTTATATTACTCCCAGTATCTCCCACATGTCTTTACTGTTCTCGTATCTCTTACATGTTAGAATATGGGTTATGGGAAAACTGACAGTTGAGTACGTGATCACGACCCCCCTCTCCGTATGTATTTACCGAGCAAAAGATTTATTTTATATGATTTCTGTGCCGTAGGAACTCTCAAAGCGGATTTGTGCGTATGTACATCTATCTCCTTTACACTTGTACGGAAGTACATTTTATTATGTGCCCCCAGCATATTGTACATCTATTGACCGATCACGTACCTGCTACAGTTTTAAACATTACATATACATCTGTCTCTATGACATATGTATCCTTGCCATGATAGATTATAAGATTTACCATGATTCCAGATATGCCATGTTCCCTGTGTTACTATGATATTGTGATCCCAGTTGTACCATGAGGCCATGTTTCTCGTATTTCCTGTTTTATAGACTTATCACACCATGTTTCTTGTTGTACATCTCTTTCATTATATGTTCAGTACTTTAGTTGTAGAGGTTGTACTTGCTCCCGTCCTGACAGGATAACGTTGTAGGTTCACTTTTCAAGAAGGAAATGCTATGTGTTACATGTTATGGTACTGATTTTGAGGACCTGGCCTTAGCTCCAGAAGAGGCCCCAGCGGAGAACCTTGCTTAGTTATTTTCATATGTTTTGAGACTTAGATTTTGGTCTGTACTTATATTTGGATACTGGACTTTGTCTCCAGTTAGATACTTTGGATATGTATTATTAAGTCTGTACTTGTTTACCTTCGCTTATAGATGCTGTGTTGTGATGAACTTTAAATATGATATTAGAACTGTTAGCAGCTTAGACCCTTTATTGTCTATTCTTAGAACAGCTTACTATGCTTTAATCAAGCGTAGGCTGGACATGGCTCGACCCGGCCCAACAATTTGGGTACGGATCGTGACATATTTTTTTGGTGGCCCATGCAGGTCCAGACTTAAGTTGTTTGGTTACGTTATTGTACCAAGCATGCCTGCAATTAGGATCTAGGACAACTTGATAACACTAGGAATAAACCTTTAGAACACCTAGAGGATTTCTAGGACTGTAACATAGGAAAACTCATCACAGCATAGGACCGTTTACTGTATTTAGTATCTTGTTTGAAATTCAGTATGTTACAATTTAGACCAAGTTTGTACCCTTGGGATGATCCCTGAGGATCTCACTCTAATCTTATCTCGAAATCTGTTTTCACCTGTTTCCATTTGCTATTCCTAAATTTGTTGTTGAAATCGATTTCTGATTTTCGTTGTTGACTTTGATCTTGCATCGTGATAAATTTTGTGGATCGAATTATGATATATCCTGATAAGGTAAACGTCTGCTTTAGTTATAGAGTTTAGAATTTATCGCAGCCATATTAGCTGGTATGACAAAAATATAGAGCCTGATTTTGGATATACTATCCTATTCATAGAATTTAGATTTTCTTGCAGCCATACCGGTTGGCGTGGTAAGGAATCTAGATAATATGACGATATGGTGTATACCTTAGTTATGGACTCCCTCGTTTATTGCATATAAGCTTACTGGTGTGGCGAAAATTCTGGCAACATGATTTCAGGAAGACGTGTATGGTTATCAGATCGTATCTTAACTTGGTTTACTTTGTTATGACCGAATGAGCAAGAATAAATTCTTATTATCATTCTTCCCCGTCTTGATTAAATCTGTTCTATCTACATCTACAACTAGGATTATAGGTTCTCTAGGATTCTCCAACAGGATTGTTTTTATGTTATCTTTTTGGACATAATTATTTTTGTGTTCCATCTTTCCTATGACTTGACTAAACTCTTTTTCGTTAACCTCTTGGATAATTCTTCTCGTTATGCATCTCGTTGTCTTCGTACCATTCTTGGAGATTTTTCGATAAACTTTCCTGTCTTGCTTGACCCTTTAAATTGTTTGGACAGTGTTATGGATTGCTTGACCTAGTCTTAGGCCTTGTTACCTTCTATTTGATAGACGACCGAAATAGCCAAACCTTGTTAACTGATTCTGTAAGTATAACTATAAATGTATT